>CM077151.1:25152929-25311158 GCA_039583875.1 Platanthera guangdongensis
GATTGAATCCTGCCGCCCATGAGGACTGCAGAAGCAGATCGGAGAGTTACTTGATAGAGGCTTTATCCGTCATAGCCTTAGCCCATGTGCGGTGCCAGCCCTCCTTGCCCCGAAAAAGGATGGTACTTGGCGTATGTGCGTTGACAGTCGTGCTGTCAACAAGATTACTGTGAAATACCGATTCCCGATACCTCGACTGGATGACATGTTGGACATGTTGACTGGAGCCACGATCTTTTCTAAGATCGACCTTCGTAGTGGTTATCACCAGATTCGCATTCGCGAAGGAGACGAGTGGAAGACGGCCTTCAAATCGAAGGATGGCCTTTATGAGTGGCTTGTGATGCCCTTTGGGTTATCCAATGCCCCTAGTACTTTCGCTCGGATGATGACCCAGGTCTTTAGACCCTATATTGGGAAGTTCGTAGTGGTTTATTTACGACGACATTCTGATATATAGTCGGACTGAGGATGATCACTTGATTCACCTACATACCATTTTCGAGCTCCTGCGAGCCGAACGACTGTATATCAACTTGAAGAAGTGTGTTTTTTGGCCGAGTCCGTCATCTTTCTTGGATATATAGTGAGCTCCGCTGGCATCACTATGGATCCCGAGAAAGTTCGAGCGATTCGTGAGTGGCCACACCTCAGAACATTCACGATGTCCGTAGCTTTCATGGACTAGCCACATTTTATCGTCGATTCATTAAGAACTTCAGTACGATAATGGCACCCATTACTGAATGTACGAAGAAGGGAAGTTTTCAGTGGACATCATCGGTAGCTAGAGCCTTTGAGATTATCAAGGATAAGATGTCCACTGCACCTGTTTTGAGACTCCCTGATTTCAGTCAGGTATTCGAGGTATCTTGTGATGCCTCAGGAGTTGGGATAGGAGGTGTACTTAGTCAAGAGGGTCACCCCGTGGGGTTTTTCAGTGAAAAGCTCTCAGGCCCGAAGCTGAATTATTCCAACTATGAGCGCGAGTTCTATGCGATTGTGCAGACGTTACGTCATTGGAGGCACTATTTGTTGCCTAAGGAGTTTGTCCTCCACTCTGATCATCAGGCGTTACGTTATATCAATTCGCAACAGAAGTTGAACCCTCGACAGGCTAAGTGGGTATCTTATTTGCAAGAATACACCTTCGTTCTCAAACACTGTAAGGGAACGAAGAATAGGGTTGCCGACGCCCTTAGTCGAGTCACCCTTGTATTATCACAGATGCGTACTCAGGTGATAGGATTTGAGCGTGTCAAGGATGATTATTCTAGTTGTCCTGATTTTAGCGGTATCTATGATGCGATACGTTCAGATCCTCATCACGATGAGACTGATTATCTGATTCGAGACGGATATTTGTTTCGTGGGACCCGTCTGTGTATTCCCCGTACCTCGTTGCGAAATTTTATTGTATGGGAATTACATGGCGGAGGCTTAGGTGGACACTTTGGACGCGATAAGACGATAGCCTTAGTAGAAGAGCGCTTCTATTGGCCCGGGATGAAGCGGGTTATCGCTCAGATTGTCAGTAGCTGCCGCACTTGTCAGGTAGCGAAGGGCAATAAACAACCCGCTGGATATATACACCTTTACCGGTCCCCAGTATTCCTTGGGACGATATTAGCATGGATTTTGTGCTTGGGTTGCCGCGCACTTTTAGGAAACATGATTCCATACTTGTCGTGGTTGATCGGTTCTCTAAAATGGCGTACTTCATCCCTTGTAACAAAACCGATGACGTCTCTCACATAGCCCGTATTTATTATAAAGAGGTTGTCGCACACCGAGGAATACCCAAGACTATCGTTACTGATCGAGACGTTAAGTTCACCAGCTATTTTTGGAAGTCACTCTGGAAACTTTTAGGTACTAAACTTCTATTTTCGACCGCTTATCATCCGCAGACCGACGGTCAAACTGAAGTTGTGAATAGAAGTTTAGGAAATTTATTGCGCTGTTTGGTAGGAGATCACCAGGGAAATTGGGATCTTATTCTTCCACACGCCCAGTTAGCGTACAATAATTCGAAGAATAGATCCACGGGTTTATCACCTAATGAGGTTGTTCATGGTCACACTGCACGAGTGCCATTAGATTTAGCACCACTACCACACACCTTTAGGACTAGCCAGTTTGCACACGAATATGCATTGCATCTGCATGATTTGCATAAAGAAATTGAGCGGAAGTTGCATAGTACTTATGATCTTTACGCAACTCAAGCAAACAAGCACAAGAAAACTACTAGTTTTAAAGAGAATGACTTAGTGATGGTTCGGCTAAATCCAGAACGGTTACCATCAGGAACCGTAAAGAAGCTAGCTGACCGTAGAACTGGACCCTTTAGAGTGGTGAAACGGATTGGGCAGAATGCGTATGAGCTTGAGATGCCTTCCGTTTGGGGAGCAAATCCTGTTTTTAACGTAGCCGATCTGACTTTATTTCACGATTACCCGCATGAGTCTGTAGATTTTCCATTGTCTTCTCCTCCAATTGATTCTTCTGGGTTGGTGAGTGAGAGTGAGGAGCCACATTCAGGACATACCGATACTCATTTCGCTACTGACACGCCCACTGCAGTTTCTCCCATTTTCACTGACAGCTTACAGGTGGAGCAAGAGATACCAGATGAGTCTACTTTACCAGTTCCCAGAGCTACTGATCGACTTCCGCGACAGATTTTAGTTCCCGAGCAGATATTGGATGACGAGACAGTGACCACTACTGATGGTGGTTTTCAGAGACATTTGGTTCGTTGGCATGGCAGACCAGAAACCGAGACCAGCTGGGTCTTGGCCGAGGAGTTACAACGCATGGATGCTGATCTTCTACAACACTACCGCTCGGAACACTCACCAGAGATGAGTGATTTCGAGAGGGGGAGAGTTGGTGGAGACCAGCCCCGATCAGGGCGTCGCAAAAGTGCCCGTCGCCGCACCCGCCCGGACCTCTATCGACCCTGAATGTCGTATTTTATATCTGTGAGAGTATATGTGTATATATATATATAAGTATAAATATATATATATACACATATATCTGTTATATTATATAAATTATATAAAACATATATATATATATAAAACTTATATTTTATATATAAAAGTTATATAAGTTATATATATATACAGGCAAGTCGTCAGTCTTACCCTAAGCCCGTTCAGCGGAGCAGTGCAGAGCAGCGGCGGCCACGATTATTCCTCCTGCGAGCGCCATCCGCCATTTCCGCCCGCAAACGAGCGGGATTCAAGCTCGTCCACTCCCTGCGTGCCGTTCCCCAACGGCGTTGGCCACCACGTTGGTTACAACCGCAGAACGCGATCTCACTCCCGGCGGTTCTACACCACGACGCTACCGCCATAGCAGGGTACCCGAGTTTCTTCTTCACTGATTGTAAACCCTATAAAAGGGGTATGTTTTTATATTTTGGCGTTTTTGTTGTTGAAGAATATGTTGAGTTGAACTTTGTTGTTTGAGTTTTTCCGATTAACGACTGTTGCGTGCGACTCCCTGTACGGGTTGTTGGTTGATGAACGTTGATGAAATTTGTTGTGACTGTTACCTCCTGCTGAGGATTTTTGTGTGAATTTATTGAGAGTTGCTTGCTTTGATTTTTGCTGGGTGAGTATGTTGTATTGACGCCTTCCGCTGACAGAGACAGTGAACAGTTGTTTGATTAGTCGCTGCAAGGTCTAAGATAATGAATAGTGTTATCTTATATGTTGAGAATGATGCTACTGTTAGTGATTTGCTGAATAGGATTTCAATTAGAGGGTGAAGGTTGAATTTTATTAGTAATTAGGTTGAAGATTGTGGTTGCTCTTAGCCTTCGGTTGAGAGGGAGTTGACGAATAGTTAATGAATTAATTTTCTTGTGTTGAGATTTCGTGGAACCACTTCGAGCGTGAAGTGCGAGTGAATTTTAGGCGTGTTAGGATTGTGGCTCCTTACTTCGTTGAGTGACTCCGTGGAACCACCTCGTGTGAGGAGTGTTAATTTCCGTGGTGCCCGTGTGCGAAAGCGGCCGACCTCGGAGTGGAAATCGAAGGTGACGGGGAACCCCTCGCGTGATCGCCATCGACTTCGGATACGGAAAGACGACTCTTTCCGTGGGTAACTTGCTTCTATCCCTTTATTTGCGTGTGTCTCTATTTTCTCTTAGGATTTAGATTCATTGCTGGGTTTTCATCAAATTTTGTCAGCAAACGCTACGTCGAGAACTCCAAACGGGAACGTATTTGGAGTTCACGATTTCCGTTTTGGCTGCAACAAAGGGAACGGAACGAAGTTGCGAGTTTCCTTCCCTGGATTTAAATTGAACCCTCAATTTAAGAAAATCTTTTCTTTTAAAGCAAAATAGCATTTCTCGTGTTTGATAAAAGTTGTTTGAGACTCATAAAATTCGTACAACTTCCGCTTCAAGTATTTGCTAAAATTACCTTTCGTTGCATACAAGTAGGGTTTCCTAGAAATACCGACAGGTGCTAAACCCTACGCACCGTCCTGCATCACACAGCCTTCAAAATGACATTGCTGACTTGCTCCTCAAAATCTAGCACCCTCGAGGGATGATCGAAAATTATCCGAGCTCTGTTGTGTCCATTCCTGGTGGTGTGTTCTCTTGTCTTGCCCATAGTTCGTCCTGAATCTTGGATTCAGGGGCCTCCCACCACAATACCTAACGGCAGCCATCTCGCTACTTGAACTCGGTGCATCCCAAGTCTATTACTGTTGCAAGTGGGGACATCATTCCTGTCTCTAGCTCCGCCGACATCAACATTGCTCTCTCCATCACTCTTCGCTCTGCTCTTCATGTTCTGGGCTCTCCTTCCAACTTTCTCTCTATTAGTCGCCTCACTCAAGATCTTGATTGCTACATAACTTTTTCCTCCACTTCTTGTGTTGTGCAGGATCGCAAGACGCAGTCTATCATTGGAAAAGGGCATCTGTCAAATGGTCTCTACATCCTTGACCCCTCTCCTCCGACGGTTTTGTCCTCTTTTAGCTCTATTGAGTGGCATCGGCGTCTTGGACACCCTTCTCTCAACATTCTCCGCAAAGCTCTTCCCGATGTTTTCATCAGGGAATTCACTTGTGAGTCTTGTATCTATGGGAAACATCATCGGTCTACATTCTTGCCTCATCCCACTCGGAGTACTGCTACCTTTCATCTTGTTCACTCTGATATTTGGGGACTACACAAAATCACCAGTGTCTTTGGCTATCGTTATTTTGCTACATTTGTAGATGATTACTCTTGAGTGACTTGGTTGTATCTCCTTCATGATTGCTCCGAATTGCCGGGTGTTTTCCGTGCCTTTATCACTGAAACTCGCAACCAGTTCTCCACTACCATAAAAACTCTCCGTTCTGACAATGCTCGTGAATACACTAGTCATGAGGTCACCCACATATGTGCTGAGTTTGGAATCATCCACCAAACCTCATGTGCCTATACCCCCCCAACAAAATGGTGTTGTTGAACACAAGAATCGTCACCTACTTGAGATTACCCGCTCTCTTATGTTTCAAATGAATGTTCCGAAGCAATATTGGAATTTTGCGGTCTCTACCGCATGTTCTCTTATTAACCGCATGTCTTACTCTGTTCTCAACTTTGAGCTTCCATTCAACCTTCTTTGTCCCTCCACACCTCCCTTTTCAGTCACCACTCGCGTGTTTCGCTGCGTGTGTTATGTTCATAATCTTGGCTCATCCACAGACAAACTCGCTTCTCGTGCCACAAAATATATGTTTGTTGGTTACTCTCGTACTCAGAAGAGTTATGTTTGTTTTTCTCCTAAAGATCGCAAGGCTATTACTTCTGTTGATATCACCTTCCTCGAATACCAGCCATATCATTCTCAACCAACAGATTCCCTCCTTCCACCTCTCCTTTCGCGACATGTTGTCCCTGTTCCTTCCAACCTTCCGCCTCTCCTTCCTACACCACTCCCACCAAACCCATCTCCTCTTCTCACGCCACTTCCACGCAAACCACCTATCACTCGTGTGTATACTCGTCGTCCTCATTCATCCACTACCTTACGAGAGATGCCCTCCTCTGATGATATTTTGCAGTCTGCGGATCCGGCAACTACTTCTACTGCACAACCAATGGGGAATTATATCTCCTTCCACCGCCTCTCTCTGGAACTTCGTCAGTCATCCCTACTTCTGTGCAGGAGGCTCTCCAACATCCGGGATGTCGAGCGGCTATGGATGACGAAATGACTGTTTTTTGGGCAAACCACACTTGAGATCTTGTCCCTCTTCCTTCTGGACAGACTTGCGTGGGTTGTAAGTGGGTGTTTGCCCTCAAACAAGGTCCAGATGGGACTGTTCAATGCTTGAAAGCTCGTCTGGTGGCTCGTGATTTTACTCAGCAACAAGGTCTAGATTATGATGAGACCTTTTCTCCAGTTGCCAAACTGAATACTGTTCGTGTGTTGATCTCCCTCGTTATTCATAGACACTGGCAGTTGCACCAATTGGATGTCAAAAATGTTTTTCTTAATAGTGATTTGCAGGAAACCGTCTATATGCAGCAACCTCCCGGGTTTGAGACCACAGGAAAATCTCTTGTCTGTTGTCTGAAGAAGTCACTGGGACGCGATCTTACAGGAATATATATGATCAAACAACATCTGTAGACTATATTTCAAACAAAGGACCTCGGAAGCCTTCGTTACTTTCTTGGTCTTGAGGTGGCTCGGCGACCGGATGGACTAATGTTATCTCAAAGAAAGTACTGTATTGACTTGCTGCATGATGCGGGTTACTCTGGATGCAAGCCTCCTGACAATCTCATGGATATTAATCACAAACTCTGCGCTCAGGCCTCAGATTCTGATCTTCTCCTTCCAAACCCAGAGTATTATCGTCGTCTTGTGGGAAAATTGATATATCTCACTATTACAAGACCTGATATATCATTTGTTGTTGGGATTGTCAGTCGATTCATGCATGAGCCACGTATCTCTCATCTCCAGGCAGTTGAGCGCATTCTTCGATACTTGAAGACTGCTCCTGGACAGGGACTTGTATACAAGTCATCTTCATCTCTCTTATCTTTGAGTGCTTATTGTGACGTTGATTATGTCGGTTCATTGGATGCAGTGTTGTAGATGTCGGCCGACATGTCGGACATGTCGGCCGACATAAAAGTTTTGAATAGAAAACGTCATGACATCGACAATTTAAATAACAAACTCGTTTTAGAAAATAACCCTGATATATCAGACATCAGACCCCGATATAGAGGTTTTACCAGATATATCGGGCGATATCTCGCGGACAATATATGAAAAGTACAAAAAATATATGTTTTTATTTCTTTTAAGTGTCCAAGCGGTAATATTTTGTTTTGTGTTGCATTTCGTACATCTCACTGAGTCAATATTTGACTTCTTTCTCGTCTCTCTTATTTGGTGTTCTTTATGTCGTTTACTATCGATCGTCAATGCTTATTTTTGTGTAATTTACAAACATACTATATGTGTGTATATATTATTGAATAATTTTTAAACATATATTATGTATATATGTTTATTGTGTAATTTATAAAAAATATATATGTATATAACTGCACGTATTTTAAATAAATAATTATATATACGAATAAATTTATTTAAATATTAAAATTCGACACTGTAAAATATCTCTGATATATCCCCCGTAATACGACATATGACATTTCAAACTCAAACCAACATGAATCCGACATCCGACATCTGCAACCTTGATTGGATGATCGACATTCCACAAGTTGGATACTGCACTTACTTTGGAGGACATCTCATTACATGGCGAAGCAAGAAACAGTCTGTAGTTGTCCGTTCATCCGCTGAGGCCGAATATCGTTCAATGGCAGCTGTTATGTCTGAGCTCACATGGCTTGAGGGTCTCTTTGATGATTTAGGAGTCAAGCTTTCCGCACCGGCCATCCTATTTTGCGACAGTCAGACTGCTATACATATTGCCAAGAATCTTGTTTTCTATGAACGAACAAAACACATTGAGGTTGATTGTCATTTCATTCGAGAAAAGGTCAAGTTAAAGAAGATAGAGTTAATGTATGTTCCAGCTACCAACCAAGTTGCTGACATCCTCACCAAGGCCTTACCACGACCTCTGTACTATCAGTTCTTGTCCAAGCTTGTTGCCTACGATTTGTACGCTCTAGCTTGCGGGGGAGTGTTGAATGATATATGTAAAGGCCCATTAGTAAAAGCCCATTTAGCCTCTTAACTAGGATTTTTAGTTTAGTCCCACATCTTGTAATAGGGATTTCTCTCTTTCTCTCTTCATATATATTTGTACTCATACTTGTAATTTGTAACACAAGAAGTATATACAAGGTTTAGACCTTCCTTCTACAACATTGAATGAAACAAGTTGTTACCTATGAATCACAGATAGTTCCCCGAGGGAGGTGTATCCATACCATGTATATTTCTGGTACCGGTACGTAGTCGTAACTTGGCAGATGCGCTCAGTAACTCAGAGGATACAGTTGAACTGGGAAGATCATTTTGCATATTATGATATGAGGCGAAATAAAAACTGGTTTTAGGTCTTTTAGAAAGAATTGTGACTCATATATGCAACTAGTGGTGTTTGTTTATTATAGTAATAAAATGTGTGCTACAGAACTATTGTTTATCATGAAGACGAGTGAAGAGTCTGATATTTATAGGGTTTTTCGGACTCATCCGTGCTAGTTTTCTCGCTTGTGCACTACACTTTTAGTATGTTATTGGTCTTATTTGGATTGAATGATTTATTTACACAAAGTGCACTTTCTGGGCCCGTTGGGGTGTGCAATTGTACATCTCGTGCTGGGGGTAAGCACATGGTGCTCCCCATTGTTTTTCTTTCTTTTTATGATTTATTTCTGTTTGTGCCGGAGATGTGCTCCAGGTTGTCGGTGCTTGTGTGCAAGTGGGCTTTTCCCCCAGTGCTCGAATTGTTGCCTATCGACATCGCATGATCGTGCGTTTTCTTTAACACACGATTGTTTCAGTCGTGTGATTGCTACAGGTTCTTTGTGTTGAGCATCCCTCGTGCGTTTTTCTTAACGCACGATTGGATTCAATCGTGCACGAAGGAAAACACACGACCTGTCTGGGTTTCGCCGTTATTTCATTTCTGTCTGACCCTGTGTGTTTTTGGTCGCGCATGAGCCTTTCGCTCGTGCGTGAACAAAAACGCACGACCTTCCTGTGTGGCCTATTATTTTGAGTTCTGTCCAGCCCTGTGCGATTTGTCCGGGCATGAGCAGTTCGCTCGCGCGTGTTAAAAACGCACGACTCGCTTCTACTTCCCAGGTTGGGCTTCCTGTGCTGTGTTAATCGCACGATCCAACGCACGATCGTGCGTTTGGTCGTGTGTCTCTTAAAATCAGACTGCCTACTATTTAGGCCATAAGTATTCGCCCTATTTCAGAAGAGGGTCTTCCTCGCGTCCAAGGAGCGGGAGTTCCACCGTTTTTCACCCCTGCATTGTCGCCCACCTACGGGAGGAGCTCCGGCCACCATTTTCTTGCAAATCTAAGGCTAGGGCATCCTCCTCGACCTACTCTGGCATCCACAAGCATCCTAGCTCTCATTCAAGGGATTTCTTTCTACTTCTTTGGAGTTCTCCGGCGAGGAACGTGACCGGCGACTATTGACGGAGAAGACGGGTATATTGGGAGAAGGTAACAACTCTCCTCGTCCCCGGACGGCAGTCGAAGTCCGAGCGCGGATGAGGCTTGACAACCCTCGATTCTGGTCGTGAACCTAGGCGAGTCTTCGTACATCGGTTGTATTCTTCCCTTCTCCTCTCTTGTAGTGGATTCCTCTTATTTATTTGGGATTAGTGTGTAACGCCCCAAACATTCGGTCGAAATAAGGTAGGGGTGCGCGTGGAGGAATGGTCTGCAGATAGCAGGTTAGGGCTCCAGTTTTTGTATATAAACTAAAATCCCCCCTTTTCTAAACCTAACAGCCGACTCTCCCTCTCCCGTCTCTCTCTCTCTCGTTCTCTCTCAGTGCCGCTGGAAGGAGCTGCGCTCCCTCTCCCGATCTTCTCTCACACGCGCACCGCTGGGAGTAGGCCGCTCCCCATCTCTCCCTCTCTCGCGTGTCGCCGACTTGAAGGAGTAAGGAACCCTACCTTCCCGATCCGCCGCTGGATGGACCCGAGACCCCCCCCCCCTCTCATGCTCTCGAGTGTTGTTGCAACAAGGAGTAAGGCCAACCTAGAGGAGCCTGACCGTACCTCCTCTCTCTGCCCCGGCCGCCGCCAATCCCGTGAGCCAAAGGTAGAAGATCCTCTGTGCACAACAAGGAAGAGGAAGAGTCTGATCTTCCTTCTTCTCTTCTTATCTCGTCCGCCGCCGTCTAGGAGGAATCCCGAGCCCTGTGCAGAGCAAGTGTCGACCCTTCTCTTCTCTTGGCCGGCCTAGTTGGGTGAAAGCCCTGTCTTGAAGTTGAGGAGCTGTTTTGGAGCTCGAATCGGCATGTGCAAGCCCGATCCGTGCGTGGACAGCCACTACGAAATCCGGTTGCGAGTCATGACCGAGCCATGCCTCAGAAACACGCGTCAAGGGTAACGACTTTTCTTCATGTGCATGTGAAGCACTCAATTAGCATGTTTGCATGGAAGCCCCTCTCCACCGACGGATGAGGGACGGGTGCTCTCTGACGGGTCGATGTTTACATCCCCGCAATTAATTACATTAGTATCCGGAAGCGCGAGTACGGTTTAGGCATGTTGTGTGAAGCCCATCCGGACATGTTGGTCTGGATTGGTGATGTTTTGGGGTTCCCGGAGAAGACTCCGTGGAAGTTGTGTGTTTGGAATTTGGGGGTCTGCACGGAGCTGCAGTGAGTACTGGAGGTGTGCTCCAGAAAACACCCTAATGTTTGCACGAGGTCGTTGGATCGTCGACATTAACTCCCGGGGAGTTTTGTCGTGTTTGTGCGAAACCCGTCTTTCGGAGACCGTAGGTCTAGTGTGTGGAGTTGTGCTTCTTGAGTGCCCAACTTAGGTGGTCGCGAGTGCCACCCTTGTTACATAACAATCGGTTATGTAAGCGATAACAGGTAAGAGGAGGTTGATCCGCGTCGTGCGTGTTAGGCATGACGACTTGAGCAACGGGTTCGACTGAACTGTACCTGCACTATGTGGCGTAGTTTGACTACCTAAGGAAGCTGGTGTGTTGCCACATGCATAGGAGAAAAGCCGAAGACCTTGAGTTACAGCTAGCGAATGCTCAATGTGTTGCCACCCAGTCTGGGACTGAGGATGGTGGTGGGACCCGAGGGAAATCCGGTACACCGATAAGGTGCCCCGAGTGCACGAGACGTTGGGTCGGTTGCGCCAACGTTTGTGGTGATTGATGCTTAAATGACACATTCTGGCTTTATGTAAATATGCTAATTTGCTTACATGGAAGAAGCACCGTCACCCCGAGGAAGGGGTGAGGTCGTTATAATTTAGTCAGCTTTTGCTGACCGTTCCTTTGTTTGTCATCGCTTGGTGGAATGTTTATGTGCAGGTGCTGCGGAGCCAAGCGGGAGATAGCGGGCTGAAACCCTTCTTGCTGAACTGGCCCTCGAAGACCCGAATATTTTGTTTAGCTTTTTCATGTGTTGCCCGCCTGCGTGTTTAAGTATGCAAAACACTTTATTTGGTTAAACATTATTGATGTAAGGGCTTAAGGACAAACTACTTGGTGAATGTCTTTTCATTCTTGTTCTTGGTTTTAATGGACATTCCTTGTTGGGTGATTTTTCCAACTCTTTTTATACTTCCGCTAGAATGCAACTCTGTGTTAGGGTGCGTTTTCAAAATGAAAAGGGTTTATGATTTCATTTAGCAACTCTTTCGTCTGTCCGTTTACTATGACGTGTGGCCCCGACCGGACCTTATGTTATATTATTCGTGACGGATGGGGGGTGTTACATAGTGTTTGTTTGTATGAACCCTAACCTTTTTGTATTATATTCATCCATGTCTATGTGGATGAATTGCAATTCTTGCTTGTGAGTAGCGCCTCCATTTCATTTCGTCCACCGTGTGATCGTTTCTCGTGTGGTGGTGTCGTCCTAGCGATTGCTAGGAGAGTGCTTTGCGAGAGGTGTTTGCGAGCCTCATTAATCTCACTCCATCCGACTCATTACCCAATTGGATAATCCACCCGAGCGAAGCGGTGAAGGCGACCCGCGTAGTTAATTTAGGTTTTATAGTTTTAGTTAACCAAATCAAAACCCCCATTGCTCCTTTTGCGCACTTACAATCGTTTTTCCAAACAAGTGAATCACGCACCTTATTTGCATTCCTCTGAGATCGATATTTGGGGATAATATCTCATTTTATATTACTGGTGCGACCGATGCACTTGTCGTATCACACGCATCAACGAGCGCACGAGAGTTTGTATCTTCGTTTCCGTTCTTTTATTTCGCACTTGTTTCGATGATATTTTTGGCGCTTATTTGATCCCACGTGTTTAAGCCCAAGTGGAGGACATGCTTTATATTTACCCATGTGGGGTATCTTGAATGGCAAGTAAGAAGAACTATCATCACCTCTCTCTTTCTCTTTCTCTCACCCACCTTTCTGTATTCTCTCTCTCTTTCACCCCCCCTTCCCAAGTTGGCCACAGATCGCACAAGGGCCTCCCGTCGTTCCTCCTTCTGCCAGTCCTAATCCATAGCCCAAACTGGAGGAGCGCCCTTCGGCATGCCGACACACGAGTCGTAGACCGTGGCACAAAACATATTGGTATCAAGGGGACCTCCGACCGCTGACCCTACCGCAGGATCTCCCGCCCTTCTATTCCTTGTCACCGCGCTCCGCCACACCGCGTTAGACAGCCTAGGCCTTCTGCCGCTTCCGTCGACGCCTCCACGCCCTCCAATGGCTGATCGTGAACTTTTTCAGCAGATGTTGGACCGCCTCGACCGCATGGACTCCCCGCCTTGGGGAAGTTGACTCCCTCACCGCCAATCTCTCTGTGGTGGTTCCTCCGCTCAATCGGCCGACGAGTCAAAACTCCTCCCCGGAGCATCGGTATCCCGAGCGGACCTCCGGCCACCGCACCGTGGGCAGTGCGATTCCCTGATACGTCAAGCTGGATTTCCTGGTGTTTAACAGACATGGCGATCCGCTCTCATGGCTTGCCAAATGAGAGCTTTTCTTCTCCAACCAACGCACCACCAGAGATGATTGGCTGGACCTCGCCTCCTTCCACCTCAAAGGGGCCGCCCAGCTGTGGTTTTCTCAACTGCAGCGCGAGCGTCCTTTCCTTCAGTGGGATGAGTTCAAGACTGCATGCACGCTCTGTTTTGGTTCGTCATTACGAGGCAACCACCTCGGGGACCTCATTGCGCTCCGCCAAACTGGATTATTGGACGACTATCTCAATCGTTTTCAACTGTTGCTAGCTCGTGCCCCGTCTGTTCGGCTCGATCAACAGGTTCACATATTTACGGCCGGCCTACATGAGCGCCTCCACCTTGATGTTGAATTCCAAGACCCTTCCGACCTTAACACAGCTATGAGTATGGCCCGGACATGCGAACACCACATCCTCTTGGGCCGCCCTTCTCTCCACCATCGGGACCACGTGGCGTCTTTCGGGGGCCTCCTCACTCCTCTCCAACGCCACCACTGCCCAGGACGGACGACCCACCAAAGCCTCCATTCCGCCGCCGACTATCCAATGCAGAAATTGCAAACCGTCGAGCCAAGGGGCTCTATTTCAATTGTGAAGAAATGTTTGGACCCGGCCACTGTTGCAAGCGCCTGTTTTGGATTGAGGTGGACGAGATATCCGATGACAATGATAAGGATCCGAACACTAAGGCGCCAGAGATTTCCATCCATGCTATTATCGGCCCACAGGGTCACCATAAGCTCCAACTCCCGATCAACCTTGCGGGCAAAACACTCGTCGACCTTCTAGATTTTGGCAGTATGCATAACTTCATCAGACACACAACGGTGACCAGTCCCCGTCGGCGGATCACACCCCGCCGCCAACTTCAGGTCTCGGTTGCGAATGGACACAACATTTCGTGATCGGGACCATGTCGTCGAGTATCCTTGATGATTCACAATCGGCCCTTTGAGGTGGACCTCTTGGTTGTCGACCTCGAGGGCTTTGATGTCTTGTTGGGTGTTCGTTGTCTCCGAACACTGGGTCCAATTACATGGATTTCAACAATTTGACAAAGCAATGGTATCACGGCCCCAAGAGAGTGGAATGACAATGTCTCTCTCCACCTGCCAACCTGCAATCCTTCCTTCTGCAGGGCCCGGTTGTCCCTACGACCTCCTCCCAAGATCTCCATCTCATCCTGCAAGAATTTGTAGATACCTTCACCATTCCAGCCACGCTACGGACACAACGTTCCCAGGACCACCGCATCTATCTCCAATCGGGCGCTGCCCCAGTCGTGGTGCAACCTTACCGCTACACGTTTCTCCAAAAATATGAGATTGAACGACAATGCTCCGCCATGCTACAACAAGGGCTCATTCGACAGAACGTCTCCCCATTCTCCTCGTCTTTCCTTGTTCATAAGAAGGATAACACATGGCGTTTCTGCGTCGACTCCCGGGAACTCAACGTCAAAATAGTTAAAGACAAATTTCCTATTCTTGTGGTAGAATAACTCCTCGATGAGTTGCATGGCGTGCGTTTCTTTTCGAAGCTCGACTTATACTCCGGCTACCACCAAGTTCGCATGGCGGCCGCGGACGTGGAAAAGACGGCGTTCGCATCAAAGGCATTTTGAGTTCCTCGCCATGTCATTTGGATTGACAAACGCGACATCCACCTTTCAATCACTCATGAAAGAGGGATTCTATTCCTCCATTCGCAAGTTTGTGCCTGTGTTTTTTGATGATATTTTGATATATAACAGGTCCTGACACAAGCATCTCTGTCACATCGGAGAGGTGCTTACCTTGCTTCGCCACCATCACCTCGTCCTCAATGAATCCAAGTATTTGTTCGGGAAAACCAGTGTCACCTACCTCGGCCATGTGGTTCATGAACATGACGTGTCTGCAGATACGAAAAAACTTCAAAGCGTCGCTCCAGTCGTCGCAACGGCGATCTTCGTGCCTTTTTGAGACTCACGGGCTACAACCGCAGGTTCATCCACGGCTACATCTCCATAGTCGAACCCCTCCTCACCCTCTTGTGTTGCACGACCTTCGTTTAGGGGGGAGCCGTGCAGGTGGCCTTTTCCGCACTCCAAGTCGCCCTTCTCTCCACTCCAGTACTGCAGCTCCCTGACTTCCGGGATCCCTTTTATATTGAATGTGATGCCTCAGCACAGGAGTGCGGCGCAGCTCTTCAACAACATGGTCATCCGCTAGCATATTTTAGTCGGCGCACTGCTCTCCACCATTGCAAGTTGTCTGCCTACGAACAAGAATTGATCGGCCTAACCAAGGCCGTCCAATACTGGCTCCCGTATTTATGGGGTCGTTCCTTCATCGTGTGTACCGACCACTAAAATTTGAAGTACCTACAAGAACCGCGCTTGACGACCGTTCCGCAATAACGTTGGATGAGCAAATTACTGGGGTTCGACTTCACCGAGAATACCAAGTCGGGGCTTTAAATCGAGCCGCAAGAGCTCTTTCCCACCGCCACTATCTATGTCATTTCTAGTCCGACCGCAACTCTATTGGAAGCCATCCGGGGGGACATCGCCCAATCTCCCTCTCCTCACTGAATTGTTTCAACGGGCCCGGGACGGTCTCTTACCACCTGCTTGAATTGCACATCAAGGGCTCATTCTTTAAAGCGAACAAGTCTACAAACTGTCGGCCCCCCCCCCCCATCTTCTTCATTCTAGGAGATACCCACAACCATGCCCATGAGGGGGTCCACAAAACACTACACCGCATCCACGCCAAATTCTATTGGAAAGGGTTACATCGTCACGTCCAAGACTTCATCGCTCAATGCGCTACATGCCAACAACAAAATCTTCCAACCTTCTACCTGTCAGGCTCCTCCAATCTTTACCAGTGTCAACACAAATTTGGGTCTATGTCTCAATGGACTTCGCGGAGATATTCGGCATAGTATGGGGAAATCCGTGTTATTGGTGGTAGTGGACCGATTCTCCAAGGAGGCACATTTACTCGCACTAGCTCGTCCTCTCATCGCCGAATGAGTGGCTCAACTCTTCTTTGCCGGCATCTTCCGACTGCATGGCTTGTCGGAGAGCATCGTGTCCGATCGTGACAAGGTGTTCACCAACCATTTCTGGAAAGAGCTTTTCACCTTGAGCGGAACAAAATTGTATTTTTCGTCGGCAAATCACCCCTAATCAGAAGGCCAAACGGAGGTTGTTAACTGCACCGTGGAAATGTACCTCCGTTGTTTAACGGGGGATCAGCCCAAAGAATGGGTCAAATGGCTCCCGTATATCAAATACTGCTACAACACCTCCTATCACTCGGCCCTTCAAACCACACCGTTCCAATTGATCTATAGTCGTGATCCGCCCAAGTTGCTCACCTATGGGCACGGTCTCGCCACATTAGCCCCGGTGGAACAGGAGCTCCTTGACTATGACCGACTACTCACCACATCCCAGGAACACCTGCTCCGTGCCCAACATCGGATGGAGACCGCTTACAATCATGGCTATCGGGATGTTTCCTTCGCCATCGATGAGTGGGTGTGGCTCAAACGCCAACCCTATCACCAACTCTCGCTACGTACGATGAATTCCTAAGGCGCTTTGGCGAGGTCGCCTATCAGCTTCGCCTGCCACCGGAGGCGCGCATCCACAACATCTTCCACGCTTCCCAGCTCAAACAATTCTGTGGCGAGTCCCCCTGATGCACCGATTGTTGTCCTGCCCCCTCAGCTTGAGGACAAGCTGACTTCCGATGAGGAAGGAGATGTTACAGAACTATTGTTGGTCAAGGAACTGGACCCGCGTTGGGGATGCACATACCACCGACGCAACGCGGACACGCCGACATGAAGACGAGCGCACAAGAGTTTGTATCTTTGTTTCCGTTCTTTTCTTTCGCAATTGTTTCGATGATATTTTGACGCGTATTTGATCCCACGTGTTTAAGCCCAAGTGGGGGGCATGCTACTCTTTTGGCATTCTTTATATGTGGAGTATCTTGAATGGCAAATAAGAAGAATTATTCTCACCTCTCACTCTTTTTCTCACCCCATTTCTGTATTCTCTCTTTCTCTCTCATCTCCCTTCCCGAGTCGGCCGCAGATCGCACAAGGGCCGCCCGTCGTTTCTCCTTCCCCCAACCCTAATACACCACCCAAACTGGAGGAGCGCCCTCCGGCACGCCGACACATGAGGTCGCAGACCGCGGCATATAATAATGTGCTTAAGGTTCAAGCTTCGTTTTATCATTAGAATTATGGAGAACTTGATTTAATTTCATTCCGTTTATAGATTAGGTATTTGAAAATTAGATATCTTTAATTGGATGTGTTTATGTTTGTTCAATATGATTTTTTATATTATATATACATTCTCCCTCTTAAAAAAGTGTGTGAGTGTATATATAAATCAATTGTAATTACACGGTCATGTAATCATATCCATTTTTTCTTGGTATACCACTGTATTGGATACGCATCGTACCCGATGCTATTTACCCGTAACAGTGCTTTGTAGGTTTGTACTTTAGACGTAAAAGACTGCTTGAAGTGCAGAAAAAGAAGGTGATGCAAACTCTTTTATGAAAATAATAATTCATTTGATTCCCATGACATGCCAAAAATATACTCAGGGAAAGAGTCTCTCTTCCTAGGAGTATATAATGGAGAGATCTTTGATCATCACTAAAAATTTGGATTCTCTCTAGGAGAGAAATTGGCAAAAAGTCAGTGACACAAGGCTTGGCCCTATGAAAACTCATCGACCATGATTGGGTCAATAGATCGAACGGAGCAGTGTTTGAGGACAAGAAAAATATGATGAGGAATAAATTGATGTCTTTGGAGGTACATCGGCCATTACCGGCCTCATGGCAAGAGTGGACAACCTTAATCCCCCTAGTGAAAACGATGAATATCTCCAGACCGGGCGAATTGAAATCTTCATGTTGGCTCATCATTAAATGTGCACAAGAAAAGATCTCAAGGCAAACGCATTGATCATAATGTGTTGTCGCGATAAACGAAAGTAGAATTTTCAACATACATTGTGAAATCCTATTGTTGGTTGTATGACACGGTGTGAACACTTTTTCACTAACAATGAACACCAGGAGTGGAATCAATTGGCTTGGCTGCATACCATCTACTTGGTGCCAATCCAGATGTGCTTTGTTCATTTGGAAATGTAGAAGCTCCATATGTCATGGGAGAAATTTAAGAAATTTTCCAATATGCTCTTTGGACAACCCATGAGGAGCAACCTCCTGGGAGAGTTGATCTCCTAAAAGCGCACAGGAATGATTGATGATTACTTGGAGAAGTTTCCGTTGTTGCTTGCTCAAGCAACTAATATCATGTTGGAACAATAAGTAATCTTTTTTGCCCGCTGGATTACATGAGTAACTTATTTTGGATGTGAAGAACATCCTCGGATCTCATTTCATTTATGAGCCTGGGCTAGATTTGTGACCGCTGCATTTAATTGAATTGTATTTGGGATAACGAACAAATGTTTCCTCCTCCTTGGAATGTCATACACAATCGTAGAGGGAACCAGCCCTTGGGAGGTCAGATGGCACCACCGGTTTCCACTCCTTCCAATCATAGCTTCTCACGATGGACATAATATCCTGAATCTAATGTGGGTAGAGACCGTCTTTGGGCCAGTGAATCTCGAACAAAGTAGCTCCTTGCAAAATTCTAGAATGAAAGGCTTCTAAGTGAAAGAAAATACAAGAATGAACTGAATCTCACATAAGAAGTAGAGGAAAATTTAATGGGCTTAAGCAATAATTTGGTCCCGTAAACATCAAAGAGGTGTTTACAAAGCAAGTGGTAAAGTTTTGTTAGGAACTTTGCAGTTAATCATGCTCTTATGGAACTAGTTTTGGGATGGATAACCTCATAGGAAGTACTCAAAGGCTACCTGTGAAAAAAGATAAACTAGTGTATTTCAGCTTAGTATGATATGCATGGAACCAAAGCGAACAATACCTTAAATATGTTGAGTTGGGTCGTTATACGGGCCAAAATTGTTTCAATGTTGTCGAGGTGTATGCATCGTGACATCAATCCAAGAAATTATTTTGGCTATAGATTGATGATGAGAAAGAAAATGAAAAGTGGAAATGGATGAACTCGAAATTTCCTTATACGTCAGCAATGCATTTAGAACCACAAATAATCCAGTTGCGAGTAAGGGTAGCCGACAACTCCGTTTTGGTCAGGTAGCACATTCAACATCGAGGATTCTATAAAATGGGTCTTGGGGTTGAAAGTTAGGCAAAAAGGGGATGTAAGCGGTAGTGGCAAATGACGAACAATTAACAAGCTCAACATATGTGATGCCACCCAATTGGAGGCCAGTGGCAATCTCTTCCGCACATATCTATATGTCATTCCCTTGGAATGATTTGGCGGTGTACTATGAGAGCAATGGCTATGCACTTTGGAGAGGATAGTCCCGGATTTCATTGAACTCACCAAGATATTTGGGCTGAATTCTAGAAGAATTTGTTGGCATGGAGAAGAAAGGAAGTGGAACCTCACATGCATATTAATATATCATACAAACTTACACGCTGCAACATGAGTTCTTGGAGAAGCTACTAATTGATTACTTCGACCTGTTAGAAGAACTGAGTAGGTTACCCCCACATCATTTCAAGGATCATCACATCTTCATCCTTTAAGATACAATATCAATAGTGTGGTCCAACCATACTAGACCTACCGGTATCCCTTCATTCAGAATGATGAGCTTGAGCAATGGTGTAATGAAATATTACAACGGGAGAACATTTGCTCCAATCAGACATTTTTTTCCTCGCCAATCTTGTTATTGAAAAAGCTGATGGGTCATCACCCTGCTTAAGTGGATTATCTAGAGTTGGACACTGACATTTTTTTTCAAATGGTGGATGAGCTCTTGGATGAATTACAAGATGTCTTTCAAAGTTGGATTTGCATTCAGGATACCACCAAATAAGATGCATGAGGGTGATGTGGAGAAGACAATCTTTCAAAACTACAGCAGTCATTTTGAGTTTTTGATTTTACCCTTTGAATTAACCAACATTTCATTCGCATTCCATGCATTCATGGATGAGGTACTCCAACCTTTCCTTCACATATTTGTTTGTGTTTGCGACGGCATTTTGATCTGCAACATGACATGGGTCAAGCATTTCCATCATGTCCGTTGGTATTTGAGATCCCATGAAGACATATATTGTATTCAAAGAAAAAAGATATTTCTTTGGAGAAGTACAAATGACATATTTGGGTCATGATAGTACATGTAGCGGAGGGTGCTATCTGATCAAAGTAAATTGGAATCCATTAAGAGTTGGCGTCAATGGAAATTGAGAGGATTTCTTGGGTTATTACTGGCGATTATTACAAATTATGGAGTTATTTCCGCACTAACATTGGACCACATGGCAACCCAAGAATTCACCTCTCTCAAATCATTCCTTGCGGCCGCTCTGGACCTCCAATTATCTGACTTCACACAAATGCCTTTTGTGGCGTGATGTTTGGGAAAAGGAATTAGAGCAATCTATGAACAATAGGAGTATCTAGTAGCATTTCTAAGCAATAAATTTGTGGCAGATCACATGAAGTTGCCCACTGGAGACCATACTTGTGAAGATTATGGTTCATCCCGCGGGCTGATCATTTCAGTTTAAAATATCTATTGGAAGAAAAAACTTACAACCTCGCCATAGTAGCATTAAAGTAGTATCCCTAGGGGGTTTGATTTGGCAGTGGAATATCGTGTCAGGAAACTGAATAAAGCCATTGAAGCACTCTCTCATCATAATGAAGAGGACAAAAATCTATTGGCCATCTCCAGACCGTGCCTAGCCTTGTTCAATGCCATCCTTAAGTAGGTGCAAACTCTCTCAGATGCAAAAGCATATATAAGACTACAACTATGATGGAGGAGCCAAAAATCATTAGACCTTTGAGGATAGGCTGCTCACTGCAAGGGAAAAAATTTCATCCTATTGACTTCCCCACTGATGTTTAATTAATCAGAATGATACATGAAGGGATGGAAAAGTGTTGCAACAAGTGTGGGCAATGGAAGAGATTAAAGGGAGTGTGGAAGTGGTGCAAGCATGTGCAACATGTTAACAAAATAAAACGCTTCAAACACACTTGATAGGTCTATTGCAGCCCATGAACATTGCAACATACATTTGAACTGAGATCTCTATGGATTTTATATAAGGCTCACCAGCATTCCCAAGGAAAATCAGTTTTATTTGTGGAAGCGAATTAATTCTCAAAAGGGATGCATTTCAAACCGATTGCATGTCCTTATATAGTGATCAGCGCAGGCGCGGCGCATGCATTCATTGATCACATTTTTCGCGTGCATGGGCCTCTCGAGATGATCTTTTCCAACAGTGAAGCAATATTTACGTGAGTATTTACAAGTTCATTTTGCCAAGATCTATTCGTATTTAATGGTATGAATCTGGCAATTTCGTCCACCGCCCACAATCGGACAGACAAACAAATATTGTAAACAAGACAATCGAAACGTTATGTGGGCTTCACGCCCCATTATTATGTTATTTTTAATCAAGTCCGTCGAGTTTTATTATATTGTCCTTCATTAGGTTTTATTATTAAGTGTTGTTTAGGTAAATCCAAGTGTTAGGGGCTAGATTACATTTGTATCCCTTGTATCTCTTATTTATATGTCTCTTGGGCTAGTAGAATGACATCTAAGAAGTTACTCTATCCCCTTTGTCATCAAGAGATTGTGGTAATTCTCTCTCTCCGAGCACACCCCGCCTAGGTAGCCGTGGTTACGACTCCACGGTATCCTTTGCCACTGTCATCCCCGCCTCTGGCCATCCTCCGTCAACTCCTCTGACATGATTCCCCCATTGTTACAGAAGAATCCCATAACAACTCAATATGAGAGTTTTTCTCCATCCGGCACCACATTTCGCCCTCACATTGCGGCGCCACCTAAAGGGCCTCCCTCCTTCCCCCTATGGTTTTCACGGGACGTCACCACCAATGGCCAGAAGAAATCGAAGACAAAATCAAAGTCCCTCTAGTTTTCACGGGCCGGCCTCATTGCATGTTGTTGAACTCTCTATGGCCCATAAACTCATCGGCGTTCCACGAAGTCGGCTTCGACGTTCGACATCAAGCATTCGGCGATTCTATGACTCCATCTGCATCGACCTGTCATTGTCAACCTCCATTGACTCCATCTGCATGGATATCCCTACTCATTGCCTACGCAGCTGCAGCCTGGCTGTGAAGATCAAAGCCCGTTTGTGCATGTCGATGTTGAAACATCCTCAATCCTAGAGTCATGATTGAGCCCCGTGCTTGTGCCGCCATTTGTTTCAAAGCAAAAAAGGGTTATGTTATAACTGTGATAGGCAGTATACTCGCGGGCATATATGCAAGAGGTTTTTTTAGTTAGATGTATAAGACTCTGATGATGAGGGAATTTGGTAAAGTTGGTACAGTCTTTGATCTCCCTTGAGCTTGAGGACAAACTCATTTCGTACGACTAGAGAAATGTTATAGGCTTTGCGCCAGTTATTATGTTCTCTTTAATCGAGTTTATTGAGTTTTATTATGTTGTCCTCCATTAGTTTTATTAAGTGTCATTTAGGTCAGTCCAGTGTTAGGGACTTAAGTATCTCTTATTTAAAAGCCCGCTGGCGACTAGGCTAGTGGAACGGCATTGAAGAAGCTACTATATTCCATTTGTCTTCATGAGATTGCGGTAGCTCTTTCTCTCTGAGCACACTCCGCCTAGGTTATTGCGGTTTCGGCTCTACAGTATCCTTCGCCACAGTCATCTCCGCCTCCGATCATCCTCCGTTAACTCCTCCAACGTGATCCCGAGGTTAAGGGAGAAGCCCATAACAGACGTATTTAGATTATTTTGTGAGCAAAGTATTGTCACAATACTTCATATCATTCATCATTACAAATGACAGACTTCCACGAGGTGTCTGGTCGGGAGTGTTGTAAGGTTGGGACCCGCCATATATACTTTGTATGCACTATCTTCAGCCAAGAAAGGGATGGATCTCAAATTGTGATCAAATTTGGTGACAACATGAGAACATCTTCTACAAGCCCAAGTAAGAAATAAGTGCCATAATAGTAAGCGTCACGTTGCATGTCGATGAATGTGTAGAGAGGAGACAGGGATACTAGGGGTAAACCCTAGAATGAGAGAAGAGATGAGAAGAACTAGAGAGAGGAAATAGAACTTGATTTCTTTATTGCATACCTCAAAGAACCCATGGGTTTCCCCTAAATAGAACCCACAATGGCATGATCGTAAATACAACAACAGACGTCAAAATATTAAAATACAACAGACGCGAAAATATTAAAATACGACGACTCTACACATACGACACGACTCATAATAATAATAATAAACTAATAATATAAGATAACCAATGGATGACCCGTAACATTTCATCCGTCCTTCAAAACGAGCTTGCCCTCAAACTCGTGCACCATGCGGGTGGTCGGATCGTCTGGTATCTTGATCTCCCGCCAGAACATGACCCTATAGTGCGTAGCGGCGGAGGCGGTGTCGGCAAGTAGTGGCGACGCTGTGGGAAAGACGCGCGGCGGAAGTAATGGCTTTCACATGGGGGATGGAGCGGTGATGAGCAGCAGCAGCAGTGATGGCAGAGAAGCGACGGCCGGCGGCAGGAACAGATCTGTCGTGGTCAGCGGAGCACGGGCCGACAAAGGAGGCGGTGATGTGGCCGGTGGAAGCGGCAAGGCAAGGGTCGGCGGGTAAAGAGCCGGAAAAGGAGGCGGTGAGATGTTCGAAGGAGGCGGCAATGTCGGGGCCGACGGAGGAAGAGACGGTATAGGAGGTGGCGACATGACTGGCGGCGGCGGAGCAGGTGACCGAAGAGGAGGCGGCAACGGTGGAAGGACGACCACCATGGAGAGAGGTGGTTCAGCGGCGGCTGCATTAGGAGTGATGGTGGCAGTGTGGTCGGGGCCGGCAGGGTGGTGCCCGACAAGGAAGGTGGCGACGTGGATTGAGGGACCGGGACGACAGGGGCCGGAGGAGGAGAGGCCATGGGTGGAAGCTCAACGGGTGACGGCGGAGCGTCATGAACGACGGAGGATGGTGGTGGCACCATCATTGGAGGGGGAGGAGACGACTCCAGCTCCGGTGGTGGTGGTGATAGAAAAAACACAGAGTCGCGAGACATGCGGAGGGCGTCGAGCTTGAGGTCGAGCCGAGCATCTACGTGGCCGAATCGAGCCGCTCGTAGAGCAATGCGGGCCATGCGGCGGTCCAGCTCGACAAGCTGGGCAAGCAGCGCGGTGCGGTCGGCGGCGCTAAGTAACATGAGAAAAATGTTAAATAATTAATTAGTAGTTAATCAAATAATAACTTAGAATAAGTTATTACTAATTAACAGAATATTTAATTAATTATTTAGGTACCATGTATTGGAAGAGGGGAGAGGTAGACGTCATGGCTGTGGAGAGAAAAAATATAATTAAAAAAAAGAAGCTAAATGATGCCTGATGGGATGTAGCGGGTTGTTAGAAAAAAATAAAATAAAAAATGATGGTGCAGGGGAGTGGACAGGATGAAGGAAAAAAAAAGATAAAAAAAGAAAAGAAAAGAGGTGTGTGTTGGCTTGGGCCTCAAGGCGGCAGGAGGATTATGGATTGTGGACAGTAGTGGGACCGGGCTAGGAAAAAAATGAAATAAGAAAAGTAATTAGGAAATGAAATAAAATAAAAAAGATGAGTGTAGCTGATTGGAAATAAAATGAAAAAAGGGGAAAAAGAGGAGCACGAAAGAGGCGCAGGGCTCGAAGAGGATCAGGCGTGTTGCGCAGGCGAGTTACAGGTGGTCTGCTTGAATGGCGGTGATGAGAGCGTCGAGGACAAGGCACGACGTAGGCTCTGCGCGCAGTGGACGGAGCTACGTGATGGAAAATGTGTGTAATGGACGGGAAGCTTGCGGGTGGTGGAAGATTGCGTGCGGGAAGCTGCTGCGGGAATGGCGGAAGCAGAGCAGCGGGGAGCGCGTGCTGATTGAGGGCTGTTGGCGTCGTGGAGGAGAGGGGGAAAGAAATTCAGTGGCGAGATGGGCGGTTTGTACGTTGGAAAGAGACGGCGGGAAGTGGAGGAAAGAGTCTCTAATACCAAGTTGTTACAGGCCAATGAATGTGTAGAGAGGAGGCGGGGATACAAGGGGTAAATCCTAGAATGAAAGAGGAGATGAGAAGAACTAGAGAGAGAGAAGCTAGAGAGAAGAAATAGAACGTGATTTCTTTCTTGAATACCACAAAGAACCCATGGGCTTCCCCTAAATAGAACCCCCAATGGCATGATCGTAAATACAATAACGAACGACAAAATATTAAAATGCAACGACTCTACACATACGACACGACTCATAATAATAACAATAAACTAATAATATAAGATAATCAATGGAGGACCCGTAACATGTCACTTAGTTGAATTTGAAGTGGGCATATGCTTTTGGTTGAAATTGCGGACACATTGTCAAATGACTGTCCATGACAGTTTAAATAACAAACTACTTACATGATACTACGAGTAGTTTTGAGCGATAAGAAGAATTGGTACTGTGGCCTATTATTTGGCATTACCCATCGAGATGAAGATCCATGATATGACCAAATACCATTATTAAAAAAGCTCATGGGAGATCCACAAGCAGATATTCCCACACTTCTGCTATTGATGATTAAAAGAACTGTCTGTCATTGAAGGCCTTACCTATCTGGATCACGGAGCTTTTGAAGTGCTCATTAAGTAGGATGACAAGCTAATGAAGAAACATTGAAACCAATCGAAGACTTCAAAGAATACCACCCCGTCTTCGAGCTTTAGGATACGCTCAATTTGAAAGAGGGGTGTTGTTACAGACACGTTATTGGATGAGCATATGCAAAGAGGAGGAATATTGGGCAAGTGTAAATGCACCTACTATTACTCAAATTTATTTTTTTGTAAATGTTGTTTATATTTTTGTCGTTTTTATGCTATGTATATTTGGTTCAAGTTGGGTAGAACCACTGTCTTGTTATTTGGTTTATTTTGGGTCTAGCACATCATATTTATTACATGGAATGGTTTGTTCCAAGGCATGCTTAAGAAAATATGAAGTCCCTGCTTAAGAAGTCACAGAAGGGCTCCACCGTCCCTTGTCAAATGAAGTAATAAGTCCGATCCCCCCCCCCCTTGCGATCTTCTATTTGGCGACACGATTCTACAGTAGGGCCTATGACCCCACCCCTATTCTCATTCAATCCCATCCAAAAACTCAATTTCAAGCAATCCAACCCACGTCCATCAATAATACACAGCCACACTCTCCAAGGAGCCACCAAACCCTTAATGTCGCGCTCATTTTGCCCGGAAACATCCACTACTCATCATTAGAATTTTTTGCATTGTACAAATTGTTAAATAATTGGACAAATGACGAACCACTCTGATCCAGACAGCCCCTGTAGACTCGTAGCACGCTTCTCTTCCGACAGCATTGGTGTATGATATTGAACAAAATTTCAATATGATAGCTCCCCGCATTCCTTAAAGTCTGCCTCAAGGACGGGGCTTGTTTTCCAGCAGTAGGTAATGTCAAGGAGCGTCAACCCTGATACAGCATCCTAGTTACCAAGGTTGGCTTCGCACAGAGACAAAATGTGATCAGAAGGCGAGACAATTTTGGGGTGACGAGTCGTGTCATGACTCATTTATGTAAGAGAATAATTATGATATTAATTATATATTATTATGTGTCTTTATAAAGGAAGATTAGTAAGCATCCTTTTAATGAAATTACTTAAAGAAATATACTTTCTTAATTAGCATGCCTAGGAGTCTATAAGGGAGCATCATGTGCGGGCAAAGGCACTTTATAGTTTTTAGTGTTGGGGTTCTCCGCTCTTGGAGAAAAATCGGTCATCGGGGGAAAGTTTCCCTCGAGTTGAATTATCTACTCTATTTTAATGCTATCATTGTCTTATTTGTGATTCATCTTCTTTCTCCCTCCCCTCATGATTCTACTTTATAACATAGCATCTCCATAATGTATGCTCGCAACATCATTAGCAATTTTCAACAAAAATCAAATGAAGATAATAATATTCTATGAATAAACAATACTATCTAATGAAGATCCCAATTCATGGGAAAACAAAAAACAAGACTCCAACAAATTTGGAAATGTTAGTAATAAGCTCCATTTAGGGTAAATATGGGATGAATATTGTGAATGTTGTGTCAAGCAAACGACATTATTGCACTAGCACATGCTCCCACCAGCAAAAATGACGTTTTTAGCCTTGGAAGGACACAGGAAGCAGGACGTGATGGCCGTAGATACCATATGTCAAGCTAACCATCAACCCGATATCCCAACAAATCTCGCCGCCTGCGTAACACCGTGCCAAAAATACCCTTCAAGATTAATGATTTCACATAAAATCAAAAGCCCATCATCAAGAAAAACCCAAGTCAATCAGCATCAAGATATTTGCTAGATTATTGGCTTCAAGAATGCAATCATCAGTTGATTAAAGAATCAAACAATAAAAAAACAAAGCTATTAAGAGAATATTAAAGGGTACCTTCTTTTTTAAAGCTCGAATTCTCTTACCAATATCTGCATCAGAACAATATCCAGCATTTGAAGATGCATTTTTTTCTGCTGACAGAGAAACAGAGAGATTATTTATCCCCTCAGTAACTAATTCCACAGAATCTAGCCTATCATGAACAGCTACAGAAGCCTCTTCAGCTATTCTCTCTGCAGCTTCTTCTGAATCTAAGCTCTTCCCTTTATCTGATGTTGCAAGTGCAGCCTGCAAACTATTCTTTTTGTTCAGACTTCCATCTAATAATAGAAATTAGATAATAAGAAAAAGGAACAAGAAACTTGGGGGAATTGAGTTGATCGGGCCATCTAATGACATTGAACTCCAAAAGCTGGTGAGCTAACCATCTTTTGAGGTACTCAGCAGCCGCAAAAATATATTCATTATTAACTGATAAATATCTTCTAGTTACTACTATCTCAAGCTAGCAAACACATGTAAAAAAGGGTCAGACTTGGAAACTGGAAAGCCTGTCTAATTCTGCCTGGTCAAAAGGCTTGATAGGCCTGGGAAAGTCAGGCCTGATAGGCCTGGCAAGGTCAAGCACGAGTCAGCCTTTGGTGGCCCTAATAGGACCCCATATTACTAATGGGCCTAGCCCAGTGCCCAGCCAAACCCAAGCCTAGTTGGAGATTCGGTAGCTGGGCCCCCCAGCTTTGTAACTGAACCTGCCCAACTACATGATTCGGCGGTGCCGAGTAATGGAGCCTGATCTTGCTGATCCTGGCCATGTAAAGCCTATCCCGGAAGGACAGAGAGGCCCTAACAGCCTAACAGGTCCCCTTAAGAGGGGGCATGGGCCTGGGACTAAAAAAACTCGTGTGTCTATTTGTCTCGCTCATAAACAACAAAGCTCAATCAATGAACAGCAAATGCATTGACAACATTTTCATTGATGACTCCTATTGCATGAATATAATCTGTAAATTTCATAGTCCAACCTCTGAAGATTCATATAACTTTAAATATTTACTTTTTTCAAGTATATTTGATGGATTTTATAATAATAAAATGAACGTTGTGAGTGTATACATATATACATGTGTTGAATATTCATGATGAAAAGGGCTCATGTTCATGTTCTTCTCATGCTTAAAAAATCTTCCTCAAGTTCATCCCATCCACTTAGCTGAGCAGAACATAAGCACAATTAGATCCAAACATAACATGCTCCCAAACATTGAGCTTCTTTTACACCCATAGCCGGTCATCAAGTGTTTTCATCACGGCAGTGGGTGCTTCCCGAATTTCCAAACATGAGAAGTTAAATGACAATCTAAAAAACACTGAGATACATAAGCTGACTTGATAAACAGTGTGTATGAACCTAATATTTTTAATAACACGAGTGATGGGGAATCGGAACCATTCATCTTATGCGGACGATCACAGTATTTTTTGTTCATGTCATTTTTTATTTCGAGCTGCATTTTATGTATTTTTGAATCGGAACGATCGGTCAATCATACCCGTTTGTTACCCCCTAGAGTCTATAAATGGAGAGTGATGGCTCTCATTTAGAGGGAATGAAGGATTTGAGCATAGAAGTCATCATTTGATTATTTCGGTGTCGAAGCTGATCCCCGGGTACGAAGCCCGGGTTTACCCCTCCATCCCCCTCCTTGGTCGGCCACTTCCATCCTTCCCCATCCCTTGTCGTGGAGCCATCACCCCTCCTCTCTCTACATAGATGGCCAACACCATTCCCCATTCCTCCGCCCAAAGACAGCCGGCCACCCCAAGCACCTCCCCCATTTTCCCCTCTACACACCTATTGCCAGACACCCCCAAGTCCTCTTCCATCACCACTCACAATTTCCCACAAAAAACAGACTGTTTACCCTCCATTTCCATCTACGGCAATCACCGAGAAATGTCTCCGGGCACCCCCGGTGATCCACCACCACTTTTCCATCAATTTCCCATCAATTTGCATTTTCCGACGATCGCCAGAAAATATCTCCGGCGAACACCACCTCCGGCCACCACCAGCCCCCACCATCCATCACCACCCCAACACTCATAAACCACCTCCCCATTAACTCATAACCACCCACTACTCCACCTAAATTAAAGGAACCATTTCCTTAATTTAAGCCCACACCCCACTCTCTTAACAGCTGGCCCCCTCCCACTTCTCCCTACTAAATTCCAACTCACTTCCCCACCTCAACCGGCCCCCTCATCCCCCATTTCCTAACCACAAGTGAAACCACAGCCCCCTCATTTCCAGCACCCATTAACCCCATCTCCCCTTCATACCCGTCCCCTACCACATCCAAAACTCCCCAACCAGCTACTTCACCACTCATTGCCCACCTCCCCTAATCAATTGCTGCAGTCCAGAAATCCCAAGCAGCCAAACAACCTTGCCCAAGCATCACACGCCTCTCCCTCAACCACCAACCGCCCGAAGCCTGCTGCCTGCCGCCCAAAACACCTCCCCCCTGCATAATCAGATTTGCTGTCCAGGTCCCTGGACAGTCAAAAAAACTGTTGCTATTGCTGATTGCTACCACTTTGGGTCTTGTTCCCGGTACTACAACTTCGTTCCAGTATTCTAATTCGCTGCCCAGAAGTTGAGGCTACACTTTAAAGTCTGAAATCAGCCGCGGATTGTGCCCTTGCCACCCCGACAGCCCTCCTCTCTTAGTATTTTGTGAGTTCAAGGTGTGTATGTTATTGTAAAGAATGGCCTCAAACCTTGTATATACTTCTTGAATAATCAATTACAAGTATGAATACATTTATATAGGAAGAGAGGAAGAAAAATCTCAATCCAAGATGTGGGACAAATACAAAGAGAAAAGAGAGAAAAATGGGTCCTTAGATGGGCCCTTACTAAGGCTTTTCTAACACTCCCCCGCAAGCTGGAGCGTACAAGTCGTAGGCACCAAGCTTGGATAAAAATTGGTAGTATAGCGGCCGAGAGAGAGATTTAGTCAGGATGTCAGCCACTTGGTTTGTAGCAGAGACATGCTCCAAATCTATCTTCTTTGACTGTACTTTTTCCCGAATAAAGTGGCAGTCAACTTCAATATGTTTTGTGCATTCGTGAAAGACCAGGTTCTTGGAAATATGTATTGTTGCTTGACTATCACAAAATTGAGTAGCCGGTGATGAGAGGCGAACACCCAAGTCTCCCAGAAGGCTCTCAAGCCAAGTTAACTCGGAAACAACAGCAGCCATGACACGGTACTCGGCTTCAGCAGAAGAGCGGGCAACCACATTCTGTTTCTTTCTACGCCAGGTTATGAGATGTCCACCGAAGTAGATACAAAAACCATATGTAGAACGCCTATCATAAATGGATCCTGCATAGTCAGCGTCAGAGTATGCAACAAGAGATAAGGATGTGGATGTCTTGTACACAAACCCTTGTCCTAGAGCGTTCTTGAGATACCGAAGAATGCGCTTGACAACTTGAAGATGAGATGTCCGAAGAGCATGCATAAATCGACTCACGACTCTCATGACAAAAGATATGTCTGGTCGAGTAACCGTAAGATAGATCAGTTTCCCAACCAAGCGTATGTAGTATTCCGGATTCGTAAGCAGCTTATCAGAGTCAGAGCTGTGGGCCGAGAGCTTGTGATTAGCGTCCATAGGAATATCCGTAGGTTTGCATCCAGAATAACCGGCATCAAGAAGGAGGTCCATACAATACTTCCTTTGGGATAACACAAGACCATCAGGGCGTCGAGCAACCTCAAGCCCAAGAAAATACCGAAGGTTACCAAGATCTTTGGTCTGAAAGGCGGAGTTCAACTGTAGCTTGGTATGTTGTATCCCTATAGTATCGTCGCCAGTAATGAGGATATCGTCAACATAGACAAGTAGGATCACAGTTCCGGTTGACCGGTGTCGGGTGAAGAGAGAAAAATCCGCCGAGCTCCGAATGAAGCCAATATCGCAGACTACCTTGCTAAATTTTTCAAACCACGCGCGTGGGGACTGTTTGAGACCATAAATAGATTTCCGAAGATGACAAACCTGAGACTCCCCCGTGGTCTCAAACCCGGAAAGTTGGTGCATATAAACAGTCTCCTGCAGATCGTCATTGAGAAAGACGTTCTTAACATCCAGCTGATAAAGAGGCCAATGACGGTGAACCGTCAAAGAGAGAAGGACGCAGACCGTGTTCAATTTGGGCACCGGAGAGAATGTTTCCTCATAATCAAGGTCATGTTGCTGTGTAAAATCCTGGGCCACGAGGCGGGCCTTTAGACGCTCAACCGTGTCATCCGCTGCATGTTTAACAACAAAGACCCACCTTCAACTAACACAGTGTTCATCTGCAGGAAGAGGAACCAGATCCCAAGTCTGGTTAGCCCAGAGAGCCCTCATTTCATCGTCCATGGCCGTCCTCCACCCCGGAAGTTGAAGCATCTCCTGCATAGTGTTAGGAATAGAAATAGAGGAAAGCGAAGTGGCAAAGACGTAGATAGGTGGTGTGAGCCGGTGGAGAGAAACGTAGTTGGCCAGGGGATGGGCCGTAGAAGCAGGAGTCGGATCCGCCGTTGTCGTGGTGTCACTGGTAGCAGGGAGCTGGGGCAGGGATAACGGGCAGAGGAACTTTAGGAGGGGCATGTATAGAGGAGGAAGGAGATGGCAGAAAGGAGGGCGTGATAGGTACGACAGGCCGTGGAAGAGAAGGAGAGGGAGACGGAGTGAGGGAAGGTAAGTGAAAGGGCTGGTCTTTGCAGAAGATGACATCCGCGGAGACGACCAGCTTGTCATCCGAAGGAGAGTAGCAAACATACCCCTTTTGAGTACGGGAATATCCAACAAACATATATTTGGCCGTCCGAGAAGCAATTTTGTCGGAGGGAGGTCCAAGAAGATGAATATAACAAACACACCCAAAGACCCGCGAAGTGAGAGAGGTTGGGTTGGTAGTAGGATAAAGGAGTTGGATAGGAACGGCAAAGTCAAGAACAGATGAAGATAGGCGGTTGGTGAGATGACAGGCTGTGGAGACGAAAAAATTCCAATCTTCGATCGGAACCTTCATTTAAAACATGAGGGACCGAGCAACATCGAGTAAATGACGATTCTTCCGTTCGGCCACCACGTTTTGTTGAGGGGTATACGCACACGAAGTTTGATGGATTACGCCAAATTCGGTGCAGAGATTGGAGAAGGTGCGCCCTGTATACTCGCGAGCATTATCAATGTGGATGATTTTGAGGGGGTGGCGAACTGCGTACGCATCTCAGTTAAAAAGGCACGAAACACAAATGTAAGTTCAGTACGATCATGCATTAAATATAGTCATGTAGTACGCGAGTAGTCATCAATAAAGGTTACAAAATAGCGAAAGCCAAAGATACTAGGGACTTTATAAGGGCCACATACATCAGAATGAACTAAGGATAAAGGAGCATGCCCAAGGCGGCGATGCCAATCAACAGTGGAGACGAAGGAGAGAAGAGTGGGTGGGATATCCAAGATGTAGAGCTCATTCAACAGCTGGCCCTACCAATGATACTCCGGGTGCGACGATCCGGCATAAGAAAGGAAGAGGGAGAAAAAGTTATGCAACAATCAAGGTCGTGCGTCAGGCGACTAACAGAAAGTAAATTGAAAGTAGATCCCGGAACGTGAAGAATCGAGAAAAGAGAAAAGGTCAGGGTAAGATGGAGAGCGGCGGCGCCAGAGACCGGTAGGGTGTCACTATTGGCCACAGTGATACACGGGGGATGAGCCGTCTGGAGATACTGGGAGGGTTTCTAGGAGGTAATATGGTGAGTAGCACCGGAATCGACGATCCAGTGGGGGCTAGGAGATAGACAGGTTATACCTTCCGCAAAAAAAGATGCAACCGAGCCGGAGGAGAGGCCGAGGGCACCCTGTAGCTGGTGGAGTTGGGTGCGGAGCTCATCAATATCTTGGCGGGTATTGGACGCCGGATCCTGGGCAAAAGCCCCAGTGGGAGCAGGAGCAGCATAGGAAGTAGCAGCGAGGTGGGGAGGGAACTCATGCTTGCTGTAACAGGTAGCCTCGAGATGGCCACCCCGGCCACAATATGTGCATGTTATAGATGAACATCCTCCACGTCCGCATCCCCAAGACGGAGGTCGGCCCCCTCGAGTGGAGAATCCACGAGCAGGAGGGGGTTCGGAAGGAGAGGCTGTTGAAGAAGAGCAGGTGCAAAGCTGGAAGGAGCCTCAGTAGGAGGCGTAACCCAAAGCAGCATGGAGCAGACATCAGACAGTGAAGGAGTCGTCGTGGAAGAAAGGATCTGGGCCCGAACACTATGCAGGTGGGGCGGAACACGACACATCATCATCGCGATGGGGACAGCCTCTTTCTGGGCTCGTTGAGTAGCGAGATCCGTAGTGGGAGGCTGATGTTGAATCCAAGCCTCGGGCAGTGTCTTTGCCTGGGCAACAAAAGAGATCATGTCGCCGGGAGCACCAGGAGCAAGGTTCTGAAGATCAGAGAAAATATCATATAGGTGTTGAAGGCTATTGTGCCCAGAGTAAAAGGAGTGGAGCTTCTCCCACATTGTCTTGGTTGTGGCATGATACATGGTCATCCTGTAGGGCTCGGTGTCCATAGAGTTGAGGAGCCAAGACTGGACCCGACCATCATCGCGAAGCCAGTCATCGGAGGGAGCAGCGTGGGTAACACGAGTCAAGTGGTGGAGAAGACCCTTCGTCTACAGAACACGACGAACAGAGTGAACTCATTCGACGAAATTGGGTTTCTCAGTCAGAGAGATGGTAGTAATCCGTAGCTCATCACGGAGTTCGGAAGTCGTAGTAGCCGCACGGTCTGGCGGAGCAGAAGTAGCAGTGGATGCATCGGAAGCCATGCGGCTAATAGAGGAGGCCGAGCTACTAAAAGAGAAACCGGGCGGCTAGTAGAAGAGGTCGGGCGGTCAGCAGGGTTTGGACCGGGCGGCAAGCAGGAGAAGCCGGGCAGCTTAGCAAAGAAGGTCGGGCGGCTTAATAGAAAAGTCGGCAAAGGGAGTCGTCGCACGGTAACGGCGGACACACCAGCGACAAGGAAAGTCACGACCTGGATGCGACGAAGAGAAGAGGAGAGGCCGCTAGCGACAAGACAGGTCACAGCGACTAGCAGGAAGCGGGTAGAGGAGAAGTCTGCACGGTCAAGGTAAATCTACCAGCGACAAGAAAAGTCGCGACCAGGATACAGCTAAGAGAAGAGGAGAGGCCGCTAGCGACAAGACAAGTCGCAACGACTAGTAGGAAGCGGGTAGAGGAGAAGTCCGCACGATCAAGGTAAATCTACCAGCGACAAGGAAGGTCGCGACCAAGATGCGGCGAAGGGAAGAGAAAAGACCGCTAGCGACAAGACAGGTCGCAGCGACTAGAGGGTAGAAGAGGAGTATGCACGGTCAAGGTGAGTCCACCAGCGGCAAGGAGAGATGTCGCGACCTAGATGCGGACTAAAACAAGAACGAGAGAGGAGGAACCCGCAGCGACTTGAGAGAGGTCGCGACAAGCGGGAAGGTAGAGGCCGCGTAGAGAGCAAGGGATAGTGGCCGCGCGGATAGCAAGTTAGAGAGGTCGCGTGGATAGCAAGGGAGTCCGGATGGTCAGGGAAAGAAGCAAAAGGTGGACCCCACATGTGAGAAAAGTTTATAAAAGAGAGAGAGGGGAGGCAGAGGAGGCAAGGAGGCCACAACAGAAGTAGAGATAAGGGGACAGTGGCTAGATAAAAACAGGCCGCTCGATACTGCGGCTAAGCAAGAGAAGGGACAGGCCGCGCGGTCATCCGGGAGACCAGGCGATTTGCAAACAGACAGGCCGGCTAACCGAGCTCGGGCGGTTAGGAAAGATGAGACCGCGAGTAGCCGCAAATAGAAGACCGAACAGCCAAGGAGGAGACTGGTTCCTCTGATACCATGTAAAGAATGGCCTCAAACCTTGAATATACTTCTTGAATAATTAATTACAAGCATGAATACATTTATATAGGAAGAGATGAAGAAGAGAAATCTCAATCCAAGATGTGGGACAAATACAAAGAGAGAGAAAATGGGCCCTTAGATGGGCCCTTACTAAGGCTTTTCTAACAGTTATTACTTCGTCGCTGGGTCTCGTGTTTGTTCTCCACTTGAAGAGATAGTGATTTATAAGTCTTGTTTCAGTCATTTTGGCCTTTGCATTTCCCCATTCAATTAGTTATTTGTTTTCACGCACTCTCGTGCTTATACTATCTCTCGTGTTTCCTTTCTTGAATGTTTTAACTATTGTGGTTATTGTTCGTACGATTTTATAAAGAAAAGTAGTTGCAAGATTTTGAGTAGTCGGATTCATGTGTGGATGCACGTAGGAGTTGCATTCATTATTTCTCCATCAAATAGAACCGTCCTATGTCAACAAGTTTGTGAGAACACAAACATCCAATCTACAACGAATTAGTTGTAGGTGTAGGGGCTCAGGATCTATATTAAGTGTGCAATGCTACACTAATTTTTCAATGTGGACTATTCCTGGCATGCCTTATTTCATGTAAGCTCACTTTCCTAATACGTAGATTACTTTTTTAAAATTTAGTGATATGGGTGTGGGCCATTAGGTCTAGCTTGCTCTGATTCTGTTAAGGGAAGACTAGGGGAGAAGACAACTAGAGAGATCTAGGAGACTAAGGGAGAAAATTAGGGTTTGAGGAGGAAGGAAGAACTAACCTGATAACACTCTTCATAACCCCCCAAAGGGGGCTGCCCGGATATATATATATCCGGGCATGGAGGGGCCGGCCGGCCCCTCCCAAGGGGGCTGAACCGGGTGGGTTCAGCCCCTGGCCGGCCGGTTCACTGGGTGGGGGCTGAACCGGAAGGTTCAGCCCCGTTGTGTAGCGCGTCCTTGTTCCTCCGAACATAGTGGCGACCCGTAAAGCGTAACGGGGGCGTAACATTCCCCTCCCCATCAAGAGCCAACTTGTCCGCAAGTGGGTAATCCGGGTAGAGCTCCTTGAAATCGAAGAAGTCGACCCAAGAGTTGTGTGCGGACGGCAAATGCTTCCATTGGACCAAGAGCTCGGGCCGGTATTCCGTGCCCCGAATCTTCCACCTGTGCCGTAAGATATCCTCTGGAAGCGGACGCAGCTCGCCCGCAGGCGTCACCTCAGGTAAGAAAGAGCTTGGCTGAACATGCGGACCCAACTTCCGCTTAAGCAAGGAGACGTGGAAGGTAGGATGAATGCGGGAACCCGCCGGCAAAGCCAACGTATACGCCACCGGCCCCACCCTGCTGATGATCCGAAAGGGGCCGTAGTAGCGCGGAGAAAGCTTATGATTGCCCCGACGAGCCACAGACAACTGCCGGTAGGGCTGGAGCTTGAGAAAAACTTCATCGCCCACGGCGAACTCCCGCTCCGTGCGGTGTTTGTCCGCCTGGGACTTCATGCGGTCCTGTGCCACGCGGAGGTTCTCCCGAAGAGTGAGTAACACACGATCCCGATCCAACAGAGCTCGGTCAACCGCCGGAAGGGCAGTACTGCCGGGTTCATAGCTGGCCAAGGTCGGCGGAGGCCGTCCGTAAACCACCTCAAACGAAGTCATCTTGCTGGCTGAATGATAGGATGTATTGTAACAGTACTCGGCCCAGTGTAACCAGTCCGGCCAACTCCGAGGCTCATCCATCACAAAGCAACGGAGGTATGTCTCGACACCCCGATTGAGGACCTCCGTCTGACCATCTGACTGCGGATGATTGGCCGTGCTGAAGTGTAAGCGGGTACCCTGCAACCGGAACAGCTCCCGCCAGAACCCACTGACGAAGGTGGGGTCACGATCCGAAATAATGGCCCGAGGGAGACCATGTAGTCTAACAATCTCACGAGCAAAGAGGGCGGCCACAGAATCCCCGGAATACGGATGGCTGAGGGCCAGAAAATGACCATACTTGGAGAGCTTATCGACGACCACCAGAATGACGGACTTGCCTTTCGACTTAGGCAGACCATCAATAAAGTCCATGGAAACCGTGTCCCAGACAAGCTGTGGAATATCCAATGGCACGAGGAGACCGGCAGGAGAAGTAGTCTCATATTTCTGCCGCTGGCAGATGTCACAGTGGCGAATAAACTGCTGTATATCCCGTCGCATGCCGGCCCAAAACACGTTTGCGCGCGCCCGCTGGAGGGTCCGGAGCACCCCCGCATGTCCTCCTGTGGGAGACGAATGGAACTCATGCATCAGAACCGTCTTCCAAGCCGAATCCGCGGGGACGACCACCCGTCCCCGATAGTAGAGTCGGCCGTTACACAAGTGATAGTCGGGAGGGCCCGTCTCGCCCCGCTGTAAAGAGTCCACCAACGGCCGAAGCGTGTCCGACCGCAACACCTCTTCCTGAATATCCGCCAAAGAGTCAACCAGGGGCCCGGAAATATTGGAGAGAACAGCCTCGGGGAGACGAGAGAGGGCATCGGCGACCACATTCTCGGTGCCGCGGCGATAGACAATCTCATAGTCGTATCCCAGAAGCTTTGTAACCCATTTTTGCTGGAGAGGCGAAGAGACCCGTTGGTCCAGAAAGTGCTTCAGACTCTGGTGGTCCGTCTTGATCTTAAAGTGCCTGCCCAACAAGTATGGCCGCCAGACCGCCACTGCGTGGATGATAGCCAACAGCTCCTTCTCGTAGGCCGAGAGACCCAATGTACGAGGAGCGAGGGCCTTACTATAAAAGGCTATGGGCCGCCCTGCCTGCATCAAAACCGCCCCGATGCCAACCCCTGATGCATCCGTCTCCAAAACGAACTCCTTCGTGAAATCGGGTAACGCAAGCACTGGTGTGGAAGTCATCGCTCGTTTGAGAGCCTGAAAGGCCTCCTCGGTATCCTCATTCCAAGCAAAAGAATCTTTCTGCAACAGCTGGGTCAAAGGTCGGGCTATCTTCCCATAATCCTGGACAAATCGTCGGTAGTAACCGGTGAGGCCCAAAAAACCCCGCAAAGCCCGGACTGTCACCGGTCGCGGCCAAGACTGCGTACTCTGAATCTTCCGTGGATCTGCTCGAACGCCCTGACCGGAAACCAAATGGCCCAAATACTCTACCTCCTCCTGCCCGAAGGAGCACTTGGAACGATTGGCATAAAGATGGTGTTGGCGAAGTCTGGCCAGGACCTGGCCCACGTGGCGCACGTGGTCATCCCAAGTGGCGCTGTAGATAAGGATATCGTCAAAGAACACCAGGACAAACTGGCGCAGGAAATTTCGGAATATCTCATTCATGTTTGCCTGAAACGTCGCAGGACCGCCAGTCAGTCCATTCGCCATAACCAAAACTCATAGTGGTCATCATGCGTCCTGAACGCCGTCTTATGAACATCCTCCGGAGCCATCAAAATCTGGTAGTAGCCGGAACGAAGATCCAGCTTGGTAAATCGTTGTGCCCCATGCAGTTCATCCAGTAACTCTTCGATGTGGGGAATCGGAAAATTATCTTTGACAGTAGCGCCGTTCAGGGCCCGGTAATCCACGCAAAATCGCCACGAGCCGTCTTTTTTCTTGACCAAAATAATAGGAGCTGAGAAGGAACTAGTACTTGGCCGAATGATGTCGGCCTCCAGCATCGCGCGGACACTCCGCTCAATTTCCGCCTTCTGCACGTGTGGGTAACGGTACGGCCGAACATTCGTCGGCTCAGCATCCGCCTTGAGCGGAATACGGTGGTCACGAAACCTCGGCGGTGGCAAGGTACGCGGCTCCTGAAAAACATCAGCATAATCTGTCAGAAGTAACTGTAACTGAACCGGTACCTCAGAAGGCGTGGAATCGCCAGCCTGGACCTCCCGAAGGACGGCCATCAGTTGTCCCTCCTCGCTTAAGCGCTGCAAACTGCGAACCGAAACCTCTTTCACAGGAGACGACATGATTCCTTGTAAGCAAAACTGCTTTTCCCCGTGCCCAAACTCCATCGTCATATGTTTCCAATCAAACGTCACCCGCTGTAACTGGCGCAGCCACTGAACTCCCAGCACCATGTCCGAGCCCCGGATAGGTAACAAGTAGACGTCAGTCCTGCCCACATACTCACGGATACGCATTTCCACTCCCCGTAGCACCCCCTCGCACTGCAACCTGCTGCCATCCGCCACCATAACGTGAAAGGCAGCTCCTCGGTCAATCACGTGCCCCAGCCGTCGTGCCACATCAGGATGTATGAAGTTGTGAGTGCTTCCACTGTCCACCAGAATGGTAACTCTCTCTTGGGCAATCCGGCCCGCCAGCCGCAAAGTAAGCGGGGGAGCGCAACCCTCAAGAGCATGTATAGACACCTCGAACTCCGTCTCCTCCAAATCCACATCCACCTCCAACTCCTCTACCGACGCCTGCTCGTCGTCGTCCTGCTGCAACATGAACACCTGTAGCTTCTGACACTTATGGCCGGGCACAAACTTCTCATCGCAATTAAAGCAGAGGCCCTTCTCTTTCCGAGCGGCCAACTCGCTCCAAGACAACCGAGTCACCGTCGGTTTGTTACCCGCAGGTTGCTCCCGGCGTGCCGCCGTGGCCGGGACCGCAGATGGCCTACTCACGAGCCGCGCCCGCTGCCTGTTAAACCTCTCCTCCTGGATCCGTGCCAAGGTAATGGCGTGATTCAAGGAACGGGGCATGAGCGCCTGTACCTCGTCTCGAATGTGCTCCTTGAGGCCAGATATGAAGCAACTGTATAGAGTCCTTTCCGGCCATTGAACCCGATTTGCTAATTTCTCAAATTCCGTGCGATACTCCATCACGGACCCCTTTTGGCGCAACTTCTAAAGGAGGGCCTCAAAGTTCTCATACTCCAGTGGACCAAATCGGGCCGTGAATCCATCCACAAACTCCCCCCAAGGCACGTACTCCCGCCCTCGCAGGAACCACTGCGTCCACTGGAAGGCGTCGTCCTTCAAATGGAAGGACGCTAGCTGCACTCACTGACCTTCCGGCACCTCCTGGTATTGGAAAAATAATTCCGCTTTTTGGATCCACTCCAAGGTGTCACCGCCCTCGAACTCCGGGAAGTACATCCGAGTTAACCCGGGAGTTAAACGTTGTCCCCCTTGACCTCCTTCCCGTCGTGCGGGCTCCCCTTGCTCGAAACCGCCGTAGCCTTGATGCGGAACTGCTCCCCAAGGAGGGGGTTGTGGCTGGCCGCCCCATCCTTGGCCAAAACCGGCCACCCCCGGTGCCCCAAATCCACGAGGAGGAGGGAGAAGCCCTCCCCTTGGCTGTCCCGCCACATCAGGTGGCCGGCGGAACCCACCGCGGCCCAGTCCGGCCTCGCCGAACCCGCCTCCTGCGAACCCGGGCGGAATCGGCCCCGCACCGCCTCCCTGGACCGCCGCCGAGCCCCCCGCTGTCCCGTATGCCCCATAGCCCGGGCCGCCGGAACCTGCTGCGCCGTTTCCCGGCGGAAACGAGCCCGCCAGGCCACCGTACGGGGCCGCCGAACCCGCGCCGGGTGCGATTCCGCCCGTGCCGCCCAGTTCCGCGCCCGATCCGGCGGAATCCTCACTGGCCGGTCCTTTTCCCTTCAACAGCGCCTTCAACTCCTCCATCCGCCCTTCCATGGCCGCCATCGAATCTGTGAGGCCCACCACACTCTCCTCTAGGGTTTCAATCTGCGAGGACTCCTCTTGATTGCGCGTGTTCATCATCGGAAGGAACGAAATCCTCTGATACCAAATGTTAAGGGAAGACTAGGGGAGAAGACAACTAGAGAGATCTAGGAGACTAAGGGAGAAAATTAGGGTTTGAGGAGGAAGGAAGAACTAACCTGATAACACTCTTCATAACCCCCCAAAGGGGGCTGCCCGGATATATATATATCCGGGCATGGAGGGGCCGGCCGGCCCCTCCCAAGGGGGCTGAACCGGGTGGGTTCAGCCCCTGGCCGGCCGGTTCACTGGGTGGGGGCTGAACCGGAAGGTTCAGCCCCGTTGTGTAGCGCGTCCTTGCTCCTCCGAACATAGTGGCGACCCGTAAAGCGTAACGGGGGCGTAACAGATTCCATATTAAAACTTAAGCATTCAACCTAAAATCAATTGATTGTAGGTAAAGAGGCCAAAAATTTATACCAAGTACACAAGGCTATAGTTTCTTAATGTGAGAACATTCTCAACAAGTATATGCATATTTTGGAAGTTCCAAAGCCTAGCTTTTGGTGAGAACACCAATGCAGAGAAGTCAAAGAGCCAACTGGAGCCATTAGCGGTCTATTAATGAAAATCAATTCCTTTGTTTAGGCCTAACCAAGAATGCTTAATACACCTTCAAGGTTAACAGAAACACAATACCAATCCTACTATCCTTTAAAATGCTATCTCATTATACGAGCAACAACAACAACAACAGAACCCTAAACTCATTATACGAGCAAACTAAACAAATGCCCTCCATATAGCACAGATCATTTAAGCCGAAAATTAGCCATTCTAGATTGTTTAACAACAAACAGCGATGATACAAGACCATATCAGTGCCTCACATTTCCTAATATAAATCCGTAGGAAGAAAAGCACAGAACACACAATAAACTCCACAATAAACAAATCCTTAATTGAGGTTATTTTAGTTAATTCAGATGAAAGCTGGAAGATGAAAAATATGTCAAGAGCAACAAGTTTAATAGTCATCAATGGAAAAGAATGAGTAGGACTAGTAAAATAAGCACTACTGAAAGGTAAATGAGTACAGCATCACAAAAAGAGCTAACCAAACATAGGAGTTAGTTACGGTTAGCAAGAACTAGGTACTAGCATGGACTATTCTGGGGCTTTCGAGTCAAGAATGGGATTATTTGAGCACATGGCTTGGCAAAATCTTAGTTTGCAGGAATGGTGTACTAGATGTGCACTGGGGTTTTTTGACAAAGGCAGACAATGTGGTAGACAAGGGATTCCGATGTGGCTTGCCATGTGTTAAATTCCCTTAAAGATGCTGGAAGATTCCGCATCAATATGCCCGGTTGAAATAAAATGGCCAAGATAATTTGTTTAATATGATCAATACATGTATATTTGTCATTCCATTAAATAAACACATCTTCAGTATTATTCATTAGAAAGAGTCCCGTCGTTGGTGGAGAAAAAAGAGGTAGACTCAAAAAATGTGATGACAGCAGAGACATATTGGCATTCACTGACAAATAACAAATTGCAATTGTCATGAAATAGCACTGACAAATAACAAATTGCAAGGAAAATTTGAAACAAATAGAGTGTTGTCCAACTGGATAAGAGAGGTAGTAATCACAACTCCAGATCCACAAACCAGAGCAGGAGAATCATCAACCACAAGACTAGTAGTAATCAAATGCTTCTCCAGGTGATAGAAGATAAGAGTATTCCCAGTCATATGATTGGTGGCACTGGAGTCGATGTCACTTACCTTGTGTAGCAACATGTGTGCTACCTAAAAAAGTGGCAACATATGCAGATTGTTTGGAGACACTGATGAGAGCCTCAGTATCTGTCGAAAAGAACCATCGGGCGGACTCTAGTGGTAGGGTGGTCGGGGATGCAGAAGGCTCAATTGCAGTAGTACTTACAAGAATCTGAAGACGGAGGTGAGGATGTTTCACAAAGCACTTCTTGACAGATGATTGTCCACAATGTGAGCAAGTGGACGAGGTCCCCCACGACCCTCAATGCGCTCCCACGACCACGGTGAGCACCGCGACTAGACGCATGAGCGATAATGGTATCCAGGATGGAGTATCAGGTTCCCCCAAGATCTATTAGTGTAACATCTCGTAGGAGTCTGGAAGACAAAGAAGATGGTAGAATACAAAGAGTTCCAGAAATTGTTTTTGCTAAGTGATAAGGACAGTAGAGAAGGGTCGATGTTGGAAAAGTTTTGCGCTAGGAGATTGAAATTTCTAATATGCAGCATCCGGAGATAATGTTGACTGAGCGAAGAGATTAAAGTAGAGAGTGTATATGCAAGATGTTTTTGCCCCCTTGGAGTAAAAGGCAGCAAGATGATCTCATGCCACCTTAACAGTGTCATCATGACGGATAATAGATAAACAGGAATTAGAAAGATTGTTCGCAAGCCAGGTACAAACAAGAGCATCACTAGCGTCTCAATCAGCATATGTGGGAGACGCAGGGTCAAGCGGAGTATCAGTGAGATGATGACATTTGCGTTGAGAGCGCAAAAGAAAGATGAAAGAAACACTCCAAGTTGGACAATTTGAACCCCTTAATTTGAAAATCATCTCGAGATTTCTAGACGCACTGGAAATAAAGATGGGTGTAAGAGCGGGAGTTATTGGAGGTGTCGTTATAGACCAGTGATAGGAGCTCGGCGAGCTAGTCAATGGGAGCACTGAGAGGAGTTAATGCGAAGCTTGAAGCTACATGCAAAGTTCAAAGACAGGTTGCGAGTTCACAGTCAGAGTGATATGATGATGGCCGCCACGCATCGTTGTTAGTCTGTGTAGCCCGTGGGCAGTATTATACCTCGTTTGTCCCCAGTCAGAGTGATACGATGATGGCCGCCATGCGTCGTTGTTAGTCTGTGTAGCCCGTGGGCAGTATTGTACCTCGTTTGTCCCCATTCCCTTATATATAGGAGTGGTAGTGTCTCTTTTTGTTCATCATCATTGAGATCTTGTTTAGTGTTTGGCTCTCCAAGGGGAGAACACCCGCTGAAATTCTAATCGGATCATATTACCTGCTTCTGTTTATCGATTATGTTGCCCTTCTCAGCTCATCAACAACAGACGTTAGCGCAAAGCAGTTTTCGTGTCTGCTTCCTCCTTCGGTTGCTTCCCGCATCGCACGCTCGACGCCTTCCTGAGTCGCACGCCAAGCGCCTTCCCACGCCGCACGCTCGGCTCCATCGACTTCGTCGTACGCCCGACGCTTTCCTGTTTCGCACGCCCAGTGCCTTCTCGCCCGATCCATGCTTCACGCGCCTTCCCACAAACGTTTCTGCATTTTCCCGTGCTGCTGTCTTTCAGCGATCGATTTCTGCATTGCAGGACTTCCAGCGCCCTCCAGCAATCTCATTCGCATTCTGGAGGCTCTCTGGTGGTTTTTGCAACCTTCCAGCGGCCGCTCATCCTCGTCGCCATCCGTCATATCGGGTTGCCCTCCTACAGCTCTTGCAACGTCCCTGTGCTCCTCGCTGCTACGCAAGTCGTTGTTTCACGACTCGTTCAATGACCCTCCATGCCAATAAGAACGCCTTCGGCGCTGCCTCCACTGACTCCTGGCACATGGATCAAATCGAAGCCCAGCTTGTGGATCTCACACTCCTCCTTCGAGGGCTTACAGAAACGGCGGTAAATCACCCTCCGGTCATTCCACCGCCTCTGCCACAATTTCAACATATCTTGGACCACATGGGGTTTGTACCCCCCGCTACGGGCATTCCCCCGGCCCATATCCGTCGAATTGAGATTCATCTGTTACACGACACCAACCCTCTTGGGTGGCTCGTCTGCGCCGAGCAGTTCTTCGACCTTCTGTCCACCCCGGCCTACCAGAAGATCCCCCTCACTACTATATATATGGAGAATTCGGCGCTCCATTGGGAGCATTTGATGTGATAGCAGGTTTCTGACCACACCGGGACCACATTGATGGAAGAACTCCTCTGTCACTACGACACCTACCAGACAGGTAATGCCTTTGAGCGTCTCAGCTACATCTGTAAGTCTGACACTGTGGCCACCTACATCGACGAGTTCATCATGGTTGTTACGTGCATACCCAACCTAGTCCCCGACCACTATTTGGGGTGTTTTCTGGCGGGTCTGCACCCCCACCTTCGGGCGTGCCTTCGGGTCCACAGCCTGTATACTCTTCCCTGCGCAATGGATCAAGCTCGGTATCTTGGAGAGGAACTCTACCCAGCTCTACCATCCACCTCGATTTGGCCCCCCACCAGTTGTTGCCACTAATGTTGCCTCTTCCGCACTTGGATCCCTTGCCCAACCTAGGCCCCAGCTGCCGGCCCGCCTCCACGGCCATCAGTTACATCGCTTGTCTTACCAATGGCACCTCGATCTTCGCCGCAAGGGCCTCTGCTTTCGCTGCGAGCAGACATACTCGTCCACCCACATCTGCCCTCTTAAAAATCTGTGTTGCTTGGATCTGAAGATGATGGTTTGAACTTCGATGATTTGGATTCGCTAAAACTCTCTGAAGACCAATACGGACCTCGACCTTGAGGACAAGATCATTTTTCAAGCAAGGCGTGTTGATTCAATGATGGGAGCCGCGTGCCGCTGTAAGTATGTGTAACCCGTGGGCAGCAGTATACCTTGTATTTCCCCACTCCCTTATATATAGGAGCGGTAATGTCTCCTTGTTCATCATCTTTGAGATCTTATTCAGTGTTAGACTCTCTGAGGTGTGAGAGGCTCTTAGAGAGAACCAACCCTCGGGAGTTCAGGTCGAGCTTGTTTCGAAAATTGTATCCCTTTGTGTTTAAGCAAGCAATTTCAATCTTGATAGCATGACTCTATCATATAGCTCGATGAGTTCGCGCGATGAATGGTCAGCAAGAGCTCGTGCGCAGAGAACTCGCATAATGAAGATAACTTGTTTGTTGGTGAGAACTCGGGAGAGGGGAGTCTCGCACGCAAATATTTCATACTCAGATAGCTTTCATACAGAGATCGGGATGGAGGTCTTGTTGGAAGCAATTTGCAAGCGATCGTGTAAAGCTGATGGGTTCCACAAAAGGAGTAAAGCGTCCGGTCATCGATTCCAATTGATGGGATTACGGAGAATGGTGAGCTCAATTTGAGTAGTTGGCGGGCTCGGTGCACTGAGCATGATGAGCTCAATATGAACAGTTGGTGAGCTCGGAGTGCTCAAGATGACGAGTACATCCCGAGATGGATCAACGGGCACGGATAAGGATGATTTGGGAGCAGCAAGTTGACGAGAGTGCTCTGATATGATAACAGTGCATGAGTTTGCGTGAGCAGTGAGTTTATGGGTGGATGCGGGAGCTTTCGTGTGAGGTCAGGAGTGTTCAAGCGAGAGCAAAGCACAGAGCAATTTTGCCTTGCTTTGATACAATATGAAAGTTTGAGATAGAAATCATTATTATTCCCAAGAATCTAGTTTATTACATGAGGCTCCCCTATTTATATAGAGTAGAGTAAGAAATTACGATAGGAAATGTGGGATTAAATACAAGGAAAAGAAGAAATGTACAATGGGTCTCTTAATGGGCCTTAAGTCTTGACTTTAACAGACTAATACCTCCAATAATAACTTCAAGAAAATGTGATTCTGGGGAGTCGTAGATTGAATGTATATCCAAAACATGGAAAGAACGAAAGAATAATTAGTTGATGGTTCATGATATAAAATAAAATAAAAAGGTCGGGATTTATTATCAAAATTTGTAAAGACTGAATATTTTAAGAAATCATTCATTATTGTTCTACTTTATGGTTTCATCTTCTATAGCAGTAACGATAATACTGGTTTAAATTTTATATATGGGACAAAAGAATGAGGAAGCAAACAAACGTGTCAATCTCCCAACAGTGGCCAAAAAAACCAAAACTCGTCCAAAACAAGAATACACCTCCATAGGAAATACAAACATAAATGATTAATGCAAGATAATTAAGATATAGCTCTTTCAATTCGCCAGGGCATTAAGATAACCCCTCATCCCAAGTCATTTTCTAAGTTCAATCCCCCTAGTTAATGATGGTTGATTTAATGCACCGATCTCCTCGTCACATTGGGTTCTGCTTCCAGTGCATTATCCAATTTCACTGTTTGATCATTGGTGGCCCAGTTGGTTATGGTTAAGGATGCAGGAACTTTGCATTTAAATTTAATTGAACCAACCAAGTACAATCCTCTAAGAGGCGGTTCAACCACTAAACCAACAAGTGCTCCACGAGTATGTTGTTATGGTTAAGGATCCAGCGAGAAATTGAATCTCATGATGTCGTTGACCACAAGTTAAACTGGAATAGTGCCCTCAACCAGATCCTAACTTATGATGTTTTTGAGTTGGGAAACAAAAGATGGGCTTGGAACTACTCTAACTTAGGGAATGGAGATTGTGGGCAACACTCCTTATGAGCTTGAGGATGAGAAAGTGTACATAATATTGAGTCGCTAGTATAGGGATGACTGGATAGGTGAAGAAGAGTTATTAGGTGAGGCCGGAGTTTGATAAAAGCCTGGCGATGCAGGACAGATGAAGCAAAAAATATAAGTCAACTATATGAATGACTGAATGAATTAGACACAAATTCAACGACTATGCTTGCAAAAAATAAAATTATAAATAAATGGTACAATCACAATCTAGGCAAACTTCTAGATAGGTAACAAATATTGCAATAAGACAACAACACTCAAGCCTTTATCCCACTATAGTGGGGTCGGCCATATGGATCCTTCGTCGCCATTGTGCCCTATCTTGTGTCATAATCTCACTAACGCCTAAGCACATCATGTCTTTCCTTTTTGTTTCATTCCAAGCCTTTATTGGTCTATCCCTCCCTCGTTTAACATGTCTAGTGACTAGACTCTCACAACGCCTAACAGGTGCCTCCAATGGTCTCCTTTGTACGTGTCCAAACCATCTTAGTCAAGCTTCTCGCATCTTCTCTACAATTGGTGCTACTCTTGTCTTATCCCTGATACATTCATTTTTAATTCTATCTACTCTTGTGTGTCCACAAATCCACCTAAGCATTCTAATCTCTGCAACTCTCATTTTTTGTTCATGTACACAATTCACTGCCCAACACTCAGATTCATAGAACATCGCTGGTCTAATCGCAGTACGGTAGAACTTGCCCTTAAGTTTTAATGGTACTTTACGATCACACAAGATCCCTGACGTGCCTCTCCACTTCAACCAATTCGCTTGGATTCTATGTGTCACATCTTTATCAATACCTCCGTCTTTTTGAACTATCGATCCAAGATATTTAAAACATTCACTACGGGAAATATCTTGATCACCCAACTTAATAACAAAATCATTCGTCCTTCTTGCACTGCAAAATTTAAGCTTCATATACTACGTCTTTGCCTTGCTCAACCTAAAACCCTTCTTTTTTAAAGTGTCCCACCAAGATTCAAGTTTTGCGTTTACACCCTCGTGCGTCTCATCGACCAAAACAATATCATCCGCAAATAATAAACACCAAGGTATTGCATGTTGGATTTGTTTGGTGAGCTCATCTAAGATAAGAGCTTAAAGCTGAACCTTGATGTAAGTCAACATTGATATGGAATTCGTGTCCTCTAGAAGTCCTCGCCCTTGTCACTGAATTTGTATAAATATCTTTGATTATGTCAATGTACGATACATTTACACCTTTCTTTTCTAAGACTCTCCATCTCTCTTGGAACTCTATCATAAGCCTTCTCAAGGTCGATAAATAGCATATGCAAATCTTGTTTTCTTTCTCGGTAGTTGTCAATGAGTCTCCTCAACAGATGTATAACTTCCATGGTCGACCGCCCTGACATGAATCCAAATTGATTCTCTGAGATGTTAGTCTCCCGTCTTATTATTCTTTTTATTACTCCTCATAATTTCACGGTATGACACATCAATTAAATTTTTTTGTAATTAACACAATTTTGTATATCTCATTTGTTCTTATACAAAGGCACCAAGATATTTTCTCTCCATTGGTCTGACATCCTCTTTAACTTCAATATCTCATTGAAAAATATGTAAGCCACAAAATTTTTTCATTCCCCAGACATTTTCATACTTCGATGGGTATATCGAACCACCTTTCCATTTTTCATCTTCTTTAGACCATCATTTACCACTGATAGTTGAATTTTATGATAAAACGTTATCTTATTATACTCCTCCGATTTACTTAAATTTTTCAAGTTCAATTCATTGTCTTTTGTTTCATTATAAAGTTGATAAAAGTATCAAATATTGCAATACACTTGATAAATTCTTGCAGTTGAATCATCACCTCGGCCAATTCTTTTGGCGTCATTCTATACGGAGCACGTGACACGGGCCTAGCACTGAGTGCCAACTTTATCGTGAAATCGATCTCCTACTGAGGAGGTGCTCCAGGAAGCTCATCAAGAAACACATCCTCAAACTCTGCCACTTGACACATCTCTAATTAATAACTGTGGAGTGACTCTTCAACAAAGTTACAAACGCTTCGTCTCCTTGATTCACCGCACACATCATTTGCATGACGTAAATTAGGGAGTAAGCAACTCCGGTCAGACCTTGAAACTGGACTTCCTCTCGTCCTCCACTCTGCAAAGTCATTATATTTTGATTGCAGTCAATGTTGGCTCTTTCCTCTGCTAGCCAATCCATTCTCAGAATAACATCAAACTCCACTAATGGCAAGATCGTCGCTTCTAAGTTGATGTCTTGTTGCTTTATCCTTAGGATAACACAACCCCTCCTACTCATGTTCATGAACAAACCATTTCCCACCTGCAAACTCGGCTCCAAACCAGCATCAAGGGGTTCCACACCAATACTCTGGTACAATCACAATCTACGTATACTTTTAGAGAGGTAACAAATATTGTATTACATTTGCAAGAGTGCTAGAAATCAAATAAACAAACAAAACCAGGCAAGTCATGGGACAATTTTGGCACAAAGATTACAAAATAATATTTTCCAAAATATGAAATAAACACAATTCAACACAAAGACATGACAATCAATCAATAAACTTACAAAGCTTATGGGATAGAAGATTTACTGGATAACCGAGGAGATATTGGTGGTTGGGGTTGCAGCATAGACTAGAAGAGGGCTTCCGGGGGAGCTCAGCTAGCTGAACTGGGCTGCTGCAGGGCCCGAAGACTGGGAACAGCTGCTGGGAAGGGCACGGAAAGGCTGTTTGGAGGTGGCCAGAGGCTGGCTGGAGGTGATAGGGGGCTGGAGAAGGCTGCCTGCAGTGTGGGAAACCCAAAATGGGTGCTGGACAGTGACTGGCAGCAGGGAAAGTGAGGGATTTTGGGTGCAAGCTGATTGTTTGATGTTCCAGCTGGGGGATGGGAAAATAATAAATTCAAGTGGGGGATGGGAAACAACAGGGGAGGGCTTTGGAGACCAGGTAGAGCTGTTTTGGAGACCATGGTGGGCTGCGGGGCAGGAAGCTGCCGGCTGGGAGGAGAATCAAGCAACTGGGATCAATGCCGACCCCTTCTGGACAACACCTGGGTGGTAAACAGTGAGCTGAAGGTTAGCAAATAAGTTGCCGGCTGTTTGGGACTAATGGGGCTCTGTTGGGATGAGGAGGTGGTTCCACTTGAATGGGGTGAGGGATTATGGGGAAGTGGGGAAATGGGAGAGAGAGAATAAATGTAGGAGCAGTGAGCCTAATTTTTAGGAGATGGTTGTGGTTGAGTGGTGGGGTAGTGGGGAACTGGTTGTGGAAGGATGGTGGCCAACCAAGGGTGGCCGGAGGGGATCGCCGGATGTGGTGGTGATGGCCGGAGGGGATCGCCGGATGTGGTGGTGGTGGCCGGAGGTGGTTTCTGGCGATCGTTGAAAAACTGAAAATGAAGAGAATTTAAGAGGTGTTGGTCGAGTTTTGAGAAGGTAGTGGAGGCTTGAAGGAAGTGATTTCTGGCGAGGAAAATTTGAAGGAGGGGATATGGTGGGGTTTGGTGGAGGCTGGCTAGGGAAGTGGATTGCGGGAGAGGCGGGGCTTGAGGGGTGGGTGATCGCAGGTAATGGCAAGGAGGGTGGTAGGATAGATGGAGAGGAAAGGGGGTAACTTCCAAGCTTCACACTTGGAGTCCGGCTTCGGCACCGATGATCAAAAGAGCTCTTCTTGCACTTCACTTTCAATACCGTCTAAATGAACCTTCAATCACTACTTATAGACTAAGAGGCTGTCATGAACGATCTGATTCACCGATCACGACAGCCCTCAAAATACATGAAATAAAAATAAAAAATACAAAAAAAACTAATAATCATGGATTGTCACAAAATGGATGACCCCGATCGTTGGGTAGGTTTATGTGTTTCGTGATCCCCATCACCTAGTCTCCTTTAAAAATGATAAGACCTCCAATCTTAATTTGTGTTGTAAATCAGTCGTGTTGAGTACAATGGAAATGATATTTCAACTGACACTCCCTGAGAAGCGAGCAGTAATAAACGGAGTAGGGAAACTATAACTGCATGGAATGGAGTGTTATATGTGATAGTAGGAAAGGTAATAGGAAGCCAATACTATTACCTTCAGCAATCGGAGTCACCTTTGTCAATACATGAAATAAAAATAAAAAATACAAAAATAACTAATAATCATGGATTGTCACAAAATGGATGACCCCGATCGTTGGGTAGGTTTATGTGTTTCGTGATCGCCATCACCTAGTCTCCTTTAAAAATGATAATACCTCCAATCTTAATTTGTGTTGTAAATGAGTCATGTTGAGTACAGTGAAAATGAAATTTCAACTGACACTCCCTGAGAAGCGAGCAGTAATAAAGGGAGTAGGGAAACTATAACTGCATGGAATGGAGTGGTTATATGCGATAGTAGGAAAGGTAATAGAATGACAATACTATTACCTTCAGCAATCGGTGTCACCTTTGCCAGGATGACCTTGAAGAACTTCTTGACAGTAAGGAAGACGCCCCTTAGAAATGAACTTCCAAGACAGAAGAAGGAACATCATGACAAATGATTATTCATCGTGTTCATGGAGAACTAACTCAATTGTCTGGTGTTTCATTTTCAACCCCTCAGTATTTCGTTTTAATCTTGTACCGTTAGAATATTGTCCTTTCTAAAGCGATTTTACACAATACAAATTTTTCTTAAACTTCATTTCCAAATCACTGCCATTCTCGATATTATGTTATGCGTCTCTGGAATCTAAAGTAAAACATGGAAGAATACTTGGCTGATTTTGTTATCATTGCATAGCATCTAATCATGTTTGGCGTATTATTTTAAGTATTCTCATCCAATGCTAGATTGATACTGGAGAAAGTTCCTCTTTGGGGAGCACTTTCTATCTCTCTTTGGGGAGCACTTTCTAAAGTGCTACAGTGAGATTTTTCTCCAATCTTATCATTATTTCTTTTAAATTTTGTATTATTAGATTATTGACTTTGTTAATATTGTTATCATATCAATACCATAAAATTTACAACTCATTTAGATATTATTAGATCTGCCAAAATATCTTTCATTTTCATATTTCTGCATTTTGTATTACAGCATACCTTGAAATTGAAACTTGAAAATTTTGAGAGCATAACTTTAGTATGTTCATTGTTGTAAAGAAAAGCCTCAAAGCTTATATATACTTCTTCAATGAATAGTTACAAGTATACATACACTTATATAGAAAAAAGGAAGAAGAGAGAAATCCTAATACATGATGTGGGACTAATACAAGGAGAGAGAAATAAGAAAACATGGGCCCTAATTGGGCTTTTCTAACACTCCCCGGCAAGCTGGAGCGTACAAGTCGTAGGCACCAAGCTTGGATAGAAATTGATAGTATAGTGGCCTGGAGAGAGCTTTCGTCAAGATATCCGCAACTTGGTCGGTAGCAGGAACATGCTCCAAATCTATCTTCTTTGACTGTACTTTTTCCCGGATAAAGTGACAGTCAACTTCAATGTGCTTTGTGCGTTCGTGGAAAACCGGATTCTTGGCAATATGAATTGCGGCCTGACTGTCACAGAATAAGGTTGTCGGAGATGAGAGACGAACACCTAAGTCTCTCAGAAGGCCTTCAAGCCAGGTTAGCTCAGAAACAGCAGCAATTATAGTCCGGTACTCGGCTTCAGCAGAAGAACGCGCAACCACAGTCTGTTTCTTGCTACGCCAAGTTATGATGTGTCCACCAAACTACAGAACCCAGTTGTGGAGCGCCTTTCATCAATAGATCCTACATAGTCAGCGTCAGAATACGCGACAAGAGATAGAGATGTGGATGGCTTGTACACAAGCCCTTGTCTGGGGGCGATCTTGAGATATCGAAGGATGCGCTCGACAGCTTGAAGATGAGATGTTCGAGGAACGTGCATGAACCGGCTCACAACTCCCACAGCAAACGAGATGTCCGGTCGAGTCACCGTATGGTAGATCAGCTTCTCAACCAAACGTCTGTAATATTCCGGATTTGTAAGCAGCTTGTTAGAGTCAGAGCTATGGGCCGGGAGCTTGTGATTGGCGTCCATAGGAGTCTCTGTAGGTTTGCACCCAGAAAAATCTGCATCATGAAGGAGGTCCATACAGTACTTCCTTTGAGATAACACAAGACCATCAGAGCGTCGTGCGACCTCGATCCCAAGAAAGTATCGGAGGTTGCCCAAATCTTTGGTCTGAAAGGCGGAATTTAACTGTTCCTTGAGTTGTTGTATTCCTGCCGTGTCATTGCCAGTAATCAGGATATCATCAACGTAAAGCAGAAGAATCACAGTCCCGGTTGACCGGTGTCGGGTGAAGAGAGAAAAATCAGCCAAGCTCCGAGTGAAGCCACTACCACAGACCACCTTACTGAATTTTTCAAACCACGCACGCGGGGACTGTTTGAGACCATAAATAGATTTCCGAATGTGACATACCAAAGACTCTCCCGTGGTCTCAAACCCGGGAGGTTGTTGCATGTAAACTGTCTCCTGGAGATTGCCGTTGAGGAAGTCATTCTTAATATCCAGCTGATAAAGGGGCCAATGACGATGAACAGCCAAGGAGAGAAGAACGCGGACCGTGTTCAATTTCGTCACGGGAGAGAAGGTTTCCTCGTAATCAAGGTCATGTTGCTGAGTAAAGCCCCGGGCCACGAGGCGGGCCTTCAGACGATCGACAGTGCCATCCGACGCATGTTTAATGACAAAGACCCATTTGCAGCTAACAACGGTGTGGCCTGTAGGAAGAGTAACCAGATCCCAGGTCTGGTTAGCCCAGAGAGCCTGCATTTCATCATTCATAGCTTCCCGCCACCCTGGGTGTTGAAGCGCCTCCTGCACAGTGTTAGGTATAAAAATAGAGGAAAGAGAGGTGGCAAAGGCGTAGAGAGGCGGCGTCAGCCGATGGAGAGAGACGTAGTTGGCCAAGGGATGAGCTATAGAGACGGGAGCGGGATCTGCCGTAGCCGAGGTATCGCTGGTAGCGGGAAGCTGGGTCACAGGAGCATCCTTGGATGGGCGACGAGAGTAGACACGGATAAGAGGTGGAGGAACCCGAGGAGGAACAAGGGGAGAGGACGACAAAGACAGCGTGACCGGGACGGCAGGCAGAGGAATAGAGGGAGCAGAAAACGAGATGGTGCTAGGTAAGTGGAAGGGCTGGTCTTCGCAGAATGTGACATCCGCAGAAACAACCAACTTGTTGTCAGAAGGAGAGTAGCAGACGTACCCCTTTTGAGTGCGGGAGTAGCCAACAAACATATATTTGGCGGCTCAAGGAGCAAGTTTGTCGGTAGGAGGACCAAGAAGGTGGACATAGCAAACACACCCGAAGATCCGCGGTGTGAGAGAGGTGAGGTTGGTGGAGGGAGAGAGGAGTTGGATGGGTGAGGCAAAATTAAGCACAGACGAGAGAAGACGATTGATGAGATGACAGACGGTGGATACAGCAAAGTTCCAATATTCGGTTGGAACGTGCATTTGGAACATAAGGGAGCGCGCAATATCGAGAAGATGGCGATTTTTGCGTTCCGCTACCCCGTTTTGCTGAGGAGTATACGCACATGAAGTCTGATGGATGACACCAAATTCGGTGCAGAGATTGGAGAAGGTGCGACCCGTATACTCGCGAGCATTATCAGTGCGAAGTACTTTGAGTGGGGGGCGAACTACGTGCGCATCTCAAGTAAAAAGGCGCGAAACACAGAAGTAAGTTCAGTGCGATCATGTAATAAATAGAGCCACGTGGTACGTGAGTAATTGTCAATGAACGTGACAAAATAGCGAAAGCCAAAAATACTGGGGACTCTATAAGGCCCTCATACATCAGAATGAACTAAAGAGAGAGGAGTACTACTCCTGGTACAGGCAGTGGGGAAAGAGGAACGATATTATTTTCCGTAGATAAAAGATTCACATGAGAGCTCCCGGAGAGAAACATCAGGAAGAGCCCGCTTGAGAACCGGAAGGGGAGCATGCCCAAGGCGGCGATGCCAATCAACAGTGGAGACGGCGGAGAGAAGAGTAGGTGGGAGATCCAAGATGTACAACTCATTCATCAGCTGTCCCTTACCAATGGTACTCCGGGTGCGGCGATCCTGCATAAAAAATGAAGAAGGTGAAAAGGTAATGCAACAATCAAGGTCGTGGGTGATACGACTAACAGATAATAAATTGAAAGAAGACCACGGAACGTGAAAAACCGAGGAAAGAAAAAGGTGCGGCGTAAGCTGAAGAGCAGCGGAGCCAGAGACTGGTAGGGTGTCACCGTTGGCCACAGTGATGCAAGCAGGATGAGGTGACTGTAGGTACGTTGTGGGATTCTGAGAGATAATATGGTGAGTAGCGCCGGAATCAACTATCCAGCAAGGATTATGAGAGAGACAGGTTATACCTTTCGCAGCAGAGGACGCAACAGAGCCGGAGGAGCGGCTGAGGACACCCTGAAGCTGTTGAAGTTGGGTGCGGAGCTCATCGATGTCTTGGCGGGTAGTAGTAGCCGGATCAGTGGCAGAAGACCTAGTAGGAGGCGGAGCAGCAGATACAGTAGCAGTAAGATGAGGAGTAAGTCATGCTTGCGGTAGCAGGTAGCTTCAAGATGATTATCCCGGCCACAGTAGGTGCATTTCATAGAAGAGCGACCACCACGTCCTCGTCCCCGAGACGGGGGTCGGCCCCCCCGAGTGGAAGATCCACGAGGAGGAGGAGTCGAAAGGAGAGGCTGTTGAAGAAGAGCCGGGGCAAAAACCGGAGGAGCCTCAGAGGGAGGCGTGACTTTTAGCAGCATGGAGCAGACATCAGACAGGGAAGGAGTTGTGGCGGATGATAGAATCTGGGCCCGAATACTATGCAGGTGGGGAGGAACTCGGGACATCATCATGGCGATGGCGACAACTTCTTTCTGGTTTCGTTGAGTGGTTAGATCGGTAGTAGGAGGCTGATGTTGAATCCACGCCTCTGCCAAACTCTTGGCTTTAGCCACGAAGGAGAGCATATCGCCAGGAGGACCCGGGGTAAGATTCTGAAGATCGGAAATGATATCATATAGGTGTTGTAAGCTGTCATGGCCAGAGTAAAAAGCGTGAAGCTCCTCCCACATGGACTTAGCCGTGTCATGATACATGGTCATCCTGTAGGGCTCGAGATCCATAAAGTTTAGGAGCCAGGACTGAACTCGTCCATCATCGCGAAACCAGTGATCGGAGGGAGCAGTGGGAGTAGCGCGGGTCAAGTGGTGAAGAAGACCCTTCGTCTGCAGAACCCGACGAACGGAGTGAACCCACTCAACGAAATTCTGTTTTCTAGTTAGAGAGATAGTAGTAATCCATAACTCATCACGGAGTTCGGAAGACATGGCAGCCGCACGGGCCTGTGGAGCAGAAGTAGCAGCAGAAGTATCGGAAGCCATGCGACCAGCAGAAGAGGCCGGGCGAGTAGAAGAAAGAAAATGGGCGGCCTGGGAAAGAAAGTCGGGCGGATAGAAGAGGTAGTCGTGCGGTCTCGGCTGGCAAACCAACGACCAGAAGGTCGCGACCAAAATGCGACTAGGAGCAGAGGGGAGCGGACAGCAGCAAGAAGAGGCCGCAGCAGTCGCGCGCGAGAAGAGGCTGAGACCAGGGAGTCCACTGGGAGTGCAAGAAAAAAACAGGTCGCGGCGACTAAGAGGAAGGTCGCGGCGGATAGAAGGTCGAGTAGTTCGGCGAGTAGGAGCTCGCAAAAGGGAAGAGCGAGCGAGCAAGGAACAGGCCGCGGCGACTAAGAGAAGGTTGCGGCGGATAGAAGACGATCTCAGCAGGGCGCGAGGGGAGAGAGTCCGCGACGAACTGGAGCAAGCCGTAAGACGACGGCAGGGCGAGGAGCAGTTCGCAGCGGACTAAAGCAGTCGGCAGGCCGCAGCGGACTAAAGCAAGAGCGAGCGGACTGAAGCAGTCGGCAGGCCGCAGTGGTCTGAAGCAGGAGCGAGCGGAAGGAGAAGTAGAGAGCTCGCCAAGGGCAGAACCCGCAGCAGACGAGAGGGAGCCCGCGGCGGATAAGAAGACACGAGGAGCAGTTCGCGGCGGACTGAAGCAGGTGCAAGCGGAAGGAGAGTAAAGAGCTCGCCGCAGCGGACTGAAGCAGTCGGCTGGCCGCAGCGGACTGAAGCAGTCGGCAGGCCGCAGCGGACTGAAGCAAGAGTGAGCGGATTGAAGCAGCAGAGGGAGCCCGCAGCGGATAAGGAAGGCAACCCGCAGGCGGCAGGGATAGATGGGCCCCTTTAGGACTGAGAAAAGAGGCTATAAAAGAACTTGAAGAGGAGAGTGGATCCACGGAGAGAAGAAGAAGCGGAGTAGGGAGAAGAGGCCGCAGAAGCCAGGCGGGCTGGGCAAGGAAGCGGATATAGAAGCAGGTCGCGAGGAGACCGGAGGCCGCGAGGCGGTTAGGAGACCAGGCCGCAGGAGGAGATGCGGACAGAAGAGGGGAGTCCGCTGGAGGATACGAGTGGCTCTGATACCATGTAAAGAAAAGCCTCAAAGCTTGTATATACTTTTTCAATGAATAGTTACAAGTATACATACACTTATATAGGAAAAATGAAGAAGAGAGAAATCCTAATACATGATGTGGGACTAATACAAAGAGAGAGAAATAAGAAAACATGGGCCCTAATTGGGCTTTTCTAACAATTATGATACCTAAAAATTCAATTCAAAATCCCACGATAACTATATTTTCTTAGTTCATGTTTTAGGTTTATCTGACCCCACTATAGTGGGATAAAGGCTTGAGTGTTGTTTATGTTTTTCAGTTTTTCATAGGTTTATGTTGTCCCGAAAGTAAAAAATCATATATTTTTATTTATTTACTAAATTAAAAAAATCATATATTTTTATTTATTTACTAAATTTAAAAAATAAAGCTTAAATTGTCGTTTGCATGTCCACAGCAACTTGCAATAAAAGACATTTAAATACAGAACCTTTAAGGCTCTAGAAATAAAAAGCCACACCATCGTCCAATATAAAATATTTCAGCACTTAGAAAATTTCAGCACTTAGATAATTGTGACTAATGTTAACCTATGAATGTTCCTGTGTTGGTGACCCCTTGTCAAGATTGTTATTATTTTTATTATTACTATCATAACAAGCCTTTTTATTATATATTTAAGATTGAGAAGCAATGTTTTGAATAATCAATTAAACTTAAGCAATAATAATTATTCATTGCCTTCAATGCTAACCAATTCCAAGCTTTAATAATTTGTAGTAATCGAGAACAATAGGAGGATAATTGATGCAAACTGAGTCGCATCCTTATGTCATATTCCACATTTTTATTTGCATTTGTATCACACAAGTTTCTTTTATTTTCGGACATGTTTTTTTATTTTCATGCATGTTATTAGCGTGTTTATGTCATGCATCGTGCTCGCGCGCGCTTGTATGGCTTATTGGCGTGACATGTTGAAGCCAAAATTTGACTCCGACAAATGTTCACGAAATAGGGGCGTAGCCGACTCCTACTTGGCCCAAGCTCCGACCTCCGACTGGTCGTGAAGGACTAGAAAACTGGCACAAAGCCGCAGCAGGGAGGTCCCACCGCTTACCCGGAAGGTCACAGAGAGCTTCCCCTCCAAATCCAAAAGTTGGGCTTGGAGTTCCTCACAAGACTGTGCCAAATGAATCCTCTTAAGAGTCTGAAAAAAGTCCCTCCTGAAGAACCCCTATGAGCTTATTTATAGATTTCAGAATCTGAACTGCCAATAACAAAACTGCACCGGTCTGAAATTACCGGGGTACCCTTGGCTGGGTCTGCCAACAGCCAAACTCCGCTGTTCTGAGGAGCTATATGCAGTCCACTAAGGGTAAGAGGGTAAAAATACCCGGGGTAGAAGAGTAAAAACCTCTGTTTGACAGGGAAATATAATGTATAATATAAAGAAAGGCCTCTTCTCGCCCTGGCGAGTGGAAAGGTACCTACCGGCGAGAGGGGCCCCACTGCCCGTCTCGCCGGCGCCTCTCGCCCTTTACTGCGAGATCTCCTTGCTGCTGGAGACTCTCGCCCATGGAGGCCTTCTCGCCTCCGGAGGCCCTCTCGCCCCTGGATGGGGTATCTCGCCCCTTGGAGAGTCCATCATCTCGCCGCTTGCGAGTGGGCCCCCCTGGTCCCATTTGCCTATCTCGATCTGTTTGCTTCTTGAGGGCTCTTTGCGAGCCCGAGGTTGTACACAATCCCCGCTCTTTTTGAGATTACTCTAAGCTCAAAAACAATGTTCAACCGAGGCTCGTTATTTGAGGCGCATTAAAAAACGAATTTATGAGGAATCTTCTGAGGCCTCCACCGGGGCCTATAAATATATGACTCCTTCCCTACACATCTGGCGCCCCGCTCTGCATTTTCTTCTTCTTCCCTATTCTTGAGTCTTTTGGAATGACGCATAGTCAAAGTTTTCGCGAACGTCTCGCACTGGTGCGAGAGCAACATAAGGCCAATGTGGCTTCCTTTACCTCTTCTCTGGTTCGCCCTCTCGCCCCATCGTCTCGCCTGAAAAAGACGAAGGCTGGGGGCCCATCATCTGCCGCAGGAGATTTGTCTCGCGTCGCTTTGGAAACCATCCCTACTCCCCATGCGCCCTCCACGGAAAAAGAGGTGGGTACTCGCTTTTACCACTGTTATCTCCGCGACTGGGTGCTCTCTCTTGATGACTAATGCTTTTTCAGGGGGCTCTTGTGGTTCCGCAGCCCCCGAAGAGTCCGCGAGATGGTTCTGCTGCCCGTTGCGAGGAGTTCGATTCGCAGCCCTCATCTACTCCCCCAACTACTCCCAGCGAGAGGAGGGACGACCCCTCCCCGGCCGCCGATACCTCTCGCCATCCTGGTAAGGGACCTTCCCTCGCCCTTTTGAATCCCCTTCGCTACTCTCACTCCCTCCTGCGAGTGCCTCTTCCACCTTGCCTCTGCACCCCTTGCGCAGATTCTCGGGCCAACTCTCCTATTTAGGAGCAGCCAAAGCGACTCTCCGTCTCGCCTCCTCCTGAAGACGGGATTGAAGACTATCTGGGTGACCCTTCAAATCCAGTGGAGATGAAGCGGAAGACGGCTGAGCTCTTCCGGAAGCACGCGCGCCTCATCCACTCCTTGACTCTGGACAAGCAGGCCGCGGAGAAGCGCATCGAGTCGCTGGAAGGCGAGTGCGCTCGTCTATCTTCTGGAGCTAACGCCGAGCTAGATGTCGACGGCACCGACCCCGAAGCTATCATTAATGAGACCGATATGCAGCTCCGTCTCGCGCGTCGTGGTCTTGAATCCATCCGCTCCTTCCACTCGCGGAGTAGACCTCCTCGCGGTGGAGCTCGCGGTGACCGCTGGGAATGGCGACCGTACTGAAGAATGTTTGTCTCGCTATTCTTCTTTTTCTTCTTCTCGCAAAAGTTTGTAATAATGGTAGTCTCGCCAAAGTATGCAGGGAGCTTGGTCCCCTGCGGGACGATTTCTGGACATATATATTTTTATGGCTTAATTTTTCATTCCCTTTTTTAATCCTCCTTTTAATTTATGCTAAATATTTATATATTTTTTCCTGATTGTGATGGGTCGCGCCGATCGAGGCTTAGGAGAGAGAAAAGTCATCGACTCTTCCCCTCCCCCCATATTTTCCCGCCCATTTAATCATTGGCTATGTATCAGTTATAAATATGCCTAGCCCGGGATTAGATGCCGCACTTTCCGCTTCTTCCGTTACCCGAGTTCTTGGCTTTCTGACCTCTCCGTCTCGCCAGGCCCTTCTCGCCTTCTTCTCTTAGATCTCTCGCTTATTTCTTCCTTCGTCTCGCCGAAGACCATTTCGCCAAAAAAGATGGGTAAGAAGAAGGTGGAGGAGGGTGAGGGGCGCAGCCGCTGCGGGAAGAGGTTTACTGACCATGACTTCCCGCTCGGCCGGCTCCCTCGAGAAGATCATGATAAGTTTGCCCACGAGTACCTAGGAGAAGGGGTCGAGTCGCGTCCTCTCAAGGTCGGCGAGTGCATCAACACTTATTACCCGGGGGAACTCGCTTTTCCCGTCTCGCATTTCGAGGCGGGGCTGCGGCTGCCCCTTTGGCCAGAGGTGAAGCAGGTCTTCAAATACTTTGGTGTCGTTCCGGCACAGTTCAACCCTAACGTCATCTCGGTGTTGATCGCGTTTGCCTGCTACATGCGCCGGGAGCGCATCGAGTTCAGCTTGACGGCCTTCCGCAAGCTTTTCATCTACCACGCCAACGCCGATGGCGTCTCGTATTTTACCGGGCAGGGGGTCAAGGTATGCGAGACGCCTAACAAGAACCATCACTGGCTCACCCGATTCGTCTTCATCCGGGGAGACCGCGCGGACTTCGGCGGCATCCCTCTCGCGCCGGTCTCTCCGCCAGAGAGCTTTTACGCCACCCCCCAAGTCAGCGGCCCAGAGAAGCTGTTGTGCGAGTACCTAGTTGGCAAGAACTTCGAGGTCAACTTCTTGCGGCGAGGTCTCGACTCGCTTCTCCCCGTGCTCCCGGGCGAGGGTATTCTTATCTTATCCTTTCGTCCCTCTCTCCTCGCTATCTGTCGTCTCGCTTCTTCCTAACCCCTACTCGCTTTTAGGTGAGCGAATTGTTTCAGCGTCCCCTCCTTACAAGAGCAATATTCACCCCGCCAAGGGTCTTGATCTCGCCAATGCAGCGGCAGAGGCGGCGAGAGAGTCCCTGGCGGTCATCCCGCCGAAGCGTCCCGGAGATGGCACGGTCCCCTCTCGCTCCAGCCCTCCTAAAAAGAAGATGAAGAAGGCTGTAGTTATTTCCAAGGAAAGGAGGAAGGCTCCTCCAGGGAGCCCTATCTCTATAGGGGAAACTCCACCGCCTCTCTTGCCTAATCACCAGGCCGTCTCGCCTACTCGCGGGACGGTACTCTCTGCTCAACCTGCTGCCGCCTCCAACCTGCCCGCCGCGGCTTCCAACCCGCGAGCTGTTCCCCCTGAACAGGCGGCTGCCACCTCTTCTCGCGAGGGCGATTCCTCTGGTCGTCCCGCTCCCTCCTCTCACATGAATTACAATCTGGGTCTCGTGGTTCATGATGCCGTCGGCGACCCAGTTCTGTTGTGGGGGCGGGACGCCAACCGCGTGTCCATCTCCACTCTCCTTCCATCATGGAAGGAGCAAGAGGTCCCTTCCAGCCACGCCTTCGCCATCGGGTACGGCCTCTATGGTGGCCTTGACGTCACTTCGCCTGAAAGCGAGTCCACCAAGGACCTTGTGCTGAAAACTTGTCATCACCAAATGCGGGCCTTGGCGTTCTCGCACCGTTCCTCTCGCCGCCTCATTTATATTAATTCAAAGTGGAAGGCTAGCGAGGAAAATCTGGAGGCGGAACGGGAGAAATCCACTGGTCTAGCGAGAAGGTTATCAGATGCCGAGTCCCTGCTCGCGAAGGCCCAAGGCGGCGTGGTAAGCCATGACTTTCTTTTCTCTTGGGTCTCTTTCCTTTCCCATCATTCTTGGCTAATTGCTAGGTCATCCCGCAGGATGCCGAGACGGCGGAACAACTGCGTTCGCGCGTGGCGGCTTTGGAGGAGGAGGTCCAGGTGTTGACGGCTGAGAACGCGCGCCTTCAGGCTGATGCTGCGTCGTCGTCTCGCCGCGAGCCCTTCCAGACTCCCCCGCCACATTATTCTTATGAAGAAGTCGAGGAACAATGTCGAGACGCTGGCGTTCGTGCTGCAGAGCTGGTGCTGCAAATGATGAAAGACCTGGGGGTTGTGAAGGACGAGTCCGAGTCGGTGACTGCACGCGACTTGGTCCCTGAGCTTTTTAGCGAGGAGAGCGATGATTCTTCATCTGGCGAGGAGGACTGATGTGCCGCCTCCAAGATTTAGAATCACTCTCTCCTCTTTTTGATGTTGTAAAAACTTTTAAATCATATTTTTGCGGCATATGCCGAGTGACGAGCGAGTGCTCATTTTTCTATCTATTTTGTTATCTCTATTTTTATTTTCTATTTCGCGAAGTTAATCTCTGGCTTGTTTTGCCTGCGGGACGGTGCTACCACTTCGTCTCGCCGCGTAACCTTTATATTTCTGCCTTTTTTATGTTCTACGCGCGACGGCTTCTCGACGCGTTTTCGGTCGCGAGCTGACGCAACGCCTTGCCTCGCGAGTGCCCTTTCGCTACCGGCGAGACGATCCTCAACAGCCATCCGCTGCGAGTACTGCCACCTGTCCTATTCCACACCCTTTTTCCCTTAGTTTATTTTTGTACTTTAGGACTAAGTCGAGATACTAAGTTGTAATGTTGCTTTAAGGGGACTTTTCACCCTATTCTGCCAAAGTGAATTCTCTGCCCTGTCGGTTTGATGCTGATGGAGATTGCCTGACCCAACCCTATCCCCCGCAGGCGAGCCTTCTGACCTGTCAGCTAGATGGGAGCCTGCGCAGCGGGTCTACCTGGGGCCGAGCCGAGCTCGGGGTGCCGATGAAGATCTCAACTCAAAACCTATCCCCCACATGCGAGCCTTCGGACCTGCCAGCTAGATGGGAGCCTGCGCAGCGGGTCTACCTGGGGCCGAGCCGAGCTCGGGGTGCCGATGAAGATCTCAACTCAAAACCTATCCCCCACAGGCGAGCCTTCGGACCTGCCAGCTAGATGGGAGCCGGCGCAGCGGGTCTACCTGGAGCCGAGCCGAGCTTGGGGTGCCGATGAAGATCTCAAACCAAAAACCTATCCCCCACAGGCGAGCCTTCTTTCGGACCTGCCAGCTAGATGGGAGCCTGCGCAGCGGGTCTACCTGGGGCCGAGCCGAGCTCGGGGTGCCGATGAAGATCTCAACTCAAAACCTATCCCCCACAGGCGAGCCTTCGGACCTGCCAGCTAGATGGGAGCCTGTGCAGCGGGTCTACCTGGGGCCGAGCCGAGCTCGGGGTGCCGATGAAGATCTCAAACCAAAACCTATCCCCCACAGGCGAGCCTTCGGACCTGCCAGCTAGATGGGAGCCTGCGCAGCGGGTCTACCTGGGGCCGAGCCGAGCTCGGGGTGCCGATGAGATCTTAAACCAAAACCTATCCCCCACAGGCGAGCCTTCGGACCTGCCAGCTAGATGGGAGCCTGCGCAGCGGTCTACCTGGGGCCGAGCCGAGCTCGGGGTGCCGATGAAGATCTCAACTCAAACCTATCCCCCACAGGCGAGCCTTCGGACCTGCCAGCTAGATGGGAGCCTGCGCAGCGGGTCTACCTGGGGCCGAGCCGAGCTCGGGGTGCCGATGAAGATCTCAACTCAAAACCTATCCCCCACAGGCGAGCCTTCGGACCTGCCAGCTAGATGGGAGCCTGCGCAGCGGGTCTACCTGGGGTCGAGCCGAGCTCGGGGTGCCGATGAAGATCTCAACTCAAAACCTATCCCCCACAGGCGAGCCTTCGGACCTGCCAGCTAGATGGGAGCCTGCGCAGCGGGTCTACCTGGGGCGAGCCGAGCTCGGGGTGCCGATGAAGATCTCAACTCAAAACCTATCCCCCACAGGCGAGCCTTCGGACCTGCCAGCTAGATGGGAGCCTGCGCAGCGGGTCTACCTGGGGCCGAGCCGAGCTCGGGGTGCCGATGAAGATCTCAACACAAAACCTATCCCCCACAGGCGAGCCTTCGGACCTGCCAGCTAGATGGGAGCCTGCGCAGCGGGTCTACCTGGGGCCGAGCCGAGCTCGGGGTGCCGATGAAGATCTCAAACCAAAACCTATCCCCACAGGCGAGCCTTCGGACCTGCCAGCTAGATGGGAGCCTGCGCAGCGGGTCTACCTGGGCCGAGCCGAGCTCGGGGTACCGATGAAGATACCTCTTCCTGTCATTAGGACTTCACGAGAAATAATGAACGAGAAAAAATTTGAGAAGTATATTATATTAATTATGCTTTGAGTACATATCTTCTGCTCTCCCCTCTCATGGGTAGAAGCGTTTCAAGTCATCCCCACTCCAGGAATGGTTCAAGGTCCTACCCTCCACATCCTGGAGGTAGTAAACCCCCCGCTTTCAACACTCTCTCTACAATATAAGGTCCCTCCCAATTTGGATTGAGCTTTCCCACCGGGGGGACCTCCCTGCCGCATCGACCTTTTTTAGTACTAGGTCTCCTTCCGCGAATTGCTTTATCCTGATATGCTTGTCGAAGTGTTTTGTCATTCGACGCTTGATCTCTTCCTGTCGGATGGCTGCTACGTCTCGCAACTCCTCTGCCAGGTCTAGTGAGAGGCGCATGCCTTCTTCATTTTCCATCCTCCAAGCCTCGTCTCCATCACCTGCAGCCGCAACTCGTGGGGATCTGACCTCGAACTCCACCGGTAGTACCGCCTCACAACCATGAGAAAGCTTGAAAGGGGTCTCGCCAGTGGCCGTGTTCGGGGTTGTTCTCAGAGCCCATAGGACCGAGGGGAGCTGCTCTACCCAATTCCCTCTCAGATTCTCCACCTTCTTCTTTAGCAAGTTAACGATAATCTTGTTTGCCGCCTCCACCTGACCGTTGCTCCTGGGGTGGTGGACGGAGGCAAACCTGAGGTCGATGCCCAGCTGAGTGCAGAAGCTGATGAACTCTTCGCTAGCAAACTGGGGGCCGTTATCCGTGACGATGGCCTGAGGCAGCCCGTGTGCTGCAGATGATCTCCCCCCAGACGAAGTTCCTGATGACTTGGGAGGTCACCTTTGCTAGCGCCTTCACCTCTAGCCACTTGGAGAAGTAATCTATCATGACCAGGAGGAATCTTCTTTGTCCACTAGCTGGAGGAAAAGGCCCAACCATGTTCATTCCCCAAATGACGAAAGGCCATGGTGCTGTGATGCTTCGGAGCCTTTGAGCCGGCAAGAGCTGGAGGGGGGCGCAGAGTTGGCATTTTCGGCACTTCCTCGCAAACTCCGTCGCGTCCTTTCTCAGGGTGGGCCAGAAGTACCCCTGTCTGACCACCCTCGCTTTCAACGTCCTCCCTCCGGAATGACTGCCACATTCCCCGGAGTGCACCTCCTCCAGAATGTGTCTGGTCTCCTCCTCTGTTACGCATCGAGCTAGGAGACCTGAAAGCATCCTTCGGTGTAATCCTCCTTCATGCATGAGATAATGAGCTGCCTTATGGCGGAAGTTTCTTGCCTCCTTGACCCCCTCAGGAAGGGTTTGTCAGAAAGAAGGTAACGAAAGGATCTACCCACGAGGGCCGCCGATCAACCTCCATTAGCTCCCCTTCTTCGATCGCTGGATGAATAAATCAGTCAGGGCACCCCCTTCGCAAGGTCTGAACTTAGCCAATCGATCGGCAGCAGTGTTCTCTTCTCTGGGGACGTGTTGGATGGAGAACGTCCGGAACCCCCCGATGATCGTCCTCACCTTGGACAAGTATTTCACAAGGGTGCGCTCCCGAGCCTCGAACTCTCCACGTATCTGAGATGCCACCACCAATGAATCTGTGAAGACCTCAACGTCCTTAATCTCGAGCTCCTTAGCCAAGCGAAGGCCGGCTATCACTGCCTCGTACTCTGCTTGGTTGTTGGTTGTGGGAAATGCAAGGCGACGGCTTGTTTTATGGTTACCCCCTGAGGATTTGTTAGTACCACCAATGCTCCAAGGGAGTGCTTTCCCGAGGCCCCGTCGACCATCATCTTCCATGCTTCCGGTGGCCGCGGCTCCTCGGCCCCGACCTCCGCGACGTAGTCTGCCAAGAAGACGGCCACCACATGTGCCTTAATGGAGAGCCTTGGTACGAAGGAAATGTTGAACTCACTCAACTCGATAGACCACTTGGCCAGCCTACCCGAGTGCTCTACCCCTTCAAAAATCTTTCGGAGAGGATGGTCCGTCACCACCCTAATCGAATGTGCCTGGAAATATGGCCGGAGCTTCCTGGCTGAAACAACCAAGGCGTATGCCAGCTTTTCTAGGATAGGGTAACGAAGCTCCGCCTTCCTTAGGATCCTTCTAACATAATAAATGGGCAGCTGCTTCTTTCCCTTTCTCTGACTAGGACGGAGCTCACCGCCTCTGCTCCCACTCCTAGGTACAGGGTCAGATCTTCCCTCTTTTGGGCTTTGAAGCAGAGGAGCCAGGGAGAGTTGCTCCTTCAGCTTTGAAAAGCTTCTTCGCACTCCGCTGTCCATTCAAATCTCTGATTCCCTCGTAGCACTTTAAAGAAAGGTGAGCACTTCTCCCCTGACCTAGAGAGGAATCTGCTAAGGCCGGCCAGCTTTCCTGTCAAGCGCTGCACCTCCTTAGCGTTTCGCGGTGATTCCAGCTCCAGAATGGCTTTTACTTTATCAGGATTACGTTCTACCCCTTCGGGGTCAGAAGGTGCCCAAGGAACTTCCCACGACTGGCCCCGAAAACACATTTTAAGGGGTTCAACCTCATTTTGAACTTACTCAAGGTGGCGAACGTCTCCTCCAGATCCTGAGATGCAAGTTCACCCTTGCTCTTTACCATGAGATCATCAACGTAGACTTCTAGGTTCCGACCCTCTGGCCCTGGAAAACTCAATCCATCATCGTTGGTATGTCGCTCCCGCGTTTTTTAACCCGAAGGGCATCATGTTATAACTAAAGCACTTCACCCTTGTGATGAAGGAGACGTCCTTGACGTCAGGAGGGTGCATCCGGATCTGATGGTAACCTGAAAAAGCATCCAGAAAACTCATAACAGAAAAGCCAACGGCTGAATCAACCAGCGCGTCGATTCGAGGCAGGGGGTAGCAATCCTTAGGGCATGATTTATTTAATAACGAAAAATCAATACACATTCTCCATTTTCCTCCCCTCTTCTTCACCATTACAACATTGGAGATCCAGCCTGGGTACTGGATCTCTGAGATGAAGCCCGCCTCCAGGAGCTTCTTGACCTCCTCGTGAATGGGCTCCCCCAGCTTGGTGGCGATGGCTCTCATCTTCTGACGTATGGGGCGCGTCCGAGGGTCCAGATTTAGGCGGTGGCAGGCCACGTCCGCATCAATGCCCGGCATGTCCGCCGCGCTCCAAGCGAAGACGTCGACGTTGCTCTGAATGCAGGCCCGCATCCGCTCCTGGTCTTCGGGACTTAAGCCCCCGCTGATCTGTACCCTTCGTACCTGCCCCTGGCTGGTGCGGACCTCCACCTCCACCACTTCCTCAGCCACCTCCAGCCGCGACTGCTCCCAGCCGTCCCCTGCTTCTTCTTCCTGCTCCAGCTCTTCCTCCCCTCCTGCTCCCTCAACTTCCATCACCTCGTCCTACTGCTGCTCAATTTCCATGTCCCTTCGGGCTTCCTCCTCAGCCCCTTCTTCTCCCACTTTCTCCCGCATTCTTTCCGTGGCTCCAACTCCCGCTCCTCCGGACTTCCTGCACATCTCCCTCTGCTCCTCCTCAATCTCCATTGCCCCTCCGGGCTCTCCTGTTGCTGCTCGATCCCAACACCCCCCTGAACTTCCTGCACACCTCCTCCTTGCGGCTTCTCAGTCTCCTCTCCCCCGACTTCCTCTTCGGCTCCTTCTCTCGCTTCCTCTGGGCTCACCTCCTTTTCCCCGACAGCTTCTTCACGCGCTGCTATCTCTCTTTTCAACCTCTCCGCTTCTGCCATCCAGGATATGGTGTTGACCGCTGTGACGTAGCACTGTCTTGCCACTTTTGGGTCCCCCATGACCCTAACCTGCACCCCTCCATTGTTAAACTTGAGACATTGATGGAAAGAGTAGGGGACGCAGCGAAAGGCGCTGATGAGGGGACGCCCAAAGATGGCGCTGTAGCTGCTCGGGGCGTCTACAATCACGAACCGGCAGTTCCGTGACACGCCCCCCAACCTCACGTGCAGCCCTACTCCCCCTTCTACTTCTTTTCTCTCCCCGGAGAATCCGAACAACGGTCCATCCGAGGCCAAAATCCTCTTGGCTTCCACCTGCATCTCGTCGAAGGCCCTCTTAAAGATCACATTTACGGAGCTCCCGTTATCCACCAGCATCTTGGAGACCGTAAAGTTTTCTACCGCCGTCTGGATCACCAAGGCGTCGCAGAACGGGTCCTCATACTCCGGCATGTCCTCTGAAGAGAAGGTAATCTTTTCTAGCGGGGGCGGGGTTTGGGAGGTTGAGGCTACCCCCTTTCGGAACATGGTCTGGAGGCTCCCCTTTCGGGTGGCCTCGATCCCAATCCCTCCATGGATGGCCCCGATTCCTCCCCGGGTTCCTACATCCACCCGGTCCTCGCACATGTCTTCCGCCTCCCCTTGCTGCATTTCCTCGATCCTTACCGGCGGATCCTGCCTCCTCAAACCTCTGGCCTCTCTCATCTCCAAGAATTCTGGGCACGTGGCTGTAGCGTGACCTCCCTCCTGATGGAAGTCACAGAAAGGCAACGCCACCCCACCCCTTCTTCCTTCTCCTCTTCCTCTCCTTCCTCCCCGAGCTCCTCTTCCTCGACCGATCCCCATTGCCTCCTGCTGATGCTGAAAACGATCCCTCGCTCCCTGTCTCCATGCTGGTTGATCGAACCTCCTTGGCTCCCGGAAATTATCTCTTCCCTGGAAGCCTCCTCCTAACTCCTGGGGGCGACCCTCATGAGGCCTCCAACCTATCTGGTTGTTCGGCTCTCGGGCCCCCCGATGATTCTGCCCTTGGTGCCCCTGCCCCCGGGGTTCCTCCCTCCTTCTCTCTTCTCTCTGCTCTCTCTGCTCCTTTTGCTTTCCTGCTCCTGGTTCCTTTGCGTCGTCCTCCGCCAACCTGGCCAACCTCCTTGCAAACGCCGGATTGGCCCTCTCGAAATCCGTCTCCTTCGCCGCCCTCTCCATAAGCTTCTCAAAAGAGAGGGGGGGCACCCTCTTCAACTCCATGCTGAAGAAGCCCGGCCTCAGTCCCAGGGTGAATGCAAGCATCAGTGTATACCCAGGGACCTCCTGGACCTGGAGGATCTCTTCCTGAAACCGATCTACGTAGTGACCCAACGTTTCATCCTGACTCTGCCTTACCGAGAACAAGCACTCCGCCTCCTTCTTACGCTTCTTCGATGTTGAAAATCTCAATAACAAACCCCTCCGCAGATCCTCGAAACAATAAATCGATCTTGCTGGTAACTGGTTGAACCAATCTCGCGCCTTCTCCTTCAAGGTGATGGCAAACAGTCGACACTTAAACGCATCCGTCATTTGTCTTATCGAAACCACATCTTCGAACCATCGTACATGCTGTACAGGATCATCCTTCCCTGAGTAGTAGGACATGTCGGGCTCCCGGAACCCCTCCGGTACCGGAGCCGAGATGACGAGTTCACTAAACGGGCTCTCGCCGACTGCTTGCCGAGAGGGCACGTCTCGCGGCCTCGGCTGGCTGGCCCGATCCGCGAGACCGTGCCCAGGGAAGAGCTCTCGCACAGCTGCTTCCTTCTCGCCGTCTTCTGCAGGGATCTCCTTCCCGGGACGCTGGCCTGGGAAAAGCTCTCGCGCCGCCACGTCCCTCTCGCCAGCCTCCGTGGGGACCTCCTTCCCCGGGCGCTGACCAGGGGCGTTCTCGCCTAAAAGCGGGACCACCTCGATCGGGACCTGAGGCGTCGCCCACTCGCTCCTTGCCGAGAAGGCCAAGCTTATGGTTTGCATGACCTCTCGCCTGAAGTCCTCCAGCATTTTCCTCGTCGCCTCTTCTACCTGGGAGGGGGAACCTCCAGAACCAGATCCTTCTCCTTCACCTCCTGCCATAGGACCAAACTCAAACTTTTCTTGAACCGGCTACTTCCACGCTCACCGCACCAGAACTGTTGAAGCCAAAATTTGACTCCGACAAATGTTCACGAAATAGGGGCGTAGCCGACTCCTACTTGGCCCAAGCTCCGACCTCCGACTGGTCGTGAAGGACTAGAAAACTGGCCCAAAGCCGCAGCAGGGAGGTCCCACCGCTTACCCGGAAGGTCACAAAGAGCTTCCCCTCCAAAGCCAAAAGCTGGGCTTGGAGTTTCTCAGAAGACTGTGCCAAATGAATCCTCTTAAGAGTCTGAAAAAAGTCCCTCCTGAAGAACCCCTATGGGCTTATTTATAGATTTCAGAATCTGAACTGCCAATAACAAAACTGCACCGGTCTGAAATTACCGGGGTACCCTTGGCTGGGTCTGCCAACAGCCAAACTCCGCTGTTCTGAGGAGCTATATGCAGTCCACTAAGGGTAAGAGGGTAAAAATACCCGGGGTAGAAGAGTAAAAACTTCTGTTTGACAGGGAAATATAATGTATAATATAAAGAAAGGCCTCTTCTCGCCCTGGCGAGTGGAAAGGTACCTACCGGCGAGAGGGGCCCCACTGCCCGTCTCGCCGGCGCCTCTCGCCCTTTACTGCAAGATCTCCTTGCTGCTGGAGACTCTCTCGCCCATGGAGGCCTTCTCGCCTCCGGAGGCCCTCTCGCCCCTGGATGGGGTATCTCGCCCCTTGGAGAGTCCATCATCTCGCCGCTTGCGAGTGGGCCCCCCTGGTCCCATTTGCCTATCTCGATCTGTTTGCTTCTTGAGGGCACTTTGCGAGCCCGAGGTTGTACATGACCGACCAATAAAACCTTGAAAGAAAAGGTAAGTCAAATTAGGCTAACTAATAATTAGGGCAAGCTTAAGAAAATATATTAAGAATATATAAATTAAGTATTTTATGGTCTTCTTTAAAAATTTCTGAAATTAAATATTTTAATATAAAAATATTTACTTTGATTTCAGATTAATTCAATGAGTGGAGGAATCCGAGAAGCCTAACTGGTCACATTCATTTCACTTACCCCTTGGTAACTCCCTCTCCTTTAATATTACTAACATCTTTATTAAAATCCATTACAACAAAGTAAACTCTTGTCTCTTCTCTAGCCGGCTCCCCTAGAAAATCTTTGAAATCCTCCATTTAAAACCCTTACCAAATGATCCAACCTATCCCGGCCTTTGTATTTTAAAAAGAACCAGACCGGAGACCCCCTCCCACCCCCTTTGAAAACTCGGCTTGGCAAAACCAAAAAGATAGAGGTCATATTTCTCTGATTTTTCGGTAGCCAACCTGACGATCCTTATCAACCCTTTCATTCGTTCGACAACAACGCTTCTAGCACCGACGCTGCCTCTGGAGAACCTCCCGAGGTCCAGTAAACCATTCCCCGCCTACTGTCATGGTCATCAACGAGTTCTTCATTATCCTTCCCTCTTCCAGTCACCAAAAGTAGCTTCACCTGGACTTGTCGCAACCTTCCACGAATCCCAGATCTTGGGCGAGACATCCTTAGGAGCCTCCAGCATGGATGCCTCCCCCCCCCCAAGTTTATAGGATCTTCTTCCTGCTGGCAGATCCCGACCATCCAGAGCATCCCTCACCATCTTTTACCCTCCCCTATTCCCAGTCACCTGCAAATAGATCCCAACCATTCCCAGTCACCTTCAAGCCTCTAGTCAACTACCACCCGAGTCCAATTGGTTTGTTGTTCCAATCGTGCCCTGAGGTATACATCTACCGCTCTTTTGCTCTAATCTTGTTGGCTTAAGTTTATATCTATGATTATTGCGATCATTAAAAATTTAGAACTTCTCTTTTGATCATTTCTTTAGTTTGATTGTCGTTAATCTGAAAATCTTATTGTTCGTTTTCTTATTGTCACGTGTAGAATGTAGTAAATCATGCTAAATCAATGTTTGAATGCGAGACATTTTTGTGTGTTTGTGTGCTCTAGGTTAAATATCGCATTTTATTACTCATGAAATCCCGCTTACGCCACATAAATTTAAGCAAATCTCAAAAATTAATATTTAAAATCCAAGTGTCATTTTTGGATTACATCGGGAATCTAGACACCCTTCAATGGTTTCGTAATGGTTTATGCATTGACATCTTTAGAAAATGATGTGACGGGAGTACAACATTCTTATAGACGGACAAATAGCTCGCCGAATTGAGTTAAACTTACTAGCAAAACATACCCCACATAAGTCTCATATTCCTAAGTCTATCCATGTTCCTACAAATCCTCCTACCATTTCCATTTTTTCATTCTCTAGGGAGTCAAATGGGATAAGGGAATATCTATCAAAGAAGTGAGTCATCCCAATAATTATTGTTCCTCGAGAAAAATGGTTGAGGAAATTAATCCTTGTGAGTATGATAACAATAATAAAGATATATTAGTTGAGTCTAAATCTCCTAGATTATGAATTAAAAATGGCACAAGTTCAAATTAAATCACAGTTCAATCTCTAGAAGAATTAACCGCCACTCTAGAACCTATCACTGGTTCAGTAAATTAGAACCATGTTCTTTGATTATAGATCTCATTAGTAGACTTTCCATCCAATCTTCATATCACATAATTTTCCTACAAGCATTAGTGCTTTACATATTAATGATTGACATGTTATAATATTAATGCATTTAATCTCTCCTGCGTATCTCTTATACATCATGTATAAGATATCAACATAGTTTGCTCTAGAATATGAAGAATACAAGTGAAATTGAATTACTAAGTGTTATGCTGATTTTGAGGTTTGTGACATGGTTGTGAAGACTAAAAAAGTCTTCGCTCAAAAAGTTAATAAGTCAAAAGTTTATACATCACGAGATATGAAAATATTTTAAATTGAATTAATCTGTCTAAGTATTTTGAGCAAGTTTTAGATATCTTTATTTATATTTCTTATTCACAAGATGACGTTTTTCACCCTTCTTTTGCAGCAATTGTTTTAGGACATTACTATATATAGATCATGTTTAGCAATGTAAAAATTAAAAAAAAAATCAAACTTTTTATAAGCAATCAACTACTATTATATTAGTAGAACGTGTAGTTCATTGATAAGATCTAACCTCACTTGTACCCAATTTTCACCCACCGCTAATGATTGAAACCGATCAAAACATAAGAAACTAATCAGATATCTAGGGGTAAAATTCATTGCATTATAATTTTGTCCGCATAATTTGATCAGTACTCTAGGGTTAATCATGTATTCTATCAATCATGCACTTTCCTCTTTTATAATAATTGCATAATTTTCTCCTTGAATCATCATAAGGGCATGCACCGGTCTCCTTGACAAGGACGAGAATGGTAGGCCCACGCTGGCGGAAGATGAAGCGATGAACCTGTACTTGTTCCCAAGGAAGTTTGGGAACTCGAATTTTTTGATCGATTCGATTGCGGTGGCGGAGTCTCAAGGGAGGTCGTTGGCGGATCATCCGTCGATGAAGAATGGGAGACCCCCGTTGGCAAATCATTCGTCGATGAGCGTAGTTTCGTCCTGGAATGAGGATACGACGGAGTGGGGGGGCGATTGTGGGGTGGATTTATGGGTCGGTGACGGAAGACATGGTGACGGGATACCAGATGCATAACAGAGGGTGGAGCTCAATTTATTGCGTTACTAAGCGCGACGCTTTTCGGGGGACGGCGCCCATTAATCTAACGAATAATCTACATCAGGTTCTGCGATGGACGACGAGATTAGTATAGATCTTCTCCCACAACAACGTCATGTTGGCTGGTCAAAAGTTGAAGTTCCTCCAGCGGATCGCATACCTGAACGTCGCAATATTTGGCCGCCGGCGACTTGGGCGTGAGCACAGGAGACGGGATCGGGAGGGGTATGGCAAGAGGAGGCGGGGAGCGGCTAAGGCTGAAATGCAGTTTTTTTTTTGGAGGGGGGATGGAGGTTTTATGTTGGTTTGTATATAGTAAAAAAAGACCAAAAAACTAAAATTTTTGGTTTGTATATAGCCTATCATGGTCTACACATAACAATGTCCTTGTTTTAAATGTCAAGACGTCATCTCGTACATCATTCAACTATTTCCTTAATGCTTGAGATCCCAAATGAGATGGAAGATGCTTAAGTTCTTTATTAGATAGAAAGAGTGTATAACTCGTAATTCATCGAGATCAGAAATTCATAAAGAAGACGCTTCAAGAGTTAGGCTCGGCGGGCCCTAGGTATTCACCTTGGTGGGCCTCGGGTATTCACCACGGCGGGCCTCGGGTATTCACCTCGGCGGGCGGCAGTCCTCGGGTGTTCACCTCGGCGGGCCTCGGGTGTTCACCTCGGCGGGCCTCGGGTATTCACCCCGGCGGGCCTCGGGTATTCACCCAAGCAGGCCTCGGGCATTAACCTCGACAGTCTCATGTATTCAGCTCGAAAGCCTCGGGTATTCACCGCGACAACCTCTTGTACTCAGCTCGGAAGCCTCAAATATTTAGCCTTGTATCCTCAAGTGTTCAGCTCAGCAGCCTCGCGATGACCGTCTAGAGACCTCGTCTAGGGGGAGGGGGAGGGGGTGGGGGGGGGGGAGTGGGGGGTGTGGGATAGGGCTCCCTATGTTTGTCTATAAATAGGGCACCGTTATAACGGGTGGATGACAGTTCACACCATGGCGCCCTCGCCTACATTCCCCAGAATTCACACAACACTTGGTTTGGAAGGGGGAGTATGCGGCGGGACCTCCACAATGTAACACGACCATCTCGTCTAATAAAAAAATAATTGAGACCTCTCTCTTGTTTTCATCACGTTTATGTTTGCTAATTCGGGATCAGTAACCTCCGGACATCTTTTTGGTCCGAACTTTGCGAGCCGAGGTCTCAGTCCTCAAAGGGTCAAGATCTCAATTCCAACAAGGAGGATCTACATCTGACAATCATGTATAAATTGTAGTAGTAGAATCTTCCTTGCTATCTGCTTCACTTTTTAAAAATTTTATACAACGAAGAAAAATCTTAAACGCAAAAGTGTAAGTATTATTATATTACACAAATTTATTTGATGCAGGATCATAGTATGATATATTGTATTAGTATTATGTATTTTCTCTTTATAAGTATTATTTGTATGGAGTTTCATGTGTGTTGGCCTGAACTTTATAGGTCATGTATAACATCTCATGTAATTTGATCTCATGTAATTTGGCATCTAATTATGTGTCAATATCATGATATATGCATAACAAGGTCAATCATGAGTCAAAGTATGATCGATGTATGCATTTGAGCTTAGGTGATCCTAAATAACTCTTTCTTGACCCAAACCCACTTAAAAGCCCATCATATTGAACTTAGTTTTACCATTTTGACCCCAATAATGTTTGACCTTTACACCACTTATTTTAACTTGCCTCAGTACCTTGACCTCCATCTAATTCAGCCTCCATGTATGGACAAAATTCATAATATACCCTCTCAATTTAATTCAAATACAAAAATTAAAACACTTAGAACTCATTAAACTTCATGATCCACAATTGATTAGGTTGCATTGCCCAGAAGGGCAACCAACTATATAATATTTTAATGTTTTTTGAATCATTCATGTTTTATTATGCATTTATGAGTTTTATTACTTGTTTTAGGGTTTTTTTAGTCTATTTATTTGGACCATTGTGTATAAGTATGTAAGTTGTATCTACAAACACCTTAGTGGAGAAAACAAGCAAGCTTTAAATCCTAACTCTAGAGAATTTTGCAACTCTTTCTCTCTCGAGCAGCCCCACGCAAGGTAGTGGGCGGTTCTTGGGTTGTAATATCCCCACAGTCTACATCCTCCATTTGATCCTTAAAATTATTTGTATGTTGTTTGATGATTAAAAGTTCGACATCAGCACGGTCTTCTTGCAAAATAGTTTGTTGTTATGTGATTGGTATAATTATTTGTTAGTAGCTTGATGATTAAAAGTTCTATATCGGTTCAGTTTTCTTGCAAAAATAGTTTGTCATGTGATTGGTATGAGAAACATAACACCACTTGCCTTAGCCTAATAAGGCCTAGAATGGTTCATATTGGATTGATGAGAATGATTTGGGTTTTGTTGAGAATGATAGTTATGAGAGTGTACACAATTCCCTCGGGAGGCAGGGATTTCCTAGACCTTTTTCCCTTGGGTTTGAGATGACTCATATTTTCAATAAGGCACCCTAATTTACATCTCTAGTTGATGTAGGATGGCGCGTAGGGTTTGCGCACTTGTAGCCTTTTTCTATAAAACCCTAAATGCGTGCAATGAAATATGGATTTTGCGAAAATAATTTGAGCGGCCGTTGCGCGGTCTTTATGAAATGAAGCAACGATTGTTTTTTTAATACAACAAAAACAACAACAGAACTCATATAGTCCTCAATCATTGGGGGTATGGGCGGGGGAAGATTGGAAACAGACCTAACCTTTGGCACTATGCACAAAGTGGCATCCCTAGTTGATGCAGGGGGGGAGATTGTTTTTTTAATAAAGCACAAAAATACTATTTTGTTAAAACAAATGGATTTTCTTAAATAATGGTTAGATTTTGAATCCGGAGAAGGAAGTTCGCAACTTTCGTTCTGTTCCCCTTGTCGTAGCAAAACAGAAATCGTGAACTCCACATACGTTTCCGTTTGGAGTTTTCGGTGTAGCATTCGCTGACAAAATTCGGGCGAAAACCCAACAATGAATCTAATTATCGTAAGAGAAAATGTAGACACACACAAAGGAGGTGGAAGAATCAGGTTACTCACGGAAAGAGGCGTCTTTCCGTATTCGAAGTCGATGGCAATCTCGCGAGAAACTCCACGTCACCTTCGATCTCCCGCTCCGAGGCCGGCTGCTATCGCACACGGACACCATGAAATTAATTCACTCTCTATTTCACACGGTAGAGGATGCAACGAAATCTCAATCACTCTACTATTTTGTGGGAAGTCACGAAATCTCTAAACTTGAGACAACTCAAATTTTCTAACTATTCACGAAGGCAAACAGGTATCATAGTTATTCACAGCAAGCTACACTTAATCATTACAACAGGTAACAAAAGCTGAACAGTAACATCAAACCTCAACTGTTCATCGTCATCACCATTCGAAATCAGGAAGCCAAAAAAATTTCATTCCAGGTTACTCAACGGGAAACACAAATGCTAGTAGCTAATCACCAATAACATTTAACCAAGAAATCACAAACCGATTACAGGACTCACAAAAGGAATTCAAAAGAACAATTTTTTCATTCAAACATTCAACATCTATAATATTTTCAAAACCTTCACCTTACAGAATACATACTAGTCCTTTTATAGGGAATCAAAAACAACAGGAACACAAACGAAAAACTAAAACCTCCCAAACCGTCGGTTGTGGGGAAGACTGCTCCTGGCGAAACAATCGTGGCCGGGAATGGGGAAATCGTGGCTGAAACAATCGGAGAAGTGGCGCCCTGCCGTGCGAAGCTTAGACGTGGCTGGATCGTGGGGATAACATGCGTGGAGCTTCTCCTAGAGCAGCGTATTTGTCGGAGGCGGTGCGGCTGCCGAGCCCTAGCGGGCGTGTGAAATCTGGATCCGCCATCCCTGCGTCTCTAGATCGGGGAAAAGAAAGAAACGGCGGTTTTCTTATTTTCTTTCCTGTTTACAGGGGAGCGGCTGGACCGGCCCTTTGGGAGTGATTTAATTCATTCTATATATATATACTTAATGTATCATGTATACATATATATATATATATATATATACTCACACACATTGGACAGATACTTTGTATATATATATAGGGGCATTTACCGGGACCTCCCCTCTAAGTTTGCAAAATTACAGACTACACCCCTCTTATTATGAAAATTACAAAAACCACTCCTCAATGTTACAAAACATAACATTTACCTCCCCTGAAATACACATTTCATAACATCCATGCACAAAAATACACCCCTCAGAGTACATTTTCAAGGGGTTATTTTGTGCACGGATGTTATGAAATGTAAACTTCAGGTGAGGTAAATGTTAAGTTTTGCAACATTGAGGGGAGGTTTTTGTAATTTCCATAATAAGAGGGGTTGCAAGCTGTAATTATGCTATCTTCCAGGGGAAGTTTTGGTAATTATTCGTGTATATATATATATGATGTCTGGGTCAGCCTAAAGTTTTAGTTTCACCATTGTGTATATTTATACACACACATACACACATATATATATATATATATATCTTTATTATATAATACAATAGTCATATTTGGATCACGCCATGAAAAGCATTTGGACCGTCCGATCAAACTACAGCAAATAGGGACCGTTGGATTCAAAGCAGGTGGCCTGCAAATAAAAAAAAAACAAAAAAAAAGTTACTGTTCACATTGGCTTTTTTCCCGATAGCCCCGTCCCGCATCCCGCCCCCCCACGGGCTCACGCCGCCGCCGGCGGCGGAGCCGCCGGCGGCCTGCCCGCCGCCCCCCGGCGGGTTCGCCGGCCTCCGGCGAACCCGCCGGGGGTTGTCCGGCGGCGAGCGGGCAGGGCCACCGCCGGCGGTGGCCCTGCCCGTGAGCTCCAGACTGGAGCTCACGGGCAGGGCCACCGCCGGCGGTGGCCCTGCCCGCTCGCCGCCGGACAACCCCCGGCGGGTTCGCCGGAGGCCGGCGAACCCGCCGGGGGGCGGCGGGCAGGCCGCGGCGGCGGCGTGAGCCCGTGGGGGGCGGGATGCGGGACGGGGGGGGGGGGGGGGGAAACTGAATTTTTTTCGGTTTTTTTATATTAAAATAATTTATATTATTAAATAAAAATTTTTGAATTAATAAATAATTAAAATAAAAAAATAACTAATTAATAAATAATAATTAATAAATAATTAAATAATTATTTTAAAAATCAAAAAAAAAATTTGAACTTTAAAATTTTAAAATTGTTTGTCGGGCGGCGAAGCCCGCCGGAGGCCGGGCGAAGCCCGCCGGAATGTGGGCGAAGCCCGCCGGGGGGCGGGCGAAGCGGAATGCGGGCGAAGCCCGCCGGGGGGCGGGCGAAGCCCGCCGGAATGCTAAGCGGGCGAAACCCGCTTGATTGCGGGCGAAGCCCGCAGCGACGCATCGAGAACGGGCGGAGCCCGTTCGAAGATGCTAGTATATATATATATATATATATATATATATATATATATATATATATATATATATATATATATATATATATATATATATATCTTTATCATATAAAACAATAAGCATATCTCCAAGCACATCATGAAACTCATCTGGACCGTCCGATCTGCACAAAATTATTTTTGGTCATTGGATTCATAGAAATGGGTCTGCACATAAAAAAATCTCAAAACAGTTTACTGTTCATCCAGGAAATTCCCCGACATCGCCCCCTTCCTCCCGCCCGTCCGAGCCCCCCCACTGTCGCCGGCGGCGGAGACGCCGGCGGCCTGCCCGGCGCCCACCGGCGGGTTCGCCGGCCTCGGGCGAACCCGCCGGGGGTTGTACGGCGGCGAGCGGGCAGGGCCACCGCCGGCGGTGGCCCTGCCCGCTCGCCGCCGGACAACCCCCGGCGGGTTCGCCGGAGGCCGGCGAACCCGCCGGTGGGCGCCGGGCAGGCCGCCGGCGGCGGAGCCGCCGGCGACAGTGGGGGGGCTCGGGACGGGCGGGAGGAAGGGGATTCCGTTGTTTTTTTCTTTTATTTAATAATTAATTAATATAATTATTAAATATAATTATTAAATTAATTAAATAGTTAATAATTAATTAATATAATTATTAATTATAGTAATTAATAAAATTAATTGAATATTTAGTAGTTACTTAATATAATTATTAATTATAGTAATTAATAAATTAATTAAATATTTAATAATTAATTAATATAATTATTAATTATTGTAATTAATAATTAATTAAATATGAGAAATATTTTCTTGGAGGCTTCGCCGGTGGCGGGCGAAGCCCGCCGGGGGGTCAAGCGGGCGAATATTTTCTTGGACATTTGAGGGTGGCGGGCGAAGCCCGCCGGGGGGTCAAGCGGGCGAAGCCCGCTTGATTGCGGGCGAAGCCCGCAGCGACGCATCGAGAACGGGCGGAGCCCGTTCGAAGATGCTAGTATATATATATATATATATATATATATGTGTGTGTGTAGATAGGTATACATATATATAACACCTTTTAGTTTATTCTATGTTATGTAGCTTTAGAACCTCCACGGTTTTTAGTTATTTGAACATATATTTTTATCGAGACCTACTAAAGAACACTTTTAAAATCTTTTCACGAAAAAAATGACATTGATATGTATTGACATCTATAATTTTTGTTTGCTTCATACTAGTTGTCATGACATCCGAAACTGGCAATGTTGCAATGGAAGAAATTGATAAACTGTAATAAATTTTTAAGAAACAAAAGATCGAATGTTTTATGCCAGGACTTATATAAAGCATCAACCAAACAAGGCATCATATAGTTCTCAAAAGCTCAGGCTCATGAGCTCTAACATTAGCTAAATATTCATCTAGATGATGCAGTTCCGAATACATAGGTTTAGAAGCATTTAGTTTGAATATTCTAAAACTAAACAAAGTGATGCATTCAACACCAATGTTATCTAAGCTACAATGTGCTTCAAATGCATCCAAATATTCATAAGCAGTTGGTTATTCTAGGATCATCATACAAATTAAGCATGTGGTTGTTAGGGGCCTTAGGACTTCATTCTGCTTCCTGGTGTTAGGGTAAACAATAGTACAAAGAAAGAAGAAACCCAAGGATATAACCATAGTAGAGAAGGAGAAATATATATATATATATATGAGATATTATCGCAGTCGCACACTATGCACGAGGGGTGGAGAGTGATGGTGGAATATTGTTGATATCAGCGCACAGGGAGACCTTGTGCATGACTGCTCAGATATATAGTTTATGATATATGTCAAATCAAAAAAGGTTTCTGTTTGGCCCATATAAACCTCATTTATTTAAAATTCACAACCAAATTGATGTATATTCAAGTGCTTCCATCTCTGGGTGTGTAGAGAAGAACACTGAGCTCGTTTGGCATGGCTTTGGCAATATTTTGCTGGTGCAATGTTTTAAATTCAGATTTTGGATGTCGAGGGTCTATTTTATGAAATTTAGTTTGTTTAGATCCAAAGTGATGTAGTGGTAAGAAAGACACGGGGTGGACTCGCTAAATGCAGCCTAAAATGTAATGCAGTGTGATGTTAGTGCGATAGCGCTCCACTCAAAATTGCAATGACTAATTAATTATTATATGATATTCAGCAAGACACGTGCAGACACAATTAATTAATTAATGGAAGACAAAATATTTATTTAGGAAACGAAATGACGCAATTACTTTTAAGCATGTGCAGAAGAAGCCCTGCAAGTCATATGGCGGATAATACTAATAGCATCACAAGTAAACATCCACTACACAGTGCAGGTGTTACCAAAATATACAATAGTAAAGGAACGACTTTTACCACAATTCACTAGTGCAGGCGGAGGCAGCGGCGGTGGTAGTTGGTGGCGGGTAGCGGCGGTGGCGGCAACATCGGAGAGGACTGATCTGAAGTGGATCCACGACAGGAAGGGTCTATAGATGTAGGAATTAGGGCTCCGGCGGTTGTGTGGGGAAAAGGTGGTTGGCGGGTGGAAGGTGACGGGCAGGACAATGGTGGTGGGTTTAGGTGGTGGTGAATGGGTTAGATGGAAGTGGAAGCCACGGATCTGGGTGGGGATGTGGGCTGGGGTGGATGAAGTAGAGGGTGGGGAATGGCTTAATGGACTGAACTGGGAAGAATGTCGAAATGGGGGTGGAGGCGGTTGGACGAGGAAGGCAGGGGAAAGCCGGATCTAGGGTTCCAGCGGTGAAGGACTGGCGTAGGGAGGCGGAGAGGGCTCTGCGGAGTGGGGGTCGGGCGGAGAAGACAAGGAGGGCGCTGGGAAGAGGGAAGCATGAAGGAGGATAGGAAGGGTGGAGGGGATTACCGGAGGCTGGTGATGGAGGCGGAGGGGGAAGTTGCTGGTTGGGGTGGAGGCCGACGGGACAGGGATGGGGTGGCGGCTATGAGCTGGAAGAGGAAAGGGCCGACGGCAATGGAGGAATCGGACGGGAAAAAGTCGGAGGTCAACGACCAGGATGAGTGCTGGGAAGAAAATGAAGATGCAGGATGAGGGGCTTGCCGGAGGGGAAGATGGAGGCGGAGAAGTGCTCCCGGCGTCGCACCGGAGGAGGAATGGAAGGAGGCGTCGCACCTCACCGGGACCGACGGTTTGGAAGAAGAACTCCAAACTCTGATCCCACCATCAGAACGGCGCCTCCCTTTTATAACCCTAGCATCAAAATCGTCGGCTAACTGCACACACAATCTAATAAACCATCCGATCAGACGGCTCTCACTGTTTTGGTCTGATCGGGGCTAAATGCACATCAAATTAAAAAACATAAAATATGAAAATGACTGAAAACGATCATTCAGACGCGACCACTGACTCTGATCGCTCTTCCGGGCAGCGGATCACCGCCTCCTGCGGGAATACGCGCATGTCGGTTGCGGTGCGCCGTCACAAAGCATTTAGGGTTTTAAAGGCAGCAAGTAGTTATGTTTATCTACATTTAAAATCCTTTGAAGGGGGAGGGGGTGTAATTTCCTACATTGTTACTCCTATATGTTGGACGATAGTCCTAAAACAAGGGAATTGATTCGGAAATCATGGTTTGCTTAAAGCATCCAACCGGCTTTACTTGGGAGAACTCCTATTCCTTCTCTTAATGTTTGTATCCATCCAAGTATGGGGAGAGCTCTTATCCTTGGGTGTGGAAATCATGGCCTTATCTCCCTTGGTGTTGAGTTTGTATCTTCATCCCCGACCAAATTTTCTCCCCCGGATTTTTATCTAGTTACTGTCCGGATTGTTGTTGTTGTATACTTGTGGAAGTGACAATTTCTTTTTGAACTTATTTTGTTGTTGTGGATGGTTTGTGATAATTTGACAAGAATCGGGGTTGTTTTCATGAACCTCTTTGGTTGTATTTGGGGGTAACTTCGATGGACAAATTGTAAACCCTCTTCGGAAAATTTTGGTGTATTGAGTATTGAATTCAAAGGTAGTCTGCTGTCACAAATTTTGGGTTGCCATTGTGTCCTCTATATTGCGTCTGGAAATGACAGACTACCACGATTCGTCATTGAATTGGAGTAGATACATTTTGTGAAGACAATCTAATCTATGTTCAAGTTTTACTCTCTTAACCGGAAATGGAATCCATCATTTGATATTAAAGCTAAGTTGGTTGTGGTTAAGAGCTTTTGAAGAGTTAAAAAATCAATTTCAAGTGAATCAATGAAGGACAAACATTAGCGTAAGGACTCTAGGAGTTCAAGAGGACTTCGTCGAGTGAGTTTATGGAATGAATCCAACTTCTTGAATGTATCTTTGACTAAAAATTATTCTTATGAAAAAAGGTGAAATAAGGTTGTCTCAAATCTGACAAAAAATATAAGTATGTGGAATTTGAAAGCCAAAAAAAGATATGACAGCAAGTGGGAAGTCAGAAGTTTGGGAAAGCTGAAACATCTAATGACAAAAAGTTTTGATACAGAAGATTATGAGTGAATAAAATTGAGTCTTTAATTACTTTGGTCTTCAGATGTTAGTGCTTTTGGGCAATATTTCTACTTCTCATCGGTTGGAAGGACTAGGCAGGAATGAGATGTTATATGGCAAAGGTAAAGCATGTTGATAGAGAAATGACTGAAGTTATGGAATGTTCTAAGGTTATGCCTGAGGCTAATTCAGTAGTAGATCTTGAGCTAGTCCAGGACATTCTTTCTCTTTAATTTTTTATGCATCCATGACCAATTGTGCAAGAACTTGATTATGTGGTGATAAAATTGGCACAGATGAGTGTAGTGCAGATGCTACCATGACCCATAGTGGTATTTCCCCTCCTATGGTGACGCATCTTGAGGATGATTATCCTACTAGTACTAATGATAAAGGTGTTGAGATAGTAGCATTTGAACCAAAAAGAGTAACAAAGGTTGCAGATAGAGTTGAGGCAGGTGTTATGAGCCGCAAGAATATCTTTATTACAACTGACCAAGTCATGCATATTGCAAAGGATCATAACAACAAACAACAGCAATTAAGTCATTGCACCCTATTTTTAGTCATAATCTTACTAATGTCCAAGTATATCATGTCTTTCCTTATAGTTTCATTCCAAGTCTTTTTTGGTCTACCACTCCCTCGTTTAGGGTTTAGAGTTTTATGGTTTTGGGGAGTTTTAGGATTTAGGGTTTTAGAGTAGAGGATTTTTAGGGTTTTGTGGGTTTTAGGGTTTTTGTTATTCTGGGTTTTGAGGTTTAGGGTTTAGGGTATAACTCTCACAACGCCTAACAAGTACCTCTAATGGTATCCTTTGTACGTGTCTGAACCATCATAATCGAGCTTCTCGCATCTTCACTACAATTGGTGTCACTCCTGTCTTATTCCTGATACATTCATTCCTAAGTTTATTCAGACTCGTGCGTCTATACATCCACCTAAGCATTCTCATCTCCGCAACTCCTATTTTTTGCTCATGTACACAATTCACTGCCCAACACTCAGAACCGTAGAACATCACTGCTCTAACTGCAGTACGGTAAAACTTGCCTTTAATTTTTAATGAGACTTTACGATCACATAATATCTGAGACACGCCTCTCCACTTCAACCAACCTACTTGGATTCTATATATCACATCTTTATCTACACCTCCAACTTTTTGAAGTATCGATCACAAATATTTAAAGCACGCACAACAAGAAATATTAATCACAAAACTTAATGACAGAGTCATTCGTCCATCTTGCACTATTAAATTTAAGCTCCATATACCTTATCTTTGTCCTGCTCAACCAAAAACCCTTCTTTCCTAAAATGTCTAGCCAAGCTTCAAGTTTCGTGTTTACACCTTGTGCATCTCATCAACCAAAATAATATCATCTACAAACAATAAGCACCAAGGTATTGCTTATTGGATGTCCGGTGAGCTCATCTAAGACAGGGGTAAAGAGATAGGGGTTTAAAGCTGGCACTTGATGCAAGTCAACGGTAATAAGGACTAAGTTATGAAAATCGTGCCTGAGGCGTCGGGCGCACCAGGCGCGAGAGGCCTTGCCTTGTAAATCCCAAGGCGGACGGGGTGACCCAGGCGCTGGTGAGGCACATCTCACCCAGACCATAAGGCGTGCCCAATGCACGCCTTTTGTCATCCGGCAGATCTAAGGCTTAAGACGGATCAATCAGTTGAAGTCGTCATTTTTAAGGGTTTTATTTCTCTCCATAAAGCCTAAGCCCAACATCCCCCTTTATATTTTTTCTTCGTACGCCCCTCCTCTCGCCCGCTCCTCTAGATAATCACTCTCTCTTGCCTTCGCTAATACTCCTTGCCGCCAACCACGAAGCCCCTTCCGATGAAGCTCTCGCCGGAGAGAAGCTCCTCTTATTATGGCCAGTGGGATCTCTCCCCTCTGCTGAAATTGTGCAATCTATACTTTTAGTTAGTGAATTGTTGAAATTATGTGATGGAATGATGCATTCATCTATTTGAAAATGCATTTAATTTTTTTTATCTGATCGAATGGTATTTTCTATCCTTGTCTTAAGTTTAATTTTTTTTCTTTTCCAAATATGCATTTGTAAGTTATATAATTTGATTCTTTGTTAGAGAACAATTTGTTTAATTTACAATGAACATCAAGATACATTACTACAACATCAATCATTTCCTCATGTAAATTCAGTATCTATTGTATGCTTAGACACAACATCGACCATTTCATTTCCTCTTGTAAATTCATTGAACTGGACACCTAGATCACTTAATTTACAGGGGGAAATGGAAATTCAGCGATTGATGAGTGAAAATTCAGTGAACTGGGCAAATAATGAAATTCAGTGGTCATTTTAATAAACTGTATTTTGTCTCTTTTTTGTGCCCCATATACGTCAGGCGTGTGTCTGCTCTTTGTGCCTAGGCTCCGAGACCACTTTGTGTGGTGTGCCTTGTGCCTTTAATAACTTAGAATAGGGAATTCTCGTGTTAATCCTCCAGATGTCCTCACCCATGTCGCTAAATTTGTATACATATCTTTGATTACGTCAATGTATGATACATTTACACATTTTTTCAAAGACTCTCTATAATACTTCTCTTGAAACTCTATCATAAGCCTTCTCAAGATCGAAAACAGTATATGCAAATCTTGTTTTTTCGATAATTATCAATGAGTCTCCTCAAGTGGTATATAGCTTCCATTGTCGACCACCCTGGCATGAGCCAAATTGATTCTCTGAGATGGCGAGATGCTAGTCTCTCATCTTACATTTCTCTCTATTACTCGTTCACATAGTTTCACGGTATGACTCATTAACTTAATTTCTCTGTAATTGACATAATTTTTTATATCTCATTTGTTCTTATACAAAGGTACCAAATATTTTCTCTTCATTGGTCTGGCATTCTCTTAGTCTTCAGTCTCATATTGAAGAAACATGTAAGCCACCAAATTTCATTCTCCACTAAGCATTTTCATACTTTGATAAGGTATATCGTCTGGCCCAACCGCCAGAAAGTAAGTGTAAAGATATTTGTGTAATGGTCTGTTCGGCACGAATCAATTGGCTTTGGGTTCCAGAAAGTCAATTCTATTGTTCGGCGCGTAAGGATTGCGCTAGAATTGGCTTTCAAATGAAAACCCACGATTTTCCTTTTAGCCTATAATCCAAGTCACTGAAAACTTATCCCGAAACGCAGACATTCCACAATTTTGGACCCAATATCGCGACCCCGACACTTTCCGCGATGTCGCTCGCTGATCGTGCAACGAAAAGCTTCTTCTCCTTCAGGTATGGAGTCGGAATCTGCTTCCTCCACCTCTTCTTCTTCACCCACTTCCTCTCTTTCCACCGTCATATTTTCCTTTTTCCAGATCTCATGTGCGTTGATTGTTTCTTTCGCAAATTCGAACCCTAGATCACTCATCATCGCTATTAAGCAGCTTCCAACACACAACTATCATTAATTCTTCAGTGTCTTCCTCATACAGGTACGATTTTCTTCCCCATTCAGCATATTCGAAAACCCCTGTTCTTGCAACTGAATTTTTTTATGTTCCAAATGTTTCGAATTCTTGCTGTAGATAATTTAATGGTGAATTTTCTTGCTACGAGAAGGTCTATATATGGTCTTATGTTGTTAGTGTGGTGTTTGTGGGAATATGAAGTTGTGGGGAAGAAGTCGGAGGTGTCTGCCATGGAGGATAAAGCTCGCGTGAATGTACGACAACACTTTCAATAATGTATATCACAAAAGTTTGGAAAGCTTGAGGATATACTATATAGGATGATTGTCCTAATAAGAATGTGGTGAGGTAGAGCTAAAAATATGATTTTATGTTATTCTTGTTGTACAACATGTACTTGGGCACCTTTTGTTCCTGCTCAGCATGTCATTTGATGTTACTGCTTGTCTAGTTGGACTGTCAATGTATTTTGACATCTAAATATACCATGTAACATCATGATCATTACTAGCTCCTAGGCATGTCTTCTTGGTTGGCCAATGCTTGGTCCACGTTTCAAACCCATGAATGAGATGCTAGGCCACTATCATTGAAATCTTATGTTGTTGTTTTAAATGATGTATTGGTATACAATAAGACATGGTTGGAACACATTCAGCACGTCCACCTTGTGCTTAAGGTAATGCTGATACTCCAATATTTATAAAAGGTCCAAAACTTTTTTGGGGATATACTTAAAGAGGATGCTATATAGTTTAACATTTCAAATTAACTCTTTTGTTGTTCTTTCCTTAGAAGATGTGAAATGAGAGCATCAATCATCTTTGTAATCTATTGTTAATGAACTTCAATTATTATTAGTTCTTTGATTATGCTTCAATTTTAAAAATTATAAATTCTAAAAATTTCAATTCCAGAAAGTCAATTCAATCATGTAGCTGAACAGTTTTTAGATATCAATTCCAATTTTGTTCATTGATTTACATCATGCAGACGAACAACAAATTTGTTTTTTTTGTACAAAGTCAATTCCTGCAGATATTGATTTTCTGACCAAAGATAATTCTTGTGCGCCGAACGAACCCTATGTAGTGAGTCAGTATTTGATGTGATTGCTTCATATGTCTGGAGTTTGTAGACGGTGATGACATCGTGATTTGTCTGTTGTTTGTGAGTTATTCGTAGTTTTCTATGTGAAAGCAAGAGGTTTTCAAGGAAGGCTCCTGGTGCAAGTCAACATGATTCATCAATGATGTTTTTTTTACTCCCTGTGACTTCCATCTTGTAATCTGGTGGAAGTTTGGCGGGAACTTTTGGGATAATGAGTTGGTACTATTTGAGGGTGGTCACCGAGGAGTGTTAAAAGTACTTACTAGACTTATTGTATCTGTGGGTATAATGAAGGGATGGGGTTTGTTACAATAATTGATTGTCGACGTCTGAGCACTGACCCCTGGGTACTATTGCTATAGATAGTTAGCGGATTTTTGCAGTCAAGTTGTTTGAGGGACGATTTGCACTCATAAAAGTGACTAATTTATAGTTAAGGCAATTAGGTGGGGTACGGAAGATGATGTTCTAATTTAAAGATTCCTCGGACTTGAGGACAAATCCTTTTTCAAAAGAGCATTGATGCACATCTTGGTGCATCAAATCATCTTGGAGGCAAAGAAGAGCGTGACGGAATTTTAGAGTTCATCCTAGGGAGCGAAGAGAGCGGCACCGGGCACCCTTGGATTGGAATGTAGTTTTGGGACTCTAGTGAATCTATTTTCTTATATATGTCCAAGTGAATGTTTCCTTTTGAACCTATTTTGTTGTTTTGGATCATTTGTGATAATTTGAGAAGAATTGAGGCAGTTTTCAATAACTTATCTTGCCGTTTCTGGAAGTAACTTGACTGGACAGATTTTATAATCTGTCTTTCGACAATTTTGGTTAATTCATTACTAAATTCAAGGGGAGGTTGTTGCACAAGGCTTTGGCCTGCTGTTGGATTATTGGAGTGGTGTGGAACCATTTTGTGGCCTAATTGGCTGGTGTTCACTTGATATTGATAGAATGCTTGTTCCAGTTACAGTAATGCTGCATTTTTAGTAGCAACTGACTTGTTTGTCAATGTCTCGTGTAATTGTTACTGTCTTCAAGGACTTGAATTGTTGCCGTTGTGTTTTTGTCCTCTTTATTGCCTTCACTAAGTATAAAATACTATGATTTGCTACTGAATTGTAATAGACCGATTTTTTGAAGATAGAATCCATTTTTTAAAAAGCAAATTTTACTTAACCAGCAACGGAATCCATTATAAGCATTTTCCATCTGAAATTTAGAAACCAATCTACCTTCCTCCTGACATCAAAGTCCGCTTTGGTTACAGTGCCCAATTACGGATGATAAACTTGTAAAAATAAAACCAAATTGATAACAAGTGAAATTTTATCATACAGTTTTGCTAACTTCTTCGAGCTAAATACAAAAAATAATGGTGTGGAGTATTTTAGAGTGATCTTTACAGTCTCATTTGGCCGAAACTAGCAGATATTGATGATAAAGAAAATGTTGTGTATATTACAAAATTTAAGCTCGGCGCGTCTATTTTATTACATGAACTATGATACCTCAGTTAAAGCATAATCTGGTTCTGTTCAACAAAATCCTAAGCCCAACACAACCCAAATCAATCAGTTTATGCAAACTACAATACTAAACGAAATCAAACTCAAACTGAACCAAACAAAAAAATCAATTATTGTGGCTAAGAAACAATCTTTCATGGGTCACAAACATGAGTCATCATCGAAGTTCCCATAACACATGTTTTTTTTTCTTTTTCCAAAACAATATCAACAAAAGAAAAAACAACTTATTGATAAGAAAAAGAACTCAGAGGGTCAAGCTGAATGCACCACTGAAATGTTGTTGACAGTTGGTATGATATTTAAGTTCAACTTTTAGCAAAGTAATATTGGTCGCATCTCTATGCTATCAGTTGTTCTTTCGTTTAATTTGCTCCATAATTAGGCTCGTGATTTTACTTTGATTGGTAGAGTCAGATAATTTTTGGGCCAACAATCAAAATCCCATTTCAACACTACACTGACTAAAAGAACTTAAACTAAACTTTAGGGGTGGGCTGCAATAGTGTTTAAACAGTCAGATGATTTTTGGGCCAACAATCAAAATCCCATTTCAACACTACACATGACTAAAAGAACTCAAATTAAACTTTAGGGGTGGGCTACAATAGTGTTTAACAGATAAACTCAGTGAGAAAAGGATACTTTCCAGATATAACATTCCATCACTAATTCACATAATATAGGGAAAGAACTCACCTGGAGCTTCTTCTCTTTCTTTCTCTCGTTTCTTTTTGCTGACTTCGTCTTTAGCTTCGCATCCATCGACGGTTCGTATCCGGGAGGGACTACCACCTCAGCCGATTTTCGCATCTGCATTACCCCGCGTAAAGGGAGAAGGGGAAAAAGGGAAAAACCATAAGAGCGGGATAACAGGAGCGAAGGAGTTGTGGTGAGGGAGGGTGTTTACCAAGGTTCCCTTGGACTTGTAGATGGCTACTTCGTCCTGGGGAGTGTAGCCAGCACGGATACGTATGGGCTTGCGAAGAGTGCCGTCCGGCCGCCGGGTCGGAGCGAGGATGCGCTCTCCCTCCTTCGGCGTCCTCATCAGCCGTGTGTTATGTTCATCTCCCATGGCTGGAGAGTGGAGAAAAGACGCGGCTGTAAGTCAGCGGCCTTCTCTGCCTCCCCTTCGTACACTCCAACGATTGACCTATCTATCAATGTCGTAAAAAAGATGGAAACTCTCTCTCTCTCTCTCCCTCTCCCTCCCTCTCCCTCAGCTCAGCTGCTATGCAGATCGCCGTCCGTCGCCGTCGCAGTCGCAACTCGAATTGGAACTCGCAGCTCAGAACTCCGAATTCGGGAGAGCAGACGGGCAGCCCGCAGGTGACTAGAGGGATAAGATGGAAGAAGGAATTGGCTGAGCGTCTGAGCCCGATAGACTGTTTGTTTTTCTTAAATCAGCAAATGAATCATTGAATGTGTGCAAAAACAACGATACCATGTTCTGCTTCTTTAACGCAAATAGCCAGATTCAAAGTATGATAAATCTGCCAAAAAAATATACCAGGATGTCAAGATTATTAGAACAATTAACACATTGTCAAAACCCGAAAACCGGTTCACCGAGTTCGGACCAAGAAGGGTAGTTTGGGTTACTTTGCTCACCGCCGGACTCCAAGAGCTAAGGATTTCGAGTATGGGACTGACCCTCACCCGCTAAAGTCTAATGCCTACTCAAGGACCCACGGGCTGTACCGAGGAGGTACCGTCACTAACCCAAAATTTTTTGACACTTCTCCTCCCAAAACCAAGTGCTGAGCCAGCACCTCGGACAGCATAGAAGGAAAGAAAGAGAGCTCGGGCTCTTAAGGGGATGGATTTGTGCTCATCTGAGTGGTTATGAGGTCCTATTTATAGGCAAATCACTCTGAGGATAAAATGGTCATGTACGTCCGTCATGAGCTACCTCTGCCTTAACCAAATTGCTATTTGCGGACTTAAATGGTCTGCGAACACCTTCTCCTGCCTTTTTGATACTATTATTCGCAGACCTGAATGGTCTGCCAATAGCTTCTTCCTCTTTTGATAAATTGCTCTGTACAAGAAAAGGAGGACGTACTCACGGATCGGATCAACCTGAACTTGTCTAGCTCCCCTCGGGAGCAAGTCCAACTAGAGTGCTCGAGTCCGACAAGAAAAGGGGGGATTCGACTGGATTCTTCGGACTCGCTCTACATTGCTCTGGGGCTGAGTCCGACTAAAGTGCCTGGACTCGCCCTTTGTTGTTCTGGGGAGCGAGTCCGGCTGGAGTGCCTGGACTCGACCTACGCTATTTTGGGGGGGGGGGGGAGTCTGGCTGGATTGTCTGGACTCAACCTATGTTATTCTGGGGGGCGCGTCTGGACTCAACCTATGTTATTTTGGGGGCGAGTCCGGCTGGAGTGTCTGGACTCAACCTATGTTATTCTGGGGGGCGAGTCCGACTAGTGTGTCTGGACTTGACCTATCATGTTGTTGGGAAAATTATCATCAATGTTCCTGGATTTGAAGTACTTTATTTAATGATAAGTACATCTTGTATTTGATGTTGTCTGATATGATATATGTAGGTTTAACTTTACATTCTGCTAGTCAACTTCAATCAGGAGATAAACTTAGATCATAATTGAACTGGCTCAGAAGTCAGAAATGGTCTAAGTACAAAAATAATAAAGTCAAGTGTTGAAGCCAAAAATTGACCTATGTGGAGTTTGGGGTCCCAAAAGAGGGGTGACATCACACTTACTACACTCAGGAGAACGTCACAGGCCAAAAGATCGAGAAGTTAGGAACAGACACTCGGCTCTAGCGCGGAGGTCCCACCTCACACCCGAAAGACCTTTGAAGTCTCTCCCTCCTTAGCCAATGCTGAGCTAGGTGCCTTGGAGGAAGAAAGCAACGAGATTTTTGTGACTAAGAAGCAATGCTCTCCAAGGCACCCCCAAGTGTCTATTTATAGTTTTCTCAATCTCATGGACCAAAATGTCAGAAATACCCCTAAGACAAATAGTCCTTGGGTCAATAGAAAACATCTACACCAGAGGGTAAAGGGGGAATTCCACCCTTTGGGGTACAATGGTAAAAGCATGCCCCGACCCCTCCGGACACCCGAGGCAGGCCGCCTGGGAGAGACCCAGCCCGCCGGCCGGTCTCCCCTGCCAGGCAGGCCGCCTGGGCGAGACCCTGCCCGCAGGCCGGTCTCGCCCGCCAGGCAGGCCGCCGGGGCGATACCCTGCCCATAGGCCGGTCTCGCTGCCCCTCCCTCGAACTCAGCATGCTAGGGCGGGTGCCGACCAATGTGCCACACCCCCCCCCCCCTAAAAAAGAGAGGGGAAGGGGAGGCGAATTCCCCCCCCCCCCCCCTCTATTAGTACATTCCAAGGGTTAGGCCTAAATTGACCACCAAGAGTGCAAAACTACTCTCAAAGCTTAAGACTACAAATCTGGTCTTGCGCCTGCCGAGGGGACCCTACTCTGCGAATACGGGGTTGTACATTGTACAACCTCGGGCTCGCGAGAGGTCCTGAAGGCGCGAATAGTCGAAGCGGGCGAGAGGAATTGATGGGGGAGTGGGACCATAGGGTCCACTCGCAGGTGGCGAGACAAGTGGCCTCTACAGTAGGCGAGACGCCCCTCCTAGGGTGGCGAGAAGACCTTTAACCACGAGGAGACCTCATAGCAAAGGATGTCTGCAAGACGAGCAGGAAGGCCCGTCTCGCCGCCAGGTGCTCCCCCACTCGCCACACAGAAAAGGGGTCGTTTTCACATTTCTATACCCAAGGGGGTTTTTACTCTTCTACCCCGGGTAATTTTACCTTTTTGCCTTTGGTGGTCTGCATATAACTACTCAGAACAGCGGAGTTTGGCTGTTGGCAGACCTGACCAGGGGTACTCTGGTAATTTCAGGTCAGCTCAGTATGGTTATTGGCAGTTCAAACTCAGAAAACTATAAATATGCTCATAGAGGCTCTTCAGAAAGACACGGATTTTGGCCCGGGACTTGAGACGATTTTTCTGTACTTTCTGAGGAGCTTCAAGCCCAGCTTTTAGTTTTGGGGGGGAAGCTCTCAGAGATATTCCGGGTAAGCGGTGGGACCTCCCTGCTGAGGCTTTCGGTCGGTTTCTAGTCCTTCACGACCAGTCGAAGGTCAGAGCTTGGGACGAGTAGGTGTTGGCTACGCCCCTTATTTTTCGAACTCTTGTTGAAATCAGATTTTGGCTTCAACATACACGATCCCCGCTCTTTTCGAGCGAGTTCCACGCTCGGAAAGAAACATTCAACCCAACGTATTCGCTGAGTGGCCTTCTTAGAGCCGAAAATACTTGGCCTCCCCGAGAAGTCAACCTGTCATGCCAGCTAATGGGAGCCTGGATGACGAGACGGCCTCGGGGTAAAAAATGTCTGGCCTCCCCGAGGGGTATACCCGTCATGCCAGCTAATGGGAACTTGGGTGACGAGACGGCCTCGGGGTAAAAAACGCTTGGTCTCCCCGAGGGGTCTACCTGTCATGCCAGCTAATGGGAGCCTGGGTGACGAGACGGCCTCGGGGTAAAAAACACTTGGCCTCCCCGAGGGGTCTACCTGTCATGCCAGCTAATGGGAGCCTGGGTGACGAGACGACCTCGGGGTAAAAAACGATTGGCCTCCCTGAGAGGTCTACCTGTCATGCCAGCTAATGGGAGCCTGGGTGTCGAGACAGCCTCGGGGTAAAAAATGCTTGGCCTCCCCGAGGGGTCTACCTGTCATACCAGCTAATGGGAGCATGGGTGATGAGACGGACTCGGTGTAAAAAATGCTTGGCCACCCCGATAGGTCTACCTATCATGTCATCTAATGGGAGCCTGGGTGACGAGACGGCCTCGAGGTAAAAAACGCTTGGCCTCCCCGAGGTGTCTACCTGTCATGCCAGTTAATGGGAGTCTGGGTGACGAGATGGACTCGGGGTAAAAAAACGCTTGGCCTCCCCAAGTGGTCTACATGTCATGCCAGCTAATGGGAGCCTGGGTGACGAGACGGCATTGGGGAAAAAACGCTTGGCCTCCCTGAGGGGTCTACCTGTCATACCAGCTAATGAGATCCTGGGTGACGATACGGCCTCGGGGTAAAAAACGCTTGGCCTCCCCGAGGGGTCTACCTGTCATGCCAGCTAATGAGAGCCGAGGTGACGAGACGGCCTCGGGGTAAAAAAACACTTGGCCTCCACGAGAGGTACCACCAGCCCTGCCCAGCTAGTGAGAGCCTGGGCAGCGGGATCGTCTCGGAGCCAAAAGGACTTGGCCTCCACGAGGGGTACCCCCGACCCTGCCCAGCTAGTGAGAGCCTGGACAGCGGGACCGTCTCGGAGCAAAGAGAACTGGACATCCACGAGAGGTACCACCAACCATGCCCAGCTAGTGAGAGCCTGGATAGCGACGTTGACGGAACTCTCGTTGTCAATCAAGATCCAGGAGACGGTGTAGCCCTCGATGGCCGTCTGGATGACCAGCGTATCGCAGAACGGATCTTCATGATCTGGCGTGTCCTTCACCGAGAAGGTGATCTTCTTCTCCTGGGGCGGGGTTTGGGATGTCGAGGCGACGCTCCGTCGGTACATCACATGGAGGCTTGCCTTCTGAGTGGTTTCGACCCCTACTCCACCGTGGATCACTGTTATACCACCTCGGGGTCCGATATCGACCCGGTCCTCACATATGTCTTCCTCCCCCACTCTGGGTGGAACCTCTTCAACCTGCACCGGCGGCTGCTACTGGACAGGGCCTCTCGTCTCCCTCACTTCCAGGAACTCGGGGTAGGTAGCTGTGGCGTGATCATCCACCTGGTGGAAATCACAGTACGATAATGCTCCTCCTCCCCTCTATCAGCAGGCTCGGCGGTCTCTTTCATTGCCTCCTCCCCCTCTACATATTGTCAAGGCTTGTTGCAGTGGGGGTAGCAGCTGCCTAGGGGCTTGCCTCTAGAAGTTGAACCTCCCTTGGCCTCCATGGTAGTTCCCCTCATCTTGGATGAGACCGCTTCCTGGACCCTGAACGGGTCCTCCCTGCTGCCTCGAACCTGGCTCTGGACCTTCCCGAGGTCCCTAGAACCTATGAGCTCTCTACTCCGCTCTCCTTCTCCCCTCTTGATGTCTCAAGCCACCTTGCTCCTTCGACTCTCACTCTGTCAACCTTGCCAACTTCTTGACAAACGCTGGGTTGGCCGCCTCAGTCGCTATCTCCTCCGCTGCCCTTTTCATCAGCTCCTCGAAGGAAAGGGGGGTGGGGTCCTTCGGGTCAGGTTCATCTTGAAGAACCCCTCGCGCAACCCCATCGTGAATGCCATTTGGAGGGCGTACCCCGGCATCTCCTAGATATCCAGGATCTCCTCTTAGAACCTGTCAAGGTAACGGGCCAGCGACTCCTCGTGTAACGTCCCCTGGGCCGTCCGTGGGCCTCAGCCCACTAGGCTTCCATGAGACCGTTACCGGGCTGCAGCCCAAGCACCCTAACCCCTCTCCCTCCACAGGCGGGTTGTTGGTGGCCACAGCCTCCCTTTGATGAGTGAAATTCTCCCGTTAAGCGGACAGCACGGGGACTTCCTAGGAGGTCACCCATCCCAGGACTTCTCCAGCCCGAGCACGCTTAACTATGGAGTTCTTTCAACTCTCATCACCAATTGAGCCAGCCAGCAAACTAAGTTACACATATGTTGTGTGTTTGTGCAAACCAAGTTATATGATTGAACTCCTGAATGTCCATGATATGAATGTAAATTTATGTGTTTGAGGAACCCGCGTGTTCCTATTTTGCGTTGTTTGCTTGTGTACGACCGCTAATGTTTGTGTCTTGTCCACCTTTAGGTGACACGGAGTTGAGCTGGGAAGTCGGAGGCCCAACATTCTGATGAAAGTACGGCACCAGCCGCGGTGCCTACACCTCCACCGTCTGCGGAACATGTGTGTTTAGTTGCTGAGGCTTTGTTTTCCATGATCCAAGGACAGCCACTTAGGTAGGAACAACCGGCTGTGAGGCCAGAACAGGTGGCGGCAAGGCCTGAACCTGTAGTGGATGTGGCTCCTCGAGCGGCTGAGAAGCAGTTGACGCGGTTTATGAGTTTCCATCCGCCTACGTTTTCGGGAGCGGGAACTCCTACGCAGGCTGAGGATTGGCTATCGCGCGTCAAGCGAATCATGACGGCGATTGGATCGGAGCAACATCAGAAAGTCACGTTAGCTACCTTCCTGCTCGAAGGAGAAGCTAGATTGTGGTGGGACGAGATGGAGCTACATCACTTGGCGGGTCGTCCCTTAACACAAGTATCGATGGAAGAATTCTCCCAACTCTTCCTAGTGAAGCACCTTCCTGCGGCTCAACGGATAGCCATGGAAAATGAATTCCAAAGGCTAACGCATGGTGATGGCAGTGTTGACGTGTACCTACATGAGTTTACACGCTTGGGGCGGTATGCGGGTTCTATTTTTGCTGATGAGCAGAGGAAGACAAATAGGTTCTATGAAGGACTGCGGGACGAGCTGAGGTTCCTGGTTTCTAGTTCTGTGAACCAAGGCTTTCAGGCGTTGGTCGACACTGCGAGCGCGCTGGAAAAAGATATGAAGAGGGTGCAGGGGAAGAGGGCTTTGGTTGTGACGTAACCGGAGTGGAAGGTGCCCCGACCTGGGAAACCATTTTATAAGAAGTAATGGGGAAAGAAGTCCAAGACAAGTGGACAAGTTCCTTCATCAGTTGCATCGGGAGCAACGTAGGGGGCTACCTCAAGTTCGGATACTCGTACATGCTTTAATTGTGGACGGGTGGGGCATATAGCTCGAAAGTGTCGGGTACCGCCGAAGAATGAAAAGAAGGCTGGAGCGTCGTATGCGGAGAAGGGCAAGGCAGTAGTGGACTCCTCTACCTCGCAGGCGCAGCCCCGGGTCTACAATATTGGCCTGTAGGAGGCCATCAAGCAGAGTAACGTCGTCACATGTATGAGTTTAGTTTGGCATATTATATTGCTTGTATGCTTTGCTTAGTGCCTATGTGTTTGCGGTTTGTGTGTGTGTGACATGATTGGCACATGTTTTGTGATGATTCGGGACACGCTAGCGCGAGCACTGTTTGATACGGGTGCGTCGTATTCTTTTCTGTCTAGCAAGTTCATAGCGAGACTTGGGATACCTAGTCGTGCAAAGACAGATAACGTCAGAGCGGTGTTGCCGAATGGCAGTTGGATTCTTGCGAACCAAGCTTGCGATGTGGCAGTCCAAATAGGAAGTCGGGATTTCAATTTGAATGCATCTGTATTGCTGATATCGGAATTCAACGTGATATTTGGTATGGATTGGCTTTCAGAGCAGCATACCATGATTGATTGTCAGTCCAAAGAAATCACGTTGGGCCAGAATACCGAACAGGAGACAAAGTTCGCAGGTATGCGAGGAGTGGGCGGGACGTTGCTGTCTGCACTCCAAGTAGTCAAGGCTGTTCGGAAGGGTGCGGAGTGTTACTTCGCACTGATTCTTGCTGTTGAGCCTAAGGCCAGTGTGTGCGAGGTTCCGATTGTGTCGGAATTTACATATGCGTTTCCCAAGGATCTCCCTGGGCTACCACCCCAGCGGGAGATTGACTTCACGATCGAGTTGGTGCTAGGTGCGAAACATGTGGCCCGCTCGCCATATCGCGTCGCGCCGAAGGAGATGGCTGAGTTGAAGGTCCAAATACAAGAATTGCTGGAGCAAGGTTTTATACGCCCAAACATGTCATCTTGGAGCACGCATGTGCTTTTTGTAAATAAGAAAGACGGTGGGTTGCAGTTATGTATTGATTATCATGAATTGAATAAGCTAACCGAGAAGAATAAATATCTGATACCCTGGATTGATGAATTATTCGATCAGTTGGTGAGCTCGACTGACTATTCGAAGTTGGACTTGAAGTCTGGTTATTAAAAGTTGAGAATTCGGGAAAGTGACATTCCCAAAACCGCATTTGGAACGTGTTATGGGCACTATGAGTTCACAGTCATGCCATTTGGACTGTGCAATGCGTGTATAACCCCGTGTTCGTCGAGCAGGTCCCACCAGGAAGATCGAGCGGATCTAGCCCCGCGACCCGCACCCAAGCAGCAAGCAGACATACGGCAGGGGGGGCTGGTCCGCTCCCGCTCTCTTTAGGCGAGCGAGCCGGGCGAGACGGCTCCCCTACTCTCCCAATCGCTCAGATAATCGCCGACCAGAGCGGGGGTGCCCTTCGTCGCACCAGTACAAGCAGATAGGCTCGGCAACCCGTGACCAGCGAGCTGATCGGGGGATCGTGATGGCCACCAGCCCGCCCCTACACGCGACCTGGTCGCCTGTCCGCCCCGGCAGAGGACTGGCGGGTCGCAGCGGTCTGGCTCGCACTCGCCCAGGAAGCATAGGCGGGCCGCTGGAGCCAGGCCGTGCCCGCCTCCCGCGGAGGGGGGTTGGAGGCGAGCTGACTCTCCATGGGTGCGAATAGCTTCTCAGAACAGCGGAGCCACGCTGTTGGCAGACCAGGTTGGACTGCGCATAGCTGTTCAGGATAGCGGAGTTTGGCTGTTGGCAGACCCAACCCGGGGCTTTTTGGTATTTTCAGGTCAGTTCTTCTGGTTATTGGCAGTTCAGATTCCAAAAACTATAAATAAGACCCAAGGGGTACCTCAGAAGGCACGCTTTGAGTGCCCCCTTGCTCCTGTTTTCAAGTGCTTTCTGAGGGTACCTTAGCTCGGCTTCTGGCTAAGGAGGGGAAGCGCTCAGAGATCTTCCGGGTTTGTGGTGGGACCTCCCTGTCGAGCCCTTGGGTCTGTTTCTCCTTGTCTTCTTTGTTGTTTTTCTTGCAGGAGTGAAGTAGGCGCGAGACCACCCCTTCCCCAAGGGTCGAACTCCACAGGAGGCCGGATTCCGGTTTCAACATTTTGGTGCGGTGAGTGTGGAGCGTGGTCAGTGAAGAAAAGCTTCAGCGAGTTCAATGACAGGAGGACAGAGATCTGACAGGCAAGACTCGACCCCCCCCCCCCCCCCGCCTCTCGCAACGGTGGGGATGTTGGAAGACTTCAGTAATGAGGTGCTGGGCCTCGTTAAATTCGCACTCGGCGCGCGGGCCGAGTGCTCGACTCCGGCAGCCCAGATCGCGGCCGCCCCCTCTTTGGGCGAGTACGCTCCCGGCCGGTGAGCTGGGAAGGAGGTGGCCGAGGAAGGCCGAGGGTGCGAGCTCCCGGGGCGCGAGCTTTTCCCCAGTTCGGCAGGCCGAGGCAGGTTCGGCGAGTTGGGCTCGCGAGACTCGCCGGCTCGCCCAGTGGGGGGAGGCAGTCCTTTCAGCGAGCTGGTCTCCTCAGCTCCAGTCCCAGATGGGTTCAGGGAACCCGAGATGTCCTACTACACCGGGAAGGGAGACCCGATCCAGCATGTCCAATGGTTCGAAGACGTGGTCTCCATCCGTCAGATGTCGGACGGATTCAAATGCCGACTCTTCGCCATCACCCTCCGAGAGAAGGCAAGGGAGTGGTTCCACCAGCTCCCGACCAGCTCCATCTACTGCTTTGAGGACCTGCGCCGAGGATTCATGCTAAGATTCACCACCTCGAAGAAGAGGAAGAAGGAGTCCGAGTCTCTGTTCCACATTAAGCAGGGAGTGAACGAGACGTTGGGAAGCTACGTGGACCGATTTCAGGAGGAAGTTACCCAAGTCCAGGAGATGTCGGGCCATAGTCTGATGATGGCTTTTACCCTAGGCCTGCAACAGGGTTTCGTCCGAATGGAGCTGAAGAGAGTTCCCCCCTCTCCTACGAGGAGTTGATGGAGAGGGCGGCAAGAGAAGTCGACGGGGAGGCGTCGAACCTGGAATTTGCGAGGAAATTGGCCAGGTGGGCAACTGAGGAGGAAAAGGAGTCGAAGGGAGGAAGAGGAGAGGAAGAGAGAAGAGGGGAGCCTAGGCAGAGGGAGCAAAGGCAGCTCCAGTGGCAGCAGCAGCCAAGGTGGGGGCACCAGGAGCCCGACCGTCGGCTGGGCTGGAGACCTGAATGGCAGGGGCGAGGGCCACCGAGAGGATACTATGGAAGGGGTCACCACCAGGGAAGGCAAGATCAGTTCCACCCTCCGGGCTGGAGGCAGGGCCAGAGGCCCCGGCTCCCCGATTAGGAGGAGGCCATGGCCATAGCTTTGGGAGCAAGGAGGGGGATCATGAGGAGGAGGAGAAGGGAGGTCAGGGTGAAGCTGTCCTATTGCGACTTCCATCAGGAAGGGGGGCACGCAACGGCCACGTGCCCGGAATTCTTGGAGATGAGAGGGAATAGGGAGCGGCAGCAGCAGCAGCAGGAGGCGCGGCAAGAAGTGAGGATCGAGGAGGTCCTGCCTCGGGAGGAGGAGGATCGTTGCGAAGACCGGGTGGATGTCGGGACCCGAGGAGGGATCAGAGTGATCCACGGGGGAGTGGGGATCGAGGCTTCCCGCAAGGCAAGTCTCCACACCATGCACCGGCGGAGCATCGCCTCTACATCCCAGACCCCGCCACCGGAGGAGAGGATCACCTTCTCCAAGAGTGATATGCCAGACCACGAGGATCCGTTCTGTGATGCGCTGGTCATCAAGACCGCCATCGAGAATTTCACTGTCTCTCGGATCCTCGTGGACAACGGGAGCTTCATCAACATCGTCTTCAAAAAGGCGTTTGACGCGATGAAGGTGGAGGCTAAGAGGGTGTTGGCCTCAGACGGGCCCTTGTTCGGGTTCTCAGGAGAAAGGAAGGAAGTAGAGGGAGGAGTTGGCCTCCATGTCACCTTGGGGGGGGGGGGGGGCAGTCCCGAAATTGCAAGTTCGTCATTGTGGACGCCCCCAGCAGCTACAGCGTCATCTTCAGGAGGCCCCTTATCAGCGCCTTCCGCTACGTCCCCTCATCTTTCCATCAGTGCTTGAAGTTCAACACTGAGGGGGTCCAGGTCAGGGTCAAGGGGGACCCAAAGGTGGTGTGGGAGTGTTATGTCACTGCGGTGAACACCATCTCCTGGCAGGAGGGCGCCGAGGAAATGGGGCGAAGGATGGAGGAGGTCGAGCAGGAAGCAGGAGGGGAGGAGCTGGGAGTGAAGGACTGCGCTGAGGAGGCGAAAGGGGGAGATCTTGAGGAGGTGGCCGAAGTGAGGGCCGTAGGAGGAGAGATGGAGGTAGAGGTCCTCGTTCCGGAGGAAGGGGATGCCGAAGGATGGGGGGAGCAATCCAAGCTGGAGGCAGCAGAGGAAGTGGTGGAGCTGGAGGTGCTCACCCGGGGAGGCAGGATGGAGAAGATCCGCGTCAGCGAGGGGCTGACCCCGGAGGGCCAAGGCAGGATGCTGGAGTGCATCCAGAAGAACGTGGACATCTTCGCTTGGAACGACGCGGAGATGCCGGGGGTTGACGCGGATGTGGCTTGCCACCGCCTCAACCTTGACTCGGGAACACGCCCCGTTCAGCAGAAAAAGAGATCCACGGCAGACAAGCTGGCGGAGCCCATCAGGGAGGAGGTGGCAAAGCTTCTCAAGGCCGGCTTCGTGTCCGAGATTCAGTACCCGGGCTGGGTCTCCAACGTCGTCATGGTTAAAAAAGGAGACGGCCGATGGAGAATGTGTATCGATTTCTCCTTACTTAATAAAGCTTGTCCTAAGGACTGTTATCCTTTGCCTCGGATCGACGCGCTGGTTGACTCAGCCGTCGACTTTTCTGTAATGAGTTTTTTAGATGCCTTTTCAGGTTACCATCAGATCAGGATGCACCCCCCGGACATCAAGGATGTCTCGTTCATCATAGGGGATGGATGCTACTGCTACAAGATGATGCCCTTCGGGCTGAAGAATGCTGGGGCAACCTACCAGAGAATGATGGATAGAGTCTTCAAGGAGCAGAGGGGGAGGAATCTGGAGGTGTATGTGGATGACCTCATGATCAAAAGCCGGGATGTGGACTCCCACCTCCGGGACCTGGAGAAGACCTTCATCACCCTGCGCAAATACAAGATGCGGCTGAATCCCCTAAAATGTGTCTTCGGGGCCAGCAGGGGAAAGTTCTTGGGGCACCTCCTCACCCTCGCAGGGGTCGAGCCCAACCCGGATAAGGTCAGGGCTATCTTGGAGCTGGGGTCCCCGCGGAATGCGAAGGAGGTCCAACGGCTGACGAGGAAGCTAGCAGGGCTGAGTCGCTTCCTATCTCGGGCAGGGGAGAAGTGTTCCCCCTTCTTCAAAACACTGAGGGGTGGTCAGAGGTTTGAATGGACCAAGGAATGCGAGGAGGCGTTCCAGGCCCTCAAGATGCAGTTGACACAGGCTCCGCTGCTCCAAGGGCCGAAGGAGGGGGAGGACCTGTTCTTATATCTCGGGATCGAGGCGGAGGCTCTGAGCTCCGTCTTGGTTCGAGAAGAGGGAAAGAGGCAGCTCCCTATTTATTACGTCAGTCAGGTCCTGAGGAAGGCCGAGCTCCGGTATCCGATCTTGGAGAAGCTAGCATTCTCCCTAATCATCTCGGCTCGGAGGCTGCGACCTTACTTCCAGGCACACTCAATCCGATTGGTGACCGACTGTTGGGTACATTGGTTTAAATGTACCTGATTTGAAGAAGCCTCACTCAACTCAATGATATACATCAAAATGTATTTGATGTGTTGTTGAGTTACTTGTGCAGGTTAAGTATTTGCAGGAATAAAGCAAAAAGTTTCTAAGTCCATGTGTCGACACCCAGAGGAAAAGTGTCGACACTCAAGAAGACTTGTGTCGACACCCAGGCAAGCAGTGTCGACACTTGGAGTCATTGTGTCGACACCAGAGATGCTGAGTCGACACCAGACACAAAGTGTCGACACAAGGAGCTGTGTCGACACTCAATGAAGAAAAGTGCAGTGAAGCTGTGTCGACACTTAACAGCAGTGTCGACACCTAGAAGAACTGTGTCTACATCAGAAAGTGTCGACACTTGGAGCTGTGTCGACACTCAGCAAAAGTCAGCAGAGACTAAGTATAAGTGTCGACACTCAGAACAATGTGTCGACACTCAACAGTAGAGTCAGCACTTGAAGTAAGTGTCGACACCCAGAACAATGTGTCGACATTCAGCTGAAGACTCAACACTTGAAGAAAGTGTCGACACATGAAGATGTGTCGACACTTAGCAAAGAACAGCAAGATCAACAAAATATTCTAAGTACAAGTGTCGACACTAACGGGAATGTGTCGACACTCAGCTGAAGTCTCTACAGAAGAATCAAGTGTCGACACAAGGAGCTGTATCGACACTCAGCAAGTATCAACACTGAAGACTATGTGTCGGCACCAAGAAGCAGTGTCGACACTTAACAGATTCAACACATGAAGATGTGTCGACACAAAGGAGATGTGTCGACACTTAGAAGATTTCAGCAAAATACAGAAGATCAAGTACTTGTGTCGACACTCAATTTCAGTGTCGACACATGAAGCAGAAACTGTGTCGAGACATAGTATCTACAACACAAGGAGTTGTGTCGACACCTTGTAGACTTGTGTCGACACTTACACAACTTGTGTCGACACTTGGTCTATAAGTGTCGACACTTAAAGACAGAAAGTCTCGACACTTTCAGACAGTTAGAGAACTTTCAAGAACTGACTGGATGACTTGACAGCTGTCGTTCCAGCCGGTCTACAGCACCTGTCAAAGATGTCAGAATTCAGTTATGTACCGGACCAGCCGGTTACCATGAAGAAGGCCTATAAATAGGCTCATACAGTCTACAGAAACTGTGATTGTGATTGTAAGAAGAAGTGGTTGTTCAAATTATTGATCAAGTATCTAACAAAGAAGATCTAGCTATTCCTTGAAGAATCAAGTGCAGATCTAAGAAGTTGGAGAGAGAGAGCTCCATCCAAGAAATCAGCCGTTGGAACTAGGCTGAGAAGAAGGGTTCAGATTTATTCTGAATTCTAAGTGGCAGAGATCAAGGATCAACTGCAGAAGGAGTCAATCTTATTGAGTTCTACTTTCAAGAAGCTTTAAAGAAAGCTAAGTCAGATTGATTTTAGCTGAGTTCTTCCAAGAACTCATCAAGAAACTCACAACTCCCCTCTCTTGTTTCTGGGTTGCTGAGTTACTATTTGTAAATTCATTTTTATCTTGTAAGATCTTTTGGATCTGAGTCTTGTAAGCCTGTAATTATAAAGGCTGAGTGTATGGCTTGAGAGCCTGAGTGTAGGAGATTGTAATCTCTGAGTGTAGGCCTTTTTGTGGCTGAGTGTAGGCCTTGCTGGCTGAGTGTAGGCCTTTGTGGCTGAGTGTAGGCTTTGTGGAAAAGCTGAGTTGTAGGGCCTTGGGCCTGAGGTGTAGGAACCAGTTTGGGTTCTGAGATAGTGGAGAAGTTTGGCCGAATCTAGTACACTGCTAGATAGGCGAAGGGGGAAGTGGATGTACCCAAAGCTTGGGGAACCACTATAAAACTTTGTGTCTGCTGTGATTGTGATTTGCTGTGTAAGCTGTGTGATTGCTGTGCAAAAGTAGATATAAATCTGTGTTAGAAACTGATTGCTGCCATAAAAAGTTAAAAAGAATTTGGTCACCTATTCACCCCCCCCCCCTCTAGGTGTTTAGGTACTATATCTTTCAAGTGGTATCAGAGGGAGGTTCCTCAAAAAGGACTAACAGTCTGAGGAGATCCTGATTGGCAGATTCAGTCTAAGTCAAATTACATATTCAAGAAAATCAAGAACTATGGGTTCCTTTGAGAATCACAAGGAATTGGGATCCATGAAATTACCTATATGCAGAAAGGAAATCTTTGGCATATGGAAGGAAAGGGTGAGGCTGTTTATGCAAGCCTCAGACCCTAGGATTTATATCACAGTCAAAGAGGGGTCATATGTGCCCATGAAGACATCAGTTCTAGATGCAAATCAGAGAACACCAAAAGATTTCTCTGAAATGACAAAGGATGAGATTGTCCTAGCCACTATGGACAAAAGGGCTCAAAACATTATAGTGAGTGTCATAGATGATGCAACTTTTCAGAATCTTATACACTGTAAGACAGCCAAAGAGATGTGAGATACTCTTTTTGTGTATATGGAGGGTTCTGAAGAAGTAAGGCAAGATAGAAAATCCTTACTAAATCAAGAGTATGAAAGTTTTAGACAAGAAAAGGGTGATAGTATAACTGAGTGCTATAAGAAGTTTTATAGGATAGTGAATGAACTCATGTCTTATGGAAGAGAGTTCAGTAATTATGAACTAAATGACAAGTTCCTAAGGTCCCTAACTAAAGATTGGGACACCAAGATCTGTGTCATTAGAGAAATGACTAAGTTGGGAGAAATTCCTCCACCTACACTGTTTGACAAATTGCTGTCATATGAAATGCAGTTGACAGTGAGGAAAGAGGAGGAAAAATCAACAAGAAATGAATATAAGGAAGGAACTGTAGCTTTCAAGACAGAAGCCCCCAGAAAGTACAGGAATAAGTCACCAACTCCACCTCCAAAGGTTGCTGAATCAGAGTCAGATGAGTCTGTCAGCATAAAGTCTGAAAGCAGTGAAAGTGATGAAGACTTTGCTGCCTTCACTAGACATTTTCAGAAGTTCTTGAAGAAGAAACAGTGGAGGTCAAGGACTTCTACTTCACAGGGAAAAGAAGACTTCTATCGGAATAAAAAGACTTCAAAGAAGGACAGGAATATGACTAAATCTAGCAAGGCAACTGTTTCAAAAATAGTGTGATATTGGTGCAATAGACAAGACCATGTTGTTGCAGATTGTCCAGAAAAGAGAAAGGAGTCTAGTGACAGGAAGAAGACTCATTTCAAAGGCAAGAAAGAGAAGTCTTTTGTTGCCAAAAAGGAGAAGACTCTGTCAGATATTTCTTCTTCAGAAACTGAGTCAGATGCTGAGGCATACATAGGGCTGTTTGCTGAAGAAGAAGAAGAAGAATTCATGCAGATTATAGATTCTATATATGAGCAAGAAGACTGTCAGTGCCAAGGACTGATGGCATTAACTGAAAATGACAAAATCCTGAAGCAGCCAGGACTCAGTAAGGTACAAAGTTCAACTTTAAGTTCAGTTTCTTGTGCCAGTACAGAATCAGATTCATCATCATCTAGTGATGAGAGTGTATCTGAGTCTGAGGAAGATATTCATCAGCTGATAGATGAATATAAAGTACTGTTGCAAGCTTATAAGAAGAGCAAGTCCCTAGCCAAAAGTCAGGCAAAGGAAATTGCTGATCTCAAAGCTGCTGTAACAGATTCTGAGAAGTTATTTGATCAAAAGCTTAATGAGATAGCTAGACTGAAGCACATAACAGTGATTCAGATGGGGACTATCACCTATAAGAATGATCAAATCAAGAGTCTGGAGATTAATCTTCAGAAGGAGAGAGAGCTTGTTGCTAGGTTTTCTAAACCTAAGTCAGTGTTACCCATAATTGATGAATTTGTTCATCACAAGGGTAAAGCTGGACTGGGATTTACTAGACCTGCAAGGACTGAGCAGTCCAAGTCCAAGTCCAAGTCCAAGGGCAAAGCCCCAACACTCAATAAGTCAGCTGTAGATAAGACAGCAAAGACAGTACCTAAGCAAAAGTACAATAAGTTTGAATGTTGGTGCTGTGGCAAGGTTGGCCACTTTGCAATGCACTGTTGGCACAATGCTAGTGCCAAAGTGAGTAGCAAACTGCCTATTGGAAAACCAGTAGGTAGCTTTGTCAGGTTGCAAACTAACAAGTACCAAGGACCCAAGAATACTTTGGGTTCTAAGGTTCACTAATCTGTTTTGCAGGTGAGTCCAAGTGGCCATGCCCCAATATGGTACTTGGACAATGGATGTTCCAGACATATGACTGGAACTAGGGGACTACTAAGGGACTACATTCCAATCAAAGATGGTCCAAAAGTAACCTTTGGTGGTTCTGAAAAAAGAATCATCAAAGGGTTTGGTAACATTTCTAGCAACTTGGTTACCATTACTCAAGTGGCTTATGTTAAAGGGTTGAAATACAACCTAATAAGTATAAGTCAATTAAGTGATGTAGGGTATGACATCTCATTTGTGAAAAATGGTTGTCATATCAAGAGGTCAAGTGATCAAGAGATCATTTTGACAGGTTATAGGAAGAGGAATGTCTACTGCCTATACATTATGTGTGAGACCAATGGTTCTCAAGTATGTCTTGTAGTTGATGAGATAGTCTCTCATTGTGTCAAATGGCATAAGAGGCTAGCCCATCTTAACTACAAGACTATTGGCAAACTCTTTAGCAAAGAGTTAGTGAGGAATGATCCTCAAGTTAAGTGTGTTAAAGATGGTATTTGCTCAGCTTGTCAAAAGGGCAAGCAGACTAAATCCACCTTTAGAAGCATAGAAAACAAAGATGCTGTGAGGTGTTTATACCTCTTGCATATGGATCTCTTTGGTCCAATGCCAGTTCACAGCCTAGGTAGGAAGGTCTATACCTTCGTAGTTGTAGATGACTACTCAAGGTTTTCCTGGGTGTTTTTCTTAAGACAGAAATCTGAGACACCTAATGTCTTCTATAGCTTTGTCAAGCAAATTCAGAATGAACTAGACAGTACTGTGGTCAAGATTAGAAGTGACCATGGTACTGAATTTCAGTCTGAGAGTATGGCAAAACTGTGTGAAGACTTTGGGATATTTCAAGAGTTTTCTTCACCTAGAACACCTCAGCAAAATGGCATTGCTGAGAGGAAGAATAGGACCTTGATTGAGGCTGGTAGGACCCTATTAAGTGATACATCACTACCAGAATATTTCTGGGCTGAAGCAGTTAACACTGCATGTCATGTTATAAATAGGGCTACCATCACTAAAAGCCTAAACAAGACCCCCTATGAAGTTGTGAAAGGCAGGAAACCAAACCCATCCTACTTCAGAATCTTTGGTTGCAAATGCTTCATACTTAACAATGGAAAGTCTTACTTGACTAAGTTTGCTGCCAAGTCCCAAGAGGGAATTTTTGTTGGGTACAGCAATAACAGTAAGGCTTATAGAGTCTACAACTTGTCTACACAAGTTGTAGAAGAATCAATACATGTAGTATTTGATGAGACTAAACTTATTAACAATGAGTTGTCTAGTAGTGTATGCAGCCCCACAGGTTTAACAAAGAAGATGGACAAGCTTACTATAGAAGAAGTACCTACTGCAAGACAGCAAGTACAAGACAGTGGCTGTTGTCCAGGGGGAGAACTACATGTAACAATTGCTGATGAAGTTCAAGGGGTACAGCATGATGGAGATGCTAAAGAGGTTCAACCAGAAGTTATGATGCCTCCAGCCAATAGGCATCTTAGAGATCATCCAATAGAGCAGATTATTGGAGATCCAAGACAAGGAGTACAAACAAGGAGCAGAAACCTGAATGCAGCAATCTACTCCAGTTTTCTATCTCAAGTTGAACCAAAGAAGTTTGAAGAAGTCATACTAGATCTACAATGGACTGAAGCAATGCAAGAAGAGCTTAATCAGTTCAAGAGGTGCAAGGTCTGGGAACTTGTTCCTAAACCTAAAGACCACAATATAATAGGAACCAAGTGGATCTACAGGAATAAGATGGATGAACAAGGGGTCATCATTAAGAATAAATCAAGATTGGTTGCTAAAGGATATAGGCAAGAAGAAGGTATTGACTTTGATCAAACCTTTGCTCCAGTAGCCAGACTGGAAGCCATAAGGATGTTCTTGGCCTATGCAACCTTTCAAGAATTCAAGGTTTACCAAATGGATGTCAAGTCAGCATTTCTGAATGGTAATCTTAAAGAGGAAGTCTATGTGGAACAGCTTTCAGGTTTTGTTGATTCAACTCTACCTCATCATGTCTATAGACTTAGGAAAGCTTTATATGAGTTAAAGCAAGCCCCTAGGGCTTGGTATGAAACCCTATCTAGTTTCCTTATTGAGAACAAGTTCTCAAGGGGGAAAATAGATAAGACTCTATTCCTTAGGGAATCTAGAGGCAAAGTTATACTTGTCTAAATATATGTAGATGACATTATATTTGGGTCTACTGAAAGCAGCATTTGCAAAAAGTTTGCAAAACTTATGCAAGGTCAATTTGAGATGAGTAGTATGAGAGAGCTGAAGTTTTTCTTGGGTCTCCAAGTTAAACAGACTGAGAGTGGTTTATCCATATGTCAGTCCAAGTTCACCCTAGAACTCATAAGGAAGTATGGTATGGATTCATCCAGCACCATGAAGACTCCTATGAGGTCAAGTATGTCTCTTAGCAAGGATGATGCAGGGAAACCTGTAGATGAAACCTTGTATAGAGGGATAGTTGGCTCCCTATTATACTTGACTGCAAGTAGACCAGATATCATGTATGCTACATGTGTCTGTGCAAGGTATCAAGCTTGCCCTAAAGAGTCTCATTTGACAGCAGTCAAAAGAATATTGAGATATCTAAAGGGCACTCCCTATCTAGGCCTCTGGTACCCTAGGAATGGGGACTTTGAACTAACAGATTATTCAGATGCAGACTTTGCAGGATGCAAAGAAGATAGAAAAAACACTACTGGAACCTGTCAATTCCTAGGTGGGAGAATAATTTCATGGAGTAGCAAAAAGCAAACAAGTGTGGCTATCTCCACTGCAGAGTCAGAGTATGTGGCTGCAGGAAGTTGCTGTGCTCAACTTCTGTGGATACAACATCAGCTAGAGGACTATGGAATTCAGGTAAGTAGAACTCCACTCTTTTGTGATTCTACAAGTACTATTTCAATAGCTAATAATCTTGTATCTCATAGTAGAACAAAACATATTGAAATTAAATATCATTTTCTTAGGGAGCATGTAGAAAGTGAAGATATTTCACTTGAATATGTTAAAACTGATAATCAATTAGCTGATATGTATACTAAGCCCCTAGAAGAAGCTAAGTTCAATAGGTTTAAAATTGAAATATGAATGATAAACTTAGAGTAAGTTTACAGAATTGGAAATGGCTAAGTAAAAAGGTGTCGACACATAGAGATTTCTATGTCGACACAGAATAGTGGTGTCGACACTCCTGGAAAAAGGTGTCGACACATCTAGAAAGTTGGTGTCGACACTTCAGAATATTAGTGTCGACACATGTCAAGTAGTTGTCGACACATCCAAAGTGGTGTCGACACTTAAGTTTTACTCAGAATTTTCTAAGTAAAGTCTCGACTATGTGTCGAGTTGAGTGGTGTCGACACATAAACAAGTGTCGACGCATAAAATCTGTTGACTAAACTTGTGTCGACACATATGTGTCGAGACATTATAAGTCAGTGTCGACACTTATTGCCAGTGTCGACACAATTTAAGTTAGCTGTCCCGCCTGTTCATCTTCAAAATTAGAAAAGTATAAATAGGGTTTTGTCTTAGTTTGTCGACACGCCTTCAAAGTTTCGAGACCAAACTTCTGTGTCGACACCTATCTTCTCTCAAGACAAATTCTACAAACCCTAATGACGCCAAAGCTTGAGGAGAATGTCAATGAAGGATACGAGCTGGTGCGCGGCGCTTTTGAGGACGCTGATCAAGAAATCAAGCACGTGCTAACCCTAGTAGCAGATTCAGGGTTAGAATATCTAGTGTCTGAACCTACTAAAATCTGGAAGAAATAGCTACTAGAATTCCTCAATGGAGCTAAGATAGACGAAACTGGATTCAAAATCAAATCCAGGGTTCATGGTGAGAAGGTGAAGGTGTAACGGTCTAGGCCCATCAACATGGGACCCAGCTGGAACCGCCGGCCTACCAGAGTCCAGACCCGGGCCCACTCCTGGTAGTCAGCCTATCACATTCAAGCCTGCAGGCCATGCACCCCAACCCCTCTCCGGCCTGTTTATCAGCACGGTAGGTTGTTGCCACTTGGTCTCGAACCCAGGACCTTGATAAGAGAGCTTTCCACCACTCCCTCATCACCAACTGAGCTGCAGCTCAATTGGTGATGAGGGAGTGGTGGAAAGCTCTCTTATCAAGGTCCTGGGTTCGAGACCCAGTGGCAACAACCTACCGTGCTGATAAACAGGCCTGAGAGGGGTTGGGGTGCATGACCTGCAAGCTTGAATGTGAAAAGGCGGACTACCAGTGGTGGGCCCGGGTCTGGACCCTGGTAGGCCGGCGGTGCCAGCGGGTTCCCATGGGATGGGCCTGGACCGTTACAAAAAGTGCCAACAACCTACCGTGCTGATAAACAGGCCGGAGAGGGGTTGGGGTGCATGGCCTGCAGACTTGAATGTGATAGGCTGACTACCAGGAGTGGGCCCGGGTCTGGACTCTGGTAGGCCGGCGGTTCCAGCTGGATCCCATGTTGATGGGCCTAGACCGTTATAGAAGGTGTCACCTAAAAGTCTGAGGAAGATTATACAGCTACCAAGAATTAAAGAGGAAGATGAGGTTACAACATCAAAGACCAGGGAAGCTCTAACCTGGTGTGGACTGGATCCTAAGATGAAGCTTGGATCAGTGTTTCTAAGGAAGGGAATGAACGATCAAGGGAAATTCCTTTCAGAGATTGTTGGCAAAGTCATACTCAGCAAGCCAGGAGGGCATGACAGAGTGTCTGCCTATATGTTTAGTATTATGACAAGGATAATCTTCTCTCTGAAAACTGACTGGTCTATGGTAGTTTATGAGAAGATTAAGGAAAGCTTGAAGAAGCCCAACCTGGGCAGAATTTTAAGTCTATACCTAGCTGGAACCATACCAGAGGTTATGCAACAAGCTGCTGGAAGTAAAATAAATCACATGAGAAAAATGGACATGAGGTTGTTCTCTAGATGGGACAGGGTGTTGTCTAAAGAGATGTCAACCCCTGAGAAGATAGTTCCTGAGAAAGAAATTCCTCCAAAGAAGAAAAGGAAGACTGCTCCAGTGGCACTAGAGTCCACTAGCAGCTCTGAAAGTGAAGAACATGTTGTCTTCACTCCAGATGAGAATGAGGAAGAGCCTGTTGTGAAGTCTCCTGCTCATCAAGATGATGCTGAGATCCAGGGGGAGCTACCTCAAGCTAGCCCCATCCGCAAGCATCAAAGCCAGGGGGAGCTTCCAGTTGTAGATGAACCCACTACACTGGAAAGTGAACAAGCAACCACCATCATACTAGAGGTAATCACTGAACTAAACACTTTAGATTTTCCTATGGAAGATACTGATTTGTCTGATGTTCATCAGCAAACTCAGCTGGATAATCAAGTCCCAGATGCTGTCTTGGAAGACACATCTGTTGCAGCTCCAATAGTTCCTGATCCAGTGGTTGAAGAGACCAGAATTTCTCCTGCTCAGTCTCCACAAGAATACACCATGGAAGATTTATTCCTAAATCTGGATCAAGCAGATTTTGACAAGGAAACTGATGCTGCTGAGAAGGAGAATGCTCCACTTGAGGGGGAGCAAGTGCAAGTTCATGAAGAGCCTGTGAGGCAAAAAACTGAGAAGGCACCAGATGTGCAAACTGAGAGGCCTCCAAGCCTTAAGGAGAGGGTGGATATAGCCAGCTCCTCAGCTTCTGAAGATGAGGAGGTTACCAGGGCAAAGAAGCAGAAACTTTATGTTTTCAAGAGAAGAAGCCAAAGTTATAAGAAGGCCTTACAATCTCTTGCACCACAGCCTATAGTTCAACCAGCCCCACAATCTCTTGCATCAATAGACTATAGTGCTCTGATGGTTGCTCTGCAGATTAAATTGGATGAACATAGGAAAGCAATTGAGAAGTATGTGGATGAAGGGCAGAAATCACTACAATTTGATCTGGCCCAAGATATCAAGTCAATAAGATTTGAAATGAATCTTAACAAGAAGGAAATGACTGACTGCTTCCACAAGGGTGGGAATGCAGTAGTCTATCTTGCAACTCATCAGGAGAAGATAAAAGGCTCAAGTAGATGACATAGCATTGAAGCAAGGTTATGTTCTAGAAAATCAGATAAGAATGAATGACAACCTTACTGCATCTCATAATGCTATTATCACAGAATTAAAGAACCAAGCTGCTGGACCTTCTACTTCAACTGCTCTTGCTAAAGCTGAATTTGACAAAGTATTTCAAGAAGAAATCACTGTTGTTAAGACTGCTATCCAAGACTCCCAGAAGGCCATATCTGAACAACTTCAAAAGCTCAAACCTTTCTTTAAAGATGGAGTCAGATACTTGGATAATCAAATCAGATTTCAGAAGGATGATGTCAGAGATCACATGGCTAGAGAAGTCATAAAGGGGAGAGAGTGTTAGTCAAGGCCAGCTCTGATCATGCTAAATGGATATCAAATTCTATCAGAGCAACTCTTGGATATCCTCCTCTGTGTGATGACAATGATGTTGCTGAATCTGGAATTAACCCTGCCTATCTTCGAGGTGAGCAACCAGAAGTAGCTCAAGTCATCTACCCTCCTCCAGATTTTGAAATGGTGCAAGATGATATTCATCACATGTACAGCCCAACTGAAGGGAAGCCCAATGTCATTCTAGAAAAAGTGGTTCAGCCTATTTCTGAAGCCATGCAAGAGGCACTGCAGAAAGAAGAAGAGACTAGATTGTCAAAGAAGAGGTTTAGAGAACAAGCTGAACAAAGACCAGACTTTGAGCAGTGGAGCCCTACCTCTAGAAACATTATATTGACTGTCTGGAAAGCTGCCAAAGATAACATTAAAGACAGTAACAAGTGGTTCTCTGAAGCTGAATGGAGAAAACATGAATCTAGACAGGAGGCAATAGTTCAATATAGAAGGAAGGCCAAGATAGGAAAGCTACCTCCTACTGCTCAGGAGCCTAGCAAGTACTTTCCAAAGCCATACCATTATTTTGAAAGGCAGAAGATTAAAGCAGAAGAGCTTAAGAAGAAAGATCTGAAAGGCAAGAAGCCTGCTGATGCTGAAGTTGCTGATGCTCCTATTCAAGCTAAAGTTCATGCTGGCAAAGGAATAGTGATTAAGGAGCCAGAACTGAAATAGAATTAGAATTTTCTTGAAGTTTACTTTGTAATCTTTTTGATGTAAACCATCTTGTGAACTTCTGAAAATAAATATGACAGATATTAGAACAATGTGTTATAATGTTAAAACTATTTGTTTTGTGATGATGAATTTGTATACATGTGAAATTGATACATGTTTATGTTTACCCTGCTGTATATAATCCTGCTTTACATCATTTTGTAATTTTATTATGAATGGTGTATATCATTGACTAAGGGTTATGACTTCTCTAAATAGGGGGAGATTGTTGGGTACATTGGTTTAAATGTACCTGATTTGAAGAAGCCTCACCCAACTCAATGATATACATCAAAATATATTTGATGTGTTGTTGAGTTACTTGTGCAGGATAAGTATTTGCAGGAATAAAGCAAAAAGTTTCTAAGTCCATGTGTCGACACCCAGAGGGAAAGTGTCGACACTCAAGAAGACTTGTGTCGACACTCAGGCAAGCAGTGTCGACACTTGGAGTCATTGTGTCGACACCAGAGATGCTGAGTCGACACCAGACACAAAGTGTCGACATAAGGAGCTGTGTCGACACTCAATGAAGAAAAGTGCAGTGAAGCTGTGTCGACACTTAACAATAGTGTCGACACCTAGAAGAACTGTGTCTACATCAGAAAGTGTCGACACTTGGAGCTGTGTCGACACTCAGCAAAAGTCAGCAGAGACTAAGTATAAATGTCGACACTCAGAACAATGTGTCGACACTCAACAGTAGAGTCAGCACTTGAAGTAAGTGTCGACACTCAGAACAATGTGTCGACATTCAGCTGAAGACTCAACACTTGAAGAAAGTGTCGACACATGAAGCTGTGTCGACACTTAGCAAAGAACAGCAAGATCAACAAAATATTCTAAGTACAAGTGTCGACACTAAGGGAATGTGTCGACACTCAGCTGAAGTCTCTACAGAAGAATCAAGTGTCGACACAAGGAGCTGTGTCGACACTCAGCAAGTATCAACACTGAATACTATGTGTCGACACCAAGAAGCAGTGTCGACACTTAACAGATTCAACACATGAAGATGTGTCGACACAAAGGAGATGTGTTGACACTTAGAAGATTTCAGCAAAATACAGAAGATCAAGTACTTGTGTCGACACTCAATTTCAGTGTCGACACATGAAGCAGAAACTGTGTCGAGACATAGTATCTACAACACAAGGAGTTGTGTCGACATCTTGTAGACTTGTGTCGACACTTACACAACTTGTGTCGACACTTGGTCTATAAGTGTCGACACTTAAAGACAGAAAGTCTCGACACTTTCAGACAGTTAGAGAACTTTCAAGAACTGACTAGATGACTTGACAGCTACCGTTCCAGCCGGTCTACAACACCTGTCAGAGATGTCAGAATTCAGTTATGTACCGGACCAGCCGGTTACCATGAAGAAGGCCTATAAATAGACTCATACAGTCTACAGAAACTGTGATTGTGATTGTAAGAAGAAGTGGTTGTTCAAATTATTGATCAAGTATCTAACAAAGAAGATCTAGCTATTCCTTGAAAAATCAAGTGCAGATCTAAGAAGTTGGAGAGAGAGAGCTTCATCCAAGAAATCAGCCGTTGGAACTAGGCTGAGAAGAAGGGTTCAGATTTATTCTGAATTCTAAGTGGCAGAGATCAAGGATCAACTGCAGAAGGAGTCAATCTTATTGAGTTCTACTTTCAAGAAGCTTTAAAGAAAGCTAAGTCAGATTGATTCCATCTGAGTTCTTCCAAGAACTCATCAAGAAACTCACAACTCCCCTCTCTTGTTTCTGGGTTGCTGAGTTACCATTTGTAAATTCATTTTTATCTTGTAGGATCCTTTGGATCTGAGTCTTGTAAGCCTGTAATTATAAAGGCTGAGTGTAGGGCTTGAGAGCCTGAGTGTAGGAGATTGGAATCTCTGAGTGTAGGCCTTTTTGTGGCTGAGTGTAGGCCTTGGTGGCTGAGTGTAGGCCTTTGTGGCTGAGTGTAGGCTTTGTGGAAAAGCTGAGTTGTAGGGCCTTGGGCCTGAGGTGTAGGAACCAGTTTGAGTTCTGAGATAGTGGAGAAGTTTGGCCGAATCTAGTACACTGCTAGATAGGCGAAGGGGGAAGTGGATGTACCCAAAGCTTGGGGAACCACTATAAAACTCTGTGTCTGCTGTGATTGTGATTTGCTGTGTAAGCTGTGTGATTGCTGTGCAAAAGTAGATATAAATCTGTGTTAGAAGTTGATTGCTGCCATAAAAAGTTAAAAAGAATTTGGTCACCTATTCACCCCCCCTGTAGGTGTTTAGGTACTATATCTTTCACCGACCATCCTCTCTGCAACATCTTCGGGGGGGTGGAGCATTCAGGCAGGCTGGCTAAATGGTCGGTGGAGCTGAGCGAGTTCGATGTCTCCTTAGTTCCGCGGCTCTCGATCAAAGCTCAGGCGATGGTCGACTTCCTGGCCGACTACGTGGTGGAAGTAGCGGAGGAAGAGCTCACCCGCCCGACTCCTTGGAAAGTGAGGGTGGATGGAGCCTCGGGGAGGCATTCCCTTGGAGTGGGGGTGATCCTAGAAAGCCCTCAAGGGACTCAAATTGAGAAGACGGTGGTGGTGCACTTTCTCATTACCAACAACCAGGCCGAGTATGAGGCCATGATAGCAGGGTTGCGCCTGGCCAGGGAGCTGGGGGTGTCGGATATCGAGATCCTTACCGACTCCATGGTAGTAGCTTCCCAGATCAACGGGGAGTTCGAGGCAAGGGAGCCCACCTTACGATCATACTTGGCCAAGGTGAAGGGATTCATTGACACTTTTCAAACTTTCACCATCCGACACGTGCCCAGGGAAGAGAATGAGCAAGCCGATCAGCTGGCGAAGCATGGTCCCCAGGTGGGGGGGGTACCATCACCGACCTGTTCCGCCCCTCCATCGAAGAAGGGGAGCTCATGGAAATCGACCAACAGGCTTCGTGGATGGATCCAGTTGTAGTTTTCCTCTCCACGGGAGAATATCCGGGGGGGGGGGGGGTAGACAAGAAGAAGCTAAGGCACAAGTCAGCTTATTACCTCCTCCAGGACGGGCAGCTATACAGGAAGACCCTCTCAGGGATGCTGGCACGCTGCGTGGCCGAGGGCGAGGTGCAGAGGATATTGGAGGAAGTCCACTCCAGGGAATATGGGAGTCATTCCGGGAGTCGGACCCTAGAGGGAAGGATAGTCAGGCAAGGGTATTTCTGGCCCACCCTGGGCCGAGATGCCGCAGAGTTCGCAAGAAGGTGTCATAAGTGCCAGATGTTTGCCCCTCTTCAGCTACAGCCGGCCCAACGACTCAGGAGTGTCACGGCCCCCTGGCCCTTCGCGATCTGGGGAATGGATTTGGTTGGGCCATTTCCCCAAGCCAGTGGTCAGAGAAGGTTCCTCCTAGTGATGATCGACTACTTCTCCAAGTGGATGGAGGTGAAGGCACTGGCCAAGGTGACCTCCCAGGCGATCAGGAACTTTGTTTGGGGAGAGATCATCTGTCGCCACGGGCTGCCCCAGGCCATCGTCACGGACAACGGGCCCCAGTTCGCCAGTGCCGAATTCACCAGCTTTTGCGAGCAGCTTGGGATCGACCTCAGGTTCGCCTCGGTCCATCACCCCATAAGCAACGGGCAGGTGGAGGCCGCGAACAAGATCATCGTCAACCTCCTCAAGAAGAAGGTGGAGAATTTGAGGGGGAGCTGGGTGGAGCAGCTTCCCGCTGTTCTTTGGGCCCTAAGAACCATCCCCAACACGGCTATAGGAGAGACCCCCTTCAAGCTCTCCCATGGGTGCGAGGCGGTGCTCCCCGTAGAATTTGAAGTTCAAACGCCGCGAGTCGTGGCGGCCAAAGAGGGCCGAGAAGAATGGCAAGCCGAGAACGAGGAAGAGTTGAGACACTCCCTTGACATGGTGGAAGAACTGAGGGACCTTTCGGCTGTCCGACAGGAGGAGGTGAAGAGAAGGATGACCAAATACTTTGACAAGCATGTCAGGGTCAAGCAATTCGGGGAAGGAGACTTGGTGCTGAAGAAGGTGGATGCGGCGGGGAGGTCGGCATCCGTAGGGAAGCTCAATCCCAGCTGGGAGGGACCATTTATTGTAAAGGAAGCTCTAAAGTAAGGAGGCTACCGACTCCAAAATGTAGATGGCGAGACCCTGAGTCACACCTGGAGTGGTGACGACTTGAAGCGTTTTTTCCCCTAAAAGCATGTAAGTGACACTTTCGTTATAATAAATTCCTTCAACGCTCTAATACTGTTCTAGCTAGCCCGCATGGAGACATGAAATGTGTTTGGACCCCAAGAAGATCCCGCTGTCAGGCTCTCACCTAACTGGCAGGGCCGGAAGTCACTCGGTGTCATCCTTGGCCTCGAGAAGATCCCGCTGTTAGGCTCCCACCTAGCTGGCAGGGCCGGAAGTCACTCGATGGAATGTGTTTGGACCCCGAGAAGATCCCGCTGCCAGGCTCTCACCTAGCTGGCAGGGCCGGAAGTCACTCGGTGTCATCCTTGGCCTTGAGAAGATCCCGTTGTCAGGCTCCCACCTAGCTGGCAGGGCTGGAAGTCACTCGATGGAATGTGTTTGTACCCCGAGAAGATCCCGCTGCCAGGCTCTCACTTAGTTGGCAGGGCCGGAAGTCACTCGGTGTCATCCTTGGCCTCGAGAAGATCCCGCTGCCAGGCTCCCACCTAGCTGGCAGGGGCGGAAGTCACTTGGTGTCATCCTTGGCCTCGAGAAGATCCCGTTGTCAGGCTCCCACCTAGCTGGCAGGGCCGGAAGTCACTCGATGGAATATGTTTGGACCCCGAGAAGATCCCGCTGCCAGACTCTCACCTAGCTGGCAGGGCCGGAAGTCACTCGGTGTCATCCTTGGCCTCGAGCAGATCCCGCTGTCAGGCTCTCACCTAGTTGGCAGGGTCGGAAGTCACTCGATGGCAGTAGTTGGCGACCCAGAGCGAATTACGATGTCGGGCTCCCACCTAACCGGCAGGACAGAAAAACTACTCAAATGGTGTTAATAATGGATTGGAATCGCGAAGATTAGCCGAAAGGGGGGGGTCTAGCATAACCACCAAGCCCCCAGATTGGCGACCGGGAGGAGGCGAGAACCCGGGTCGCGTCGCAAAGGGGTCGATCCGCAAGGGATCTGATGTCTCGGGCAAATAGCGAACCGCCTCGCCTCGCCTGGTCAGCGAGTAGCCTCGGCAGCGGAGGCTGTGCCGCTGATACATGTCGCCCATAGCGGGACGACCTGCCAGGCCCCCTATAACTCCTAAGCCGAATCCGTAGGCATACGACCTCGTTGACGCAACGCGAAGTGAGCGGCGGCGAGCGAGAAAGCGGAAAAATTACATCGCGCGATGACAGCAGACATACGTAAGTAACGAGTGGGGAAGCATTTATAAGAGCATTAATAGACGAAAATCAAAAAGTATAGGTGCGGCCCGCGCTTACATCTCAAACGGCAAAAAGAACGTAGTGCATACACCTAATAAACAAATGTAAAAATGCGGGGGCGATGCGAGATCCGGGGCGAGAAGTCCTAAATGCGCTGGAAGGACTGATCCCCAGGGTCCGGTACGGGAAGGAACAGCGCCGGCACCACGTCGCCCGCCGAGAGTTCCGCCGTCTCACTCTTGAGGAGATCCGCGCATCGCAGCATCTACATCGTGTACTTCACGACACTGACGGCGTTCTTTTGCATCAGCACCTCCAACTCGTGGTCGGAGTGGTGTGCGAGCGGGCATCCCTTGTTATCTGGCGGAGGGACAGCGGCAGCGGCCTCGAGCTCGCGTACTCGCCCCTCCAGCGCTGACTTGTCCTGAGCGAGGGTGGCGATCTCAGCACCCATCCAACTGGACGTCGCGGCATCCTGACAAGAGGAAGAGAAAGTTATAAGGTGGATTCGCGAGAAGAGGCGGTCGTTGGAAGTAAGCACGTACCACCCCTCCCAGGTACTGCGCAAGGGTCTCCTCGGCCGCGTCGGCCCACCTTCTCTGGAGATCCGAGTCCTCCTGAGCGAGTTTACAGGCCTCCTCCTTCTCGTCCGCCGACTTCTTGAGAGAGGCGGCATTCCGCTCTAGCTGGGTGCTGCACCTCCCAACCATGTGGGCCAACTCCAGGCCGCGTAGTTGGGTCCGCGCGCTCTCATGCACCAGTACTCGCGTCGTCTCCTTGTCATAGATGGCGGCGTCCTCTCGCGAGTACAGGCCGAACGAAAAATTATATGTCTCCCCGCCGATGGTGTCCTGCTCCAGCCAACTCAGCAACAGAGTCGAGACCACCGCGCGATTAGACTCCTTGTCCCACGACAGAAGCGGGACGCCGAGCTCGTCCAGGCCGTAGCCGAAATTGCGATGCCCTCTCGGCACCGGCCTCGCGGCGGTTTGCGACCCATCCAGCGGCCCGGAAGTACCTGCCGCCTCGGCGGGGATGTCGTTGGTCGAAGCGACAATGGGGGGGGGGGAGCCCTCAGTCGGTAGATCAGTCGAGGCCTTGCCTTTCCTCTGGCCCCCGGCTAGTTGCTGACCCGTAGACTTTGTCGTCTTTGGCGGGGGAGCGGGCTGCTCGCGGCCCGACCTCTTCTTGGCAGGGATCGACGGGGCCTCGCGCTGAGCGGCGTCGGCGGCCTGAGCACGAGCGAGGACCCCAGATGCGACCCGAGCACTCTCGTAGGGGGGATGAAGGGGCACGTCTCGCTCGCCTGCCGAAAAAAGAGGGTGAGACCTAAGAAGCAAAGAGCGAGACAAGAGTAGTGGCGAGAGGCAAACCTCCCCCAGGCGGGACGACAGCAAGGTCGTCTAGGTTGCGGCGCAGGTACGCGACCTCGAAGTTCTTTCCGGAGAAGAACCCGCACAAGTCGGCTTCATGGCCTCCCAGGCTTGGCGGGCGGTAACTCGCCTCGTTGAGCTGCACCGTCGAGTAGGGAACGTTGCTGAAATCCCCCTTGACGAACAAGAATTTCTTGAGCCAGTTGTGACTCTTGTTAACGGTCTCCCGCACCTTGAGGTGGGCGCTGGAGAAGTAGGCGGTGCCATCCCGGTTCGCACGGAAGGATAATAGTTTGCGGAAAACCGCGAGATTAAACTCGATCTGCTCCTCCCGCAGGAAGCAGGCGAACCCAACCATGACGGCTACTGAGTTCGGGGTCATCTGGCCTATGATGACCCAGAAGTACTTCAGTACCTGACGAACCTCTGGCCAGAGGGGGAGGCGAAGACCCACCTAAAAGTAAGCCAGGGGAATGGCGAGCTCGTTCCCGGACAGATCGTTGATCTTCTCCCCCTCCCCGGGCCGTCTCGCCGAGAACCCAGCCGGGATGTGGTCGCCTAGGGCCTCTAAGTATTCGCGCTCTGAGATGATAGCGCGGGGAAAGTCGTGCTCCGAGAAGGTCCAGGCGCATTTGCTTCCCCCGTCCGCATCGCCGCCGCCGCCGCCGCCCATTCCACCGAATTGCCGCCGTTCAAGCGAGACAGACCCAATGGGTGAACGCGAATCGTGCTTTGTGGAGAGCAGGAGGCGGGTGAGTGCTTTGAAGCGATGAAAGGATAAGAACCGGCCACGCCTATTTATAGGGAGAAAGAAAGGGCGGGAAATTTCCCGCCAACGGGAGAGGTGCGTGTAGCAAAAATCGGGCCTGACGGTTCGACTCCCCGACGCGCGGCCGCAGCGCCAGGACCGTTTAGCAGCAGGTCTCGCTCGTCCGCATCCGCGCGAAGAATGAGCGGGCGAGGCTCAGCCCGAGCCCGCCTAGGATCCTGAGCGAGTCGGGGAGACTCGTGGATGGCGAGCTCCTCGGCTCGCTCCCGCTACGATCGGAATGGCGGGTTGAGCGAGATCATCCCCAGACCTGCCCTCGCACCAGGAGGTGGGCGAGGGGCGGACGCGAGTACCCTCGAGCCCGCCTCAAGGAAAATAAAAACAGCAACATGATAATCTTGACGTGCATCAGAAATCAAAAATCAGACCCGTGGGCTGGCGAGGAGAGTCACAAATTGTTACAAATACAGAATGAGGCTTTGAAATAGTAGAAACTCCGCGATATCCCGCGAGCAGGGGGAAGAAAGGCTGGATCAGTACTGGATCCACTTCCACCTGCCCCGCCGCTGCGTTCCCGATCGCGGCGGCACGCGAGGATAATGATAATCGCGCACCGCCACCAGCTCCTGCTGAGCCAGGCCGACTTGTTCCGAGGCATTCCTAAGACGCTCCTCGGCTCGCATAATGTGCATGCCAGGCGAAGTGACATCGCCACCTTCTGCTGCGAGCGGGGCTCCCCCCAAGGCCGCGAGCCGAGCCTCGGTGTCGGCCTTGTCTTGATCGACCCTCTTCACGAGCTCCTGAAGCAGCAGCGTGTGTTTCTGGAACAGCCGCGTCACCTGCCTCTTCATCCCCACCGCATCGGTCGGGTCGCCCAGGTAATCAGAAACACCCTCCACGTCGGGCGGGGGCGAGTACCCTTCGCTCATCTCAGTTTCGGAGGAGACCATGTTGTAGCCTACAAAAGGGCGATTCAGAAGGAGCGAGCGAGAACAAGGCCAACGCTGAGTACAAGCTTACCAGGGGTTGGCACGTCATCCACGCCGATGGAAGTACGAGAGGATCCCGGCCGACCCTGAAAGGCTTCTCCCTCGAGGGCCTCAAGAGATTTTCCCAGTCCGTGAGGAGCCGACGAGCGAGAGGTTTTCGGAGGTGGGCGGTCCAGACCTGGGGGACTAGCAACCCTCTCAGACAACAAGGGAGGGGGGCGATCCTCCCCCCCCCCCCCCCCCCCAATTCCCCTCGTCTTCACAAGGTATTGCCTGCAATACAAAGGATCAGAAATGCAACAACAAACCGAAGAAGAAGGTCACGTACCCCAGAAGCGACCTCAACACCCGCCGCCGAGCTGGAGCCCGGGAAGTTACTCGCCGGAGACCGCCTCACAATCTTTCCCTTTGCTGGCCTAAAGAGGGGACCGTGAGACCCACGTGCTAACCAAGGGGAGGCCTCGAGGGCCTCCTCCCGAGTCTTCTGGCTCGCAGCCGCCAGGCGAGCTCGCACCTCTTCACTGACCGGCATCAAGAAACTGCAGTCTGTTCAAGAAAAATGAGGGGGTCTGGGGAGCCCCCCTGGGCTCAGCGGTATATTTATAGCCGAACAGTGGGGCCCCACCAGAAGATTCCCTGCCAGCTCAGCACAGCACTCGCCGAACACGCGGGTTGGATGATTCTTTCCGAGCTTGTATCAAGCTCAAAAAGAGCGGGGATTGTGTACAACCCCGTGTTCGTCGAGCAGGTCCCACCAGGAAGATCGAGCGGATCTAGCCCCGCGACCCGCACCCAAGCAGCAAGCAGACATACGGCAGGGGGGCTGGTCCGCTCCCGCTCACTTTAGGCGAGCGAGCCGGGCGAGACGGCTCCCCTACTCTCCCGATCGCTCAGATAATCGCCGACCAGAGCGGGGGGTGCCCTTCGTCATAACCCGTGACCAGCGAGCTGATCGGGGGGTCGCGATGGCCACCAGCCCGCCCCTACACGCGACCTGGTCGCCTGTCCGCCCCGACAGAGGACTGGCGGGTCGCAGCGGTCTGGCTCGCGCTCTCCCAGGAAGCATAAGCGGGCTGCTGGAGCCAGGTCGTGCCTGCCTCCCGCGGAGGGGGATTGGAGGCGAGCTGACTCTCCATGGGTGCGAATAGCTTCTTAGAACAGCGGAGCCACGCTGTTGGCAGACCAGGTTGGACTGCGCATAGCTGTTCAGGACAGCGGAGTTTGGATGTTGGCAGACCCAACCCGGGGCTTTTTGGTATTTTCAGGTCAGTTCTTCTAGTTATTGGCAGTTCAGATTCCAAAAACTATAAATAAGACCCAAGGGGTACCTCAGAAGGCACGCTTTGAGTGCCCCCTTGCTCCTGTTTTCAAGTGCTTTCTGAGGGTACCTTAGCTCGGCTTCTGGCTAAGGAGGGGAAGCGCTCAGAGATCTTCTGGGTTTGTGGTGGGACCTCCCTGCCGAGCCCTTGGGTTTGTTTCTCCTTGTCTTCTTTGTTGTTTTTCTTGCAGGAGTGAAGTAGGCGCGAGACCACCCCTTCCCCAAGGGTCGAACTCCACAGGAGGCCGGATTCCAGTTTCAACAATGCGCCTTCGGTATTTATGGATTTGATGCACCGCACGTTTCGAGAGTACCTGTATCTGTTTGTGATCGTGTTCATTGATGACATCCTGGTGTACTCGAAGTCGAAAGCTGAACATGAGACACATTTGCGGTTGGTGTTGAACACATTGGGGCAAAATCAGCTCTATGTCAAGTTCTCGAAGTGCGAGTTTTGGTTATCGTCAGTGGCTTTTCTGGGCCATGTGGTGAGTGGAGCGGGCATTGTAGTGGATCAAGCAAAGATAAGGGTCATACAGGAGTGGCCAGTGTTGTCTTCTGTAGCCGAGATCAGGAGTTTCCTTGGACTTGCAGGCTACTATCGAAGATTTGTTGAGAATTTCTCATGGATCGCTTTGTCACTAACCATGCTGACAAGAAAAGATCAGAAGTTTGTTTGGACGCCAGAGTGCGCACGAGCTTTTGAAGAGCCGAAGGTTCGGTTGACCACGACGCCGGTGTTGTCTTCGCCAAGTGGAACCGATGGATTTGTTATTTACAGTGATGCCTCAGGGAGCGGCTTAGGCTGCGTTTTTCTGCAGAATGGAAAGGTAATTGCTTATGGCTCACGCCAGCTGAAGGTGCACAAACGAAATTATCCCGTCCATGACTTAGAGTTGGCGACGGTGATTTTTGCACTAAAGTTGTGGCGACACTATCTTTATGGAGTGAAGGTGGAAATCTATACAGATCACAAGAGCTTAAAGTACCTATTGGAGCAGAAGGACTTAAACATGCGACAGCAAAGGTGGTTGGAGTTCCTTGGGGACTACACTTTCGAGATCCACTATACTCCCGGGAAGGGAAACATAGTCGCGGATGCCTTGAGTCGGAGAGCTCCGGCTAGAGCGAGTTGGTTACAAAGGCATGATGAACGTCTCATCCAAGAGCTAGAAGCGTTGGAGATTTATTGTGTTGACAAGAATTTTACCGCCACTACATGTCTGAACTGGACGAAGGTGCAATGTGACCTTGCGGACCAGATTCGACGAGCAACAGGGTTAGATGAAGATCTCTTACGCTATGCTAACGAGGGGTCAGAGGGCAAATTCTCCTGGAATGACGGTCTTTTGCGAAAAGAGGGTCGTTTGTGCGTCCCGAATGTGGGTAAATTGAGGGAAGAATTGATGTATGAAGCACATTATACAAAATATTTCATTCACCCCGGGAGCATGAAGATGTTCAATGATATGAAAAAGCTATTCTGGTGTCCAGGGCTAAAGAGATATGTTGTCCTCTATGTGGCCAAATGCCAAACATGTGCGATGGTGAAGGCGGAATGCCAAAAGCCGGATGGTTATTTGAAGTCACTGCCGATCCTAGAGTGAAAATTTGATGATATTTCCATGGATTTTGTGCACGAGTTGCCGAGATCTCAGCGAGGAAATGATTCCATTTGGGTGATTGTTGACCGGCTACTAAAGTGGCACATTTTCTCCCGAACAGGCGGGATGATTCGGTCGAAAGTTTGGCAAAATTATATGTTGACCAGATTGTTCGGCTTCACGGTGTTCCTCGGAGCATCGTAAGTGATCGAGATGGGCGATTCACGTCAAATGATTGGAGGCTAGTTCACCGACTGTTGGACACGAAATTGACATTCAGTACGGTCTTTCATCCCCAAACGGATGGCCAAACTAAACGTACCAACAGAACGATGGAGGACATGCTCAGGATGTGCGCCCTCGACTTCGGTAAGAGATGGGAAGATCATCTCTACATGGTTGAGTTTGCTTATAATAACAGCTACCAGGTGAGCATTGGGATGACACCGTATGAAGCGCTATATGGAAGGAAGTGTCGTACTCCCTTGGCTTGGGTAGAAGCGGGCGAAGCTCAAGTGTATAATCAAAATGAAGTTGATGAAGCAAATTCAACCATTCGTGCTATTCAAGAGAAGCTACTCATTGCTCAAGATCGTCAAGCAAAGTACTACAACGCCAAGCACCGGAACGTGGAGTTCGCGGTTGGCGATTGGGTTTACTTGAAGATCAAGCCCTTCAAAGGCGTCTCTAGGATTCGACGTTTAAAAAAGTTGAGTCCAAGATATTTGGGTCCATTTGAAGTGGTTGAGCGAGTCGGAGAAGCGACATATCGGCTAGCTCTTTCGGCAGACTTGGGTGGATTACATGATGTGTTTCACATCTCGGTGTTTCGGAAGGCCGTTAAAGATCTAGCTTAAGTGATCGTGGATGATCGTGTGCCGGTGGAGTATGGGCTAACAACGAGAGTTAGACCAATTCAGATCGAGGATCGAGCCGAGAAACAGTTGCGGAACAAGACGGTCGGAATGGTGAAAGTCCGGTGGGACAACTGCGGCCGTGAGGAACTTACATGGGAGCGAGAGCAAACCATGCGAGTGGAGTTTCCCGAGCTATTTCTGTAATGAGTGGAGAATAAACATATGTTGGTTTGCGCAGCGGAAGCATGGTGGGCCCATAATCCACAGGTCGGAGGATCGAAACCTCCCTCTGATACCAAAAATGTAACAATCCCATCCGTTCATATGGTATATACTAGAAGGTCCGGCCGGGGCCCCACAACATATATCACAAAACAGGCGGAATAGTTACAGAATGATACCAGAGTAGTGCATCGCACCTTAACACATTGCATTCTAGCGGAAGCCTATACTAACACTTGAACTCCACACTTGAATGTCCACCATATAAAACAACTCCACATTGTATATATATAATAGGAATGTCTGACAACATGTACACAACGTTGGCCTTATGACCTTACAATGCTTTCAAACAGTGGCCACAATATTGGCACGCAGGCCGGGCACATTAAAAGAAAACACAACATTCCTCCAATTAGCCTTCGAGGGCTAGCAGCAGCAGCAGGGACATCAACCTTTATGCGTCCTGCTTGGCTCTCCAGCACCTGTACATGGACAATCCACCCCAACGGTGGCAAACAGAAGCAACGGTCAGCGTTCAGCTGACCAAATTATAACGACCCTACCCTTTTTTTGGGGCAGCGGTAATCTTCCCTGCTGCCATATCATATCACAAGCATGACAATATATCTCATATAATGTGCTTTCATGCACACATGCATCACAACTGTCAGCCACCCAGCCTAACGGTCTGTGCACTCAGGGCACATTCTTGGTGTTCTGGCAAATCAGCTGCTCACCACCGTATCAGGGACACAACCCAACGACAACTCTCTTGAGCATTTACTCCATGGAGTGCAGCTGAAGTTCTAGTCTTAAAACACCGGGATGGCCCGTAGCCCCCCATTGTGTCATGGCACGCAGGCCTAAGACTCTCGTTATGCGTTCCAATAGACCGCGCCTTATGGTCCACGTCGGACGAACATAACGCAGGTCGGATCCTCCAGCCCCCGTTGCTCAAATCGTCTTGCCTTCACCGAGTACGGCGTACTCGCAGCTTAATCAAAGGCGCGGGTCGGTCTCCCTAATCCTGTTCTTGGCATTCAAGCCTGGGTATTTCATTACACCCATTCATCTCACAACATTAGCGGGTCTTTTCTGGGCACACCAGTACTTCCTGTTACTCGTTCACAGGTACGACACCACAATATCACAAATGTCAGAGGTCTTTCCTGGGCACACCAGGACTTCCTGCTACTCTCTTCGCAGGTACCACCTACGACATCAAGCATCACAAAGGGCCTTTCATGGTCCCACAAGTACTTCCTACTACTACCCTTCACAGGCATAACCCGTTGACTCCTTAAACTACACGTTTATCACGGAGCCTTCTCTGATTCATCTGCAACATCACCAATCCAGACAAACCTGTCCAGATGGGCTTCACACAACATGCCTATTCTGTACTCCATTTCTGAATCTATATGCCAACAAAAGGGGATTCCATGAACCACCCAAAAGACTCTTAAAAACAGCCACCTCTTGGTGGGGAAATCATAAACATATGTCAAAAGGAAGCCTTCACATGGCTAGGATGAAAAGTCGTTACCCTTGACGACCGCTTTGGTGCCATGAAGTTCCTAGCCGGCGAGGAAGAGCTTTTCCTCCGCAAATATGGCCTCGGATCACCGCTGGACACTCACACGCTGCACCACCGAACAACCCCTCTTCTTATTCTCTGACTTCCTTTCCCTTTCTCTCTCTAAACTTGTAGAAAGATGAAGTCAAAAACAAAATGAGAATACATTCTCTGTTTTCGGCCTCAAGGAAGCAGGAAAGAAGCCAAGCCCTTGGTTCCAGGCTGAGAAAAATGGACGGCTACAAAAAATTGAGAAAATCGATTTTCGCGTCTGACATGCCCTGTGACACGCCCGTATCACAGGCCGTGTCCTCAAAGCAGCGCTCAACCCGCCTTATCCCCAAAATAGGTCACCGCCACGGGACACGCCCCGTGTCAGCCAAATTACGCCCGTGACCTAGATCTGCGCTCGACGATCTGTGTTCGATGATTAGGCAGCGATCGTCGAGCTCACCAGCGATCGTCGAGCCCGACAACAATCGTCAAACAGCGCGTTCGACGATTTACATTCGACGATCAGCGCGTTCGACGATTTCCGTTCGACGATCGGGCAGCGATCGTCGAATTGGCCCAGCGCTCGACGATTGGCCCAGCGTTCGCCGATTGGCCCAGCGTTCGACGATCACCGTTTGACGATTCCGCGCGTTCGACAATTTTCGTTCGACGTTTTGTCAGTCCACGAAGCCTTTGCTAAATCGTCGCGCTCAATTCGTCGAACACAGCATTTCGTCGATCTGACGCCGAACTTGAGCGAGACACGCCCTCTGTCACGCCCGTGATCCAGGGCGTGACCACCCAAACACTTTTCGTCGAACGACTTTCGTCGATCTCCGCACGACTTCGCACCCGAGCAGGACACGTCCTGGGACACGGCCGTGTCCCAGGCCGTGTCACCCAAAATTTTGCTTGCTGAAAAAATTGGGTTGTTACACCTCGGCCCCCTGCCTTATCAGGAAGTTGGACTCAGGACTCTTCTTCCTCTTCTTGGAGGTGGAGAAGCGGAGCTGAAAGCTCCGGCTCAAGTCCTCGAACCCATAGATCGATCTCGGAGGGAGTTGGTAGAAACAGTCCCTTACCCTGTCCTTCAATGTGATCGCAAAGAGGCGACACTTGAAAGCATCTGTCATCGCCATGATGGAGACGGCATCCTCAAACCACTGCAGGTGCTGGACGGGGTGATCCTTCACAGTATAGTAAGCCATGTAGGGCTCACTGAACCCCTCGGGAACAGGAGCTGAGATGATCAGCTCGCTGAAAGGTGACCCCCTGAGGGGTGGTCTCGCCACCTCTACTCGCGCGACCTGCTCGTCAGGGAGGATGTCACTCGTCGGGCTGGAGAACAACTCCCGACCGGTGAGATCTTGCTCGACCCCATCTCCCATCCTTTCCTTCCCGGACCTTCTTCCTGGTGCACTTCCTTCTCCCCCTGCTGGGGTCATCTCACCTAGACCCCTGGGAGTCAACTCGTTGAGAGAGGGGGGGGGAGCTAGCTCCCGGGGGGGTTGGGGTAGAGCTGCCACCATGAGGAGCAATGCTTCGCAGCATATCCATGATACCTTGGATGGAGGCCATGAACTTTCGCTTCCCCACAAAGGATCCTGGGCTGGAGAGCTCGCCGAGATCATCACTACCTCCCTGACCTCTAGCAATGACACTCTCCCAAGATCTTCTGTGTTGGTCACTCTCCATGCTCACCGCATCAAAATTGTTGAAGCCAAAAATTGACCTCTGTGGAGTTCGGGGTCCCAAAAGAGGGGTGACATCACACTTACTACACTCAGGAGAACGTCACAGGCCAAAAGATAGAGAAGCTATGAACAGACACCCGACTCTAGCGTGGAGGTCCCACCTCACACTCAGAAGATCTTTGAAGTCTCCCCCTCCCTAGCCAATGCTGAGCTAGGTGCCTTGGAGGAAGAAAGCAAAGGGATTTTTGTGGCTAAGAAGCAATGCTCTCTAAGGCACCCCAAAGGGTCTATTTATAGTTTTCTCAATCACATGGACCAAAATGTCAGAAATACCCATAAGACAAATAGTTCTTGGGCCAATAGAAAACATCTACACCAGAGGGTAAATGGGGAATTCCACCCTTTGGGGTACAATGGTAAAAGCATGCCCCCGACCCCTCCGGACACCCGAGGCAGGCTGCCTGGGAGAGACCCAGCCCGTCGGCCGGTCTCACCCGCCAGGCAGGCCGCCTGGGCGAGACCCTGCCCGCAGGCCGGTCTCGCCCGCCAGGCAGGCCGCCTGGGCGAGACCCTGCCCGCAGGCCGGTCTCGCCCGCCAGGCAGGCCGCCTGGGCGAGACCCTGCTCCCAGACCGGTCTTGCCCACCAGGCAGGCCGCCGGGGCGAGACCCTGCCCGCAGGCTGGTCTCACTGCCCCTACCTCGAACTTAGCAAGTTGGGGCGGGTGCCGACCAACGTGCCGCACCCGCCCACCCCCCTCCCCCCCTAAAAAAGAGAGGGGAAGGGGGATGAGAATTTTTCCTCCCCATATTAGTATATTCCAAGGGCTAAGCCTAAATTGACCACCAAGAGTGCAAAACTACTCCGAAAGCTTAAGACTACAAATCTGATCTTGTGCCTACCGAGGGGACCCTACTCTGCGAATACGGGGTATTACAACAGCTATCATATCAATCCATTCTGGGAGGTGATGTGGCTTGACTTTTCTAAGATTTTGACCGTTAGAATTGTCCGGATATAAAGGACGCGGATTCTATACACACCTGTGTATAGAAAAAGATATGCACATCCTATTATATAATGTTGAGAGAGAGTACTATTTATTATATGCACAGTCCACATGAGGAGAATTATTTAAGATATGCACAGTCATATTATATAAATGTAATATTTATTACATCTAAGCAACTAGAATCCGCGTTCATTATGTCGGGTGTCAGCATCCGCCATCATGTGTATAAGAATTTCTATACACAGGTGTGTATAGAATCCCTGTCCGGATATAAAAGGATAAGAGAGGGAACCCTAACACTTAGCAAGAAAGTTAACAGTAGAAAAAGCTCAAGCAACTGTAAGAGTCGTCAAGCTCAAAAGCAGAAGAAAAGAAGTAGTCTATTTTCTGAAGAAGAAGACTCAAGTTTGTTCAAGCTCTCAATTTCATTTTACTCGAGAGCAAGAAGACCTGCAGTTTACAGATCCAGCACAGCCTCAACATTCCAAGAAGATCTTTTGAAGAGCAACTGCTGTGAAGAAATGAGATATTTAACCTGAGGTAGGACTCGGATAGAGTCTGAGGTAGGGTTGTTGTTAAGCACCTGAGGTAGGATCCAGGGATTGCATCTGAGGTAGGGCTTTGTTGAATCCTGAGGTTGGGCTGCGGTGACAGCCTGAGGTAGGGTTCAGGTTGATCGATTGAAAAGTCAATGTATGGGCTTTAGGTTGATCAGTTGAAATCAGCAAAAAGGGAAACTATGAGTTGTAATTTACACCCTGTCGCTTTGTAAGGTGTTTTAAGCAATGTCAATATAGCTTCCTCCTGCATGATTAATGTATGTCTGTCGTCCTTGAGCCATGTGATGTCTCTATTCACCGAAATGACATTGCTATCCCTGCATCAAAGATATATGTCGAATGAGATAATGAAAAATGTTAAAAGAAGGCATGACCCAACTGCACAATAGTCTGTCGATTTGCACGGTAGGACACTGGATGACAGTTTTCTTTTTATCCTGATTAGCACTAAAGGCTTCATTTGTTTCAGCGGTGGCGGGCCGATCCGGCGGGTGGAAATAGAGTGTTTGAAACGGAGGGGGAAGTGGCTGCTCCAAACGGAGCTTTTGGGGCATTTCTCAAGGCGAACAGGTGGAAACGAAGCAAACGCCGCCGGAGGTTCATTTGTTTACCCTCCTTCTGGCGGCGTTTGCCCAAAATGGAGCAGCAATCACAAGTGATGTGATGTATATTGGTTTTTATTATGATGAGTTGGCTTCCATCAGCCTATCCGTCTCTCTCGTCTCCCCCTTCTCTTCTTCATTTTACAATTTTATTCAAGTGTTGTTAGTTGCAGTTAAGTTTAGTTTTTTGTTATTTTTTTCAAAAATTTCAACATGCTATCAGAGTCAGGCTGCGTTAGTTGGTCGATCTCGCCGACGACGTACTTGTGAAATCAAATTTCGGCGAAGCTATGTCAAAAAGAGGGGCCAACAAATATGGATGCCCCGGTAGCTCGTTAGGGCTTTGTCGCGTGTGGTAGGTTTCGTCTTGCTGTGGAGCCGCCATTTGGTGCAGAGTTCTAGCATGACCATGACGAGAGGGACCGGAAAAGAAAACGGAATATCCCTGGTGGCGTGTTGAGTTCTGTCACACTTCACCTACCCGACATCATTCCCCTACCTCTTTCAAATAAGATCCATGGATCATCCGTTGGAGATGCTGACGTGGGCAAATCAATTAAAAAAATGATATTCAACTATTAGCGATGAAAGATTTCTTCACATCTTTTTTGGAGAAAAATATATTCTGATCAGATCTCAGAGCAAATAATTCTCTTTTTTTGGATGATTATTTCAAAAAAATAAAGATATTGGTTGGATCATAGAATGCGAATCTTTTTAAATGAATGCGAATCTTTTTAAAAAAAAGATAAGGAGAGGATGAGACACACTTCAAAGTTTACAGCTCTAAAATTAGAGAAAGAGAGAGGAGGATCATAGAATGCGAATCTTTTTAAATGAACAAGAAGCTCACATTGAAAAACTAAAGACCTCCAATGTTTATATTTTACTGTAGAGGCTCATCCTTATAACATACATTCTTAGGATGGAGAGTTTTGATATTTCAAGGCATGAGAATGATGCAGGCGCAGAGGAGATCAAGAAGCGAAGGTACAATCCTAACCTGAACACTGTCATGCAGAGCACGAAAACTTTCTCCTGGCATTTGGAAATTTAAGTAAATAAATTTTTTAGTAAAAGTAATCTTATTAATTTGTTTATTCAACAATGTTTATAAATGTTATTGAAATAAAAAGTAAAAAAGAGATGGGCCTCAAATAAAATGAATTGAACAGAATTTACATAATATCTAAAAAGCCTAAATGGGAAATAAAGAGGTTTTATTTCAAGGGAAATAGAGGGATTTTTAATTAAAACTGACCGCCAATAATTAATGGTATATAATGCTATTGCATATTGATGATAATGGAGGCATTATCCCAAAAACGAATATTTATTAAAATATTTTATGCTAAATAATAAAACGGCCGATAGCAAAATTATGGCCCGTATCACGTGCGATCCCTGACGCACTTCATCAGGCACGCCAACCACTGAACCGTCTGAGCGTTTAATAAAGAGCATCGCCTAACCCGTCCCCTGCTGCTGCCCACTACTCGCCACCGTACGATCACGATCGCACGATAATACACGGCACCCGCGGTCCCCACGACATGGCAGATCCCGCTGCGATTGTAGCCGTCACGGTGGTCCGTTCCCTACCCAAAGTCCGGACGCATTTATAATTATAAATAATTAAAGAGAAGAAATATGAAGGGATACAATGGAGCGGGTACACACGTGTAATCCACATGCTTCGTAATTTCTTTTAATCTACAAAAATAATTTTTTAAAAAAAGAATTTAGTCATTTAGATATTTTTATGCAAACTGCAAAGACAATTTCACATTTTAACCCAGCGCAAAAAAAAAGAGTACCAGCAGCTTTTTATTATTAATTTTCTTTTGCTTTTTTTTTTTCTTTTAATTTTACTATAGGAAAAGGAGATTTGGAGACTGCCGGTTCGGAAATAGCCGCAGGCGGGGCAGGCCTCGCCGGCGGCGGAATCGCATTCGGGGCAGAGGCATAGGTGGCGGCAAGGGAGGAGAACAACCGTAGCCGGCCTACGGCGACAAGTCCTGCACGGACGGTCCGTTGTCTCCGACAGGCAGGGGTCGACGTAAGCCGATTCCTGGTCCTCCTCCGGCGATTCGCCGGAGCTTTTCTCATCGCCAAGTGCCGCCGCTGCAGCGGCGACGGCTGCTGTTTGGAAGCGAGCGAGCCGCTCTTCGAGCTCTGCGTTACAGCGGGCGGCGCGCTCGATTACCTCCAATGCGACAGCGGTTGTTGCGACAGCCGTTGTTGCGAGTGTTATTTTTGGGGCTAGTTTTTAGAAACGCGTAGCGTAAAGCTACAGTGTTGTGCGGAGCACATCACTGTCGTGCACTCGCACGTCAAAATTCGTGCACAATCACTGATGTGGGAGTACACGCCAGTGATCGCGCCCGCACAACACTGTTGCCGTGCGGTGATCCTAGGTAAAAATTGTCCTATTTTTGGTGCCGGGGTCACCGCGTTCGTGCTACATCGCTCTAGAAAAAGTTAGCTCATCATTGTTTTTATTTTATGTTTTAAAAGTATGTGGCTTTGCTGATACAATTCTCCTGAATCAATTTTGATTGTTTTTTTTTTTGCTTTTAATTTGAAACAGATAGCTCCTCTTTTGTGGTAATTTAATTAGATTGGCCTGAATATAATTAGTATTGAAAATTATTATTTTGGTGCTGAATTCCAAGCCTTCCCACAAATATAATTCAATCATTTTTTTAAACATGATTAGATAAAGTTAACTTATATAAGGTTCCGTCTGGTACTAATTTTGATTAAATTATATAATTCAACTCATTAAGGTTCCGTTTGTAGATACTTATTTTCACCGATCAAGTGGTTACGACCGCATGAACCAGACCATAATTAAGGTCCGGTTCATGCGGTCGTAACCGCTTGACCGGTGAAAATAAGCCCCGCCAAACAGAGCCTAAGGCTATGTTTGACGTGGTGGTGGTGGTCGTGAATGCGGTGGTCATGAACCCGTGTTTGTGAATGCCCGACCTCACCGAAAAAAATCATGAATTTTATGCTCAAAATTAGTTTATTTTTTTGGTAGCGGTCATAACCTTTGTCTTTCCAAACATACAATCTATAATAATGATGGTTTTTTATCAAACTCATCGGAGCAAATAAGCCATGTCAAATGAAGCCTAAGTGGCTTTGTTTGGCACAACGTCACAAATATATTTTTGAATATAAAAGTATATGGAGTTTCTTAGATGAGTTTGGGGTTCACAAACGACTATTCATAACTATTGCGTTCAAAACCGCTATTACGGTGCCCAACGGACTCTAAATTATATAAAGTTGTGCTTAGCTTATTAAAGTATGTATATCTTCTCTATAAAAAAAAGATTTAAATGACAGCATGAGAAGGTTTAGGCATGATCTTCTTTGAATTTAAATTGATTTTTTCTTAGGATCAGTTTGTTTCCGCGTTTTCTCTTCGTTGAGTTCCGATCGCACTGTTTTTTTTCACACAATTTATTTTGGCGTTCCATCGCCAACGGACACGGCGTTTTCCGTTGCCAACGGCGCTTTCTGACATCCGTTGGGAGTAGTTGTCTAACGCCAGCGTTCCCATCGCAATACCAGCAAGAGCTACGGGCGCCGTGCGTCGGCGAGGGGCTGCGGAGGCAAGCTCCGGCAAGAGCTGCGGGCGCCAGCTGTTTTCTTCTTCTTAATTCCCTCCCGAGTGTTTCCTAAGGGAAGTCCATCGTAGAGTCTTGCTCCGGCAAGGATCGGCGGAGCCGTGCTCCGGCGAGGGAAGGCGGAGCCGTGCTCCGGTGAGGGAAGCGCAGCAACCATGCCTGATTTTTGAAATGAGAAGATGACCAGTATGATTAGATGATTATGATTAAATTTATAATTATTATAATAAATATTAATTAGCGGATTATTATATTTATGACTATTGTTATTATTAGGATTAGCCGATTATTATTAATTAGCCGAGTATGATTAAATTATGATATTGATTAGCAGATTATTATTATTGTTATTGTTATTAGAATTATAAAAAAATAATTAAATATAATAGAAAACGTCACCGCTGTTTTACAAAATTGTTTCTCCATTATGAACAGTTCTGTCATCGCTGTTTTACCAAACTGTTTTGTCATTTTGAATAGCTCCATTCCAACGGCTACATTTTCACAGCTAGCTTCATTCTCACAACTTATTGTGCTACTGCCACCGCCGAAACAAAACTAACTTTTAAACGGAAAAATAGGGATATATGCTTTTTGTTGAATAGCCGGCTCTGTCACGACTCAGTAGGCTAGATTATTTTTATTCTAAAAATAAGCTTTTAATCATTCACATATATTTTTTAAAAATATAAAATTAGATGAAATTACCATTCTAAAAATAAGCTTTTAATCATTCACATATGACATATCAATGGGTTTTGCACCTTCGCAGCCACAGCATCCCCATACCGTTTTATTTAGGCTCTATTTATTTGGGCATTTCGGAGCTCCGTTTTGGGCAAACGTCACCGGAAGGCGGGAAAACAAATGAACCTCCGGCGGCGTTTGCTCCGTTTCCACCCGCCCGCCTTGAGAAACGCCCCAAAAAGCTCCGTTTGGAGCAGCCACCTCCCCCCTCCGTTTCGAACACTCCGTTTCCACCCGCCGGATCGATCCGCCACCGCCCAAACAAATAGAGCCTTAATTCGAAGAAACGCTTTTTGATTTTCAAAAGGATGCAGATTGGATCCCATGAAGATGCTCTAAGGCTCCGTTTGGCGTTGTGATGCCTAACAAATATCATCAGTTTGTACATAAAAGTGGATGAAGTTTCTTAGGTGAGCATTAATGAATGATAATTTAACCCCTATATCCATATCCGCCTCAGTGTGTAATTGATTTAGGTGAAAAAAAAAGTCTATTTCATGCACTACCAAGCTTATTTAACACTTTTATTTTCAATCAATATTCACACAAATTCCAAAGTCGATTTTTTTAGGTGATTGTTAACCTCAACCCGTAATTGGCTAATCACATTCCAAAATCTCCTAATTTTTCACGCCTTTTCGAAATATGCCTTGTACATGCAATTTCAGGAAAAGTGTTCAACACGAAAGTTGTAGATATCGTCGACGAGATCTACAACTTTCGTGTTGATCAATTTTCCTAAAATGCATGTCCAAGACGTACTTTGTAAATATGCCCAGATTTTGCGCCTTTTCGAAATACGTCTTGTACATGCAAATTCAGAAAAAGTGTTCACCACAAAAGTTGTAGTTCTCGTCGATATCTACAACTTTAGTGGTGAACAATTTCCATGAAATTGCATGTACAAGGCGTTTTTCGAAAAGATGCGAAAAATTGAGCGACTTTGGGGTGCGACTAGTCAATTACAGGTTGCGGTTAACAATCATCTTTTTTTATTGCAATTAACAAAATGACCTACAAATAAAATTTTATAGTGCACACAAAGCAACAAATAGATGTGCACTTAACATCAGTCTCTATTTTTCATCAATACATCTTATATTTCTCGTTCAGATTGAGGATTGCACATAAACAAATACTCTTTTGTTGTCATCCAAATGGGCTGCAGGTGTCGTTACTGCGTCATTAAAGCCTTTCTTCAGCTTAAACCATTAATTTAACTCAGTTAATTAGGTTTAGCAATTATGGCCTTTTCATCTTCACTATTATTTGACATTTTCAATTATATTTCCTATCTCGAACTTTGTCACTGATTTCGTAGACAAAATCATCGTCAAACATTTCTTCACTCTTAAATATAGGCTCTGTTTGAGGGTACTTATTTTCATCGGTCAAGTGGTTACGGCCGCATGAACTAGATCTTAATTAAGCTCCGGTTTATGCGGTCGGAACTGCTTGACCAGTGAAAATAAATCCCCCCCAAACGAAATCATAATGTCCAAAGGTGGTCTCAGTCTTCCAAGTCGAGCTTATCGCTCACCTCATCAGCCTCACATTCTTGGTTCACCTCTTTATTCCACAGCAAAATATTTGCTTTGGCTGGCTCCAGCGAGAGAGAGAGAGAGAGAGAGAGGGGAGGGAGGGAGGGAGGGAGAGAGAGAGAGGGAGAGAGAGAGAGGGAGGGAGGGAGGGAGGGAGGGAGAGAGGGAGGGAGAGAGAGAGAGAGGGAGGGAGAGAGAGAGAGAGGCAGTCCCCTCAAACCGATTTATATTCTCGTTGATTTTCCGCTGTTGCCGCATTCCCCCATTTTCTTTGCCCGAGTCGCGCGCTTCTCAGGCTCTCCTCTGCAGCTCCTCACGGCACTTCTTCTCCATCTCCAACTGCGTGCCCTAGCATCCTCGTCGACAACGAGGCGTCCGGTCCATCTCCGGTTCTATCTTACTGGTGCGCCATTCCAATCCCTAGCAGCTTCGTCGAGAGGTGCAGCCAGGCAAGTATCTTAATTCTTGCAGTCATGAGCCAGCCATTATTCATTCTTAATTTTGTTCTTACTTCTTCAACATTCTACATTGTCGTTCGTCCCTGATTACTTTATAGGTCAGGGCGTTAAGCCGTCAAGTTCAGAGTGCTCTGGCCTCTGGTTTTTTCCTTTCAGTTTCAGTGGTTTCCCATTTTCGTTCAGTCCTTTCCAGTTTCCATTATCCTGATTCTTGCAAGTCGCAACCAAGCAGCTAGCCAACAGGTATGAATATTCCTCATTTTCTCTTCCAGATGTGCATAGAATTGTTGTTTTAATTGGTTGATTCCAATATTTTACCATGATCTGTCCATGATTTGTTTTCTGGTTATTGATTTGTTTTTTCGTTAGTAGTTTTGTCCAAAATTTGTCCGTGATTTGTAGTTTTAATTTGTTGAATGATCTGTCCATAGGTGGTTAACGATTTGTTCTCAGGTTAATATGTGCTTAGGAAAGTGGCTTGTACGTTAAATAATATATATATATATATATATATATATATATATATATATATATATATATATAATATTTTTTTGATTAATAAATTTTTATTAATGATAATATTAGCACAATTTTACTTCAGCATTGCATTTATTTTTTATTTTAGAATTGTGTCGGGTTGAGTAAAATTTCTAGTTTCGCTCCTGCACTCACATGACCCCGTCATGACGCCGCTCCAATCGCTCGCAAATTTCAAGCGTTATATTTTGCTCGTCGCACATTTTTGCCGTATGCACAGAAATTTGCAAGGAAGTGACTAGTGAGAGGGCGGGCACTTTTTTTTATTTTAGGAACAAGACTTTGCTTATACTAGGAACATGCATATTTTTAAAAATAAAAGAAAAAAAAAAGTAAAAAACACATAACAATAAAACTCAAGTTTTAAAATAGAAAAAAAAAGTATGCACAAGCCACAGGTACACATCGGACTGGAGAATGACAAAATATTCTGCTCCTGCTCCTGAAACAGAAAACGGGGCACCGCCCATTCCTTTCTATTTCAAAATGATAATTGTTATTTTGAATCTCAAAGATATTTTTATCATATATTACAAAATGATAAATGTTATTTTGAAAAAAAATCTAACATTCATTTTTAATTATATTTGTTCGTAAATACTCTGTGATTTGACTGGTACCGCCCATACTTTCTTATTTTTGCAAATACACAAATATAAAGAGGTAAAACTAATATAATACACAAATTATTTATATTCCTTAAGAATAGTAGATAATAGTAATAATAATCATTACCTATTTGACTATTTCCATGTGTGTGATTTAATAAGTTTTTTTTAATGAATTTTGCCACATTAATCTCTCATTTATGATATTAATACTTAATAGAATTGGCTCTATTTTCGGATAACTACAGTATTTATACATGAAATTGGTGAAAAGATGCGGTAATAGACTCATGGACATATTTGCCATGACTTTACTTCACTTTTTGATAGTATTTTTTGCCTGAATTTTTCAAATTCGAATTTCAATGCAGGTTCAAATCAGAATAATTTTATCCATATTCGAAAGATTCGCAAAAAGTAGAATATATAGTTAAATAAAATTTACATATGTAATTAAATATTATATATAATTACATTTGAACATTATATATAATTAACACTATAAAATTTGAATTCTAATTCAAATCTTAATTCGAGTCCAAATTCGAATCCAATATTTCATGACGAAGCCGAATCCGATACCGAATGCGAAGAATTTTGGTATTCTATGCCAAATTTGAATTCGATTGAAGCGTTTTTCAATTCGATTCGTGAACACCCCAACCCACACTCCTATTTTTGAGGTCAGAGCTAGGCCACATTTGAGCATTTGCACTGGCCTTTTGGCCCAAAATAAGAGGCCATTTTAATAAATAGCGTTAACAACCATAGCCAGCAACAATCAAGCTCTGTTTGAGGGGACTTATTAAGGTTCATGTCATATCATTGTAACTGATTGATCGGTGAAAATAAGTCCCCTAGGCGAAGCCTCAATTTTGGACAATATGGTGTTCTGAGAGGCGACGATGCAAAAAATATTGTAGTAAAACGCCCTGACAGTACATATATGTATTTGATGGTTTTGTGATCTTTTTAATCCAACATTTTACTTTATGGGAATTGGGAGTTCATGATAGTTTGGTCACACGTACATGATTGTAGCAATGTTTTGACCAAAAATATCATAAAAATAGCATTAGTGATCGCACTTACACAAACGCAGTCCGCGCTATTCATCACCTTTCTCTCTCTGTAACAGTTCTCCAAAATAGAGCCCAAATGTGCTTAAAACTTCCAGGCTTACAAATAAAACTCATATTGTTATATATATTTTTTCCTACCATCATCAAATAAATTTTTCTTTAAAAAATGCTTTGCTTGCAGGACATAAATCTAAAATACTGTGCTAAAAATAAACAATGCGAATGTATCCACCATGATTTTTTCATAAAATTTAGAAAAATATAATAGAACTCACATACATGAAAAAAAATAGTGTAATATCAATCTGAAACATTTACACAAACTTATAATTGAAAAATAGTTAAATAATCAAAAATATTATTTTTGAATTTAATTCAGGTAAAAACATGTAGTTCTAAAAATGTGGGACTTCACATGTACGTCCCCAAGCATTAATGATTTTTGGACAGGTTCATATACACATATAGGCTCCGTTTGGTATGATGGTGGCGGTCATAAACAATTAGGCCTGCAGGCCCGGGCCCAGTGGGCCGGCCCGAGCCCGGCCCGGCGAAAGCCTTTTTCGGCCCGGCCCGGAAAAAGCCCGGCCCGGGCCGAGACCGGGCTCAGGGCCCTTACAGGGCCCTGGTTTTGGGGGCTAGCCCGGCCCGATGCCCGGCCCGGGCCGGGCCGGGCAAAGCCCGAAAATCGGGCCGGCCTGGGCCCGGACCCGGGCCCAGGCGAAGCCCGGACCGGGCCCGCACGCCGGCCCGGTCCTGCTGCCAACGGCTCTAAGAGCCGTTGGAAATCCAACGGCTCTTAGAGCCGTTGGAACTGCAGCCAGCAGGGCTGCAGCAGCCCTGCTGGCTGCAGTTTTTTGGCCTAGGGCCTAGGCAAAAGCCTAGGCCCTAGGCCATTTTTTTATTAAAAAAAATAAATTTTTTTTTTTTATAAATCCCCCCCTCCTACCCGATCCCCCCCTCTCTCTCTTCCACTCTCTCTCTCTCTCTCTCTCTCTCTCTCTCTCTTCCACTCACTCACTCTCTCTCTCTTCCACTCTCTCTCTCACTTATTCTCTCCCTCTCTTACTCTCTTACTCTCTCTCGCTGCATGGCATCCTCGTCCTCAACGCCGGCGTCGTCGACTCAAAGCACGGCCGAAGTGGTGGAGCATAATCGGAGGGCGCCCGTCTGGGAGCATTTCGACAAGGTTAAAGTCGGCGACGAATTCAAGGCGCGGTGCAAGTTGTGCTCAAAGTTGCTAACTCTTACCGGCAACTCAACACTAGCGAGACACGCTAAGTCCTGTTTTGCAAAGCAAGCTCCCGAGTCCAGTCAGGGACAAATATCAGCATCAGGACAAATTTGGACGTACGATCAAGCAAGACAGCGAGACCTACAGGTGAAAAACGTCATCAGACGTGGGTTGCCATTCAGTCACTACGACAACGATGAGACGACGGAGTATATACACGAAGGGCTTCAGCCCAAATATCAACAGGTAAGTAGATCCACTATTAGACGCGACGCACTTAAATTATATTTTGACGCAAAACAAGATTTAATAAAATTTTTTGAAACTTTCGAGGGACGTGTGAGTTTAACGAGCGACGTTTGGAGTAGTAGCGTTAGAGGAGGGTTATCTTATATTTGTATAACGGCTCATTGGATCGATCCCGTTTCATGGGATTTAAATAAGCGCGTAATATGTTTTGAAGGTTTTGAATTTCCGCACACGGGTAAGGCTATATATTCAGTAATTATTAAATGTTTGCGTGAATTTAAAATAAAGGATAAAATAATGAGTATTTCTTTTGATAACGCTAGTAATAACAACACCGCAGTAGAGTGGTTAAAACGTGAATTAAAACCAATGCTCAACGGTGCGTTTTTTCACACTCGATGTGTGTGTCACGTTTTAAACTTAGTGGTACAGGATAGTTTAGAAGCTATGGAACCATATGTTGAGAAAATTCGTACTATGCTTAGATTTATTTATTGTACCAAACAGCGAAGTCAAGATTTTCGAAAATTTGTGATCGCACAAGGTCACAAATATTTGAAACCTCAATTTGATATGCCTGTAAGATGGAACTCCACATATAAAATGTTAAAAAGAGCGTTTCAACAAAAAACACTTCTTATGGAATATTACACTATGACAAATAATCATAATTTAACTGATAATGATTGGGACGTACTATTTCATTACATGGATTTATTAAAATGTTTTTATAGGGCGACTGTTTTTTTATCTGGTGTTTATTATCCCACTAGCTCGTTAGTAATTGAAAATTTTGTAAATATCGCACAAAAACTTAACTATTTTAAGCAACACTCCGGATGGCTTCCTTTAATTGAAGTAATAGAAGAAAAATTTTTAAAATATTATAGAGAAATGCCTCCTGCATTTTCATGCGCCGCCGCTTTAAACCCGTTATTCGCTGTAGACGGCGTAGAAAATTTAATAGATGAAATTAACGTTAACTTAGACATAAATATAAGTTTCGATGACGTTGACGACGTTAGTACTACTAAATTTAATTCTATTTTTACCGAATGTTTTAATTATTACGACAACTTATATGGCTCACGACCACGAGAAGAAATAACACAACCTAGGACAAAAGATTCTTTTACAAATAAAATTTTAGAATTAGCTTCCAGAAAAAAAGCACGCACATCGAGTAGTTTAAACGAATTAGGACTGTATACGAAAACACAATTTCGTGATTTTATGACTACGGAAGAGATCGAAAACTTCGATATCTTAAAGTGGTGGAAAAGTAACTAATACCTATCCTATTTTGGCCTATATGGCCCGTGATTTACTAACAATTCAAGCTAGTACAGTAGCTTCGGAGTCCGCTTTTTCTCTTAGTGGCAGGATTTTGAACACGCGGAGGAGCCGACTAAATGAAGAATCACTCGAACTATGCATCTGCTACAAGGATTATTTGGATGCTACGAATAGGAAGCAACACATTTCAGCGTTGGAGGAGAGCTCCGAGGAAATTGAAGAGGAGATGGACAATCTGAATTTATAAAAATGTAATTTTTTTTATTATCATTTAAAATAATAAATTTCTTTTTTTTCTATTTTTTTTTTAAGTGTAATTTTGTTTTTTAAAATTTCAATATTAATAAATTTTTTATTCTAATTTTTATTTCATTTTTTTAATTTTTTAATTTTTTTTTTTTTCTTAAGAGGGCCCGGCCTGGGCCCGGCCCGGCCCGGCCCGGCCTGGCCCGGGGGGCCGGCTCGGGCCCCTTCCCGGGGTCAAAGCCCGGGCCCGGCCCGAGCCCGATAAAGAAAGGGCCCGGGCTCGGCCCGGTTTGCAAAAGCCCGGGCCCGATCAGGCCCGGTCCGGGCCGGCCCGATCGGGCCTTTTGGGCAGGCCTAGTCACGACTCAGTAGGCTAGATTATTTTTATTCTAAAAATAAGCTTTAATCATTCACATATATTTTTAAATATAAAATTAGATGAAATTACCATTCTAAAAATAAGCTTTTAATATTCACATATGACATATCAATGGGTTTTGCACCTTCGCAGCCACAGCATCCCCATACCGTTTTATTTAGGCTCTATTTATTTGGGCATTTCGGAGCTCCGTTTTGGGCAAACGTCACGGAAGGCGGGAAAACAAATGAACCTCCGGCGGCGTTTGCTCCGTTTCCACCCGCGCCTTGAGAAACGCCCCAAAAGCTCCGTTTGGAGCAGCACCTCCCCCCCCGTTTTCGAACACTCCGTTTCCACCCGCCGGATCGATCCGCCACCGCCCAAAACAAATAGAGCCTTAATTCGAAGAAACGCTTTTTGATTTTCAAAAGGATGCAGATTGGATCCCATGAAGATGCTCTAAGGCTCCGTTTGGCGTTGTGATGCCTAACAAATATCATCAGTTTGTACATAAAAAGTGGATGAAGTTTCTTAGGTGAGCATTAATGAATGATAATTTAACCCCTATATCCATATCCGCCTCAGTGTGTAATTGATTTAGGTGAAAAAAAAGTCTATTTCATGCACTACCAAGCTTATTTAACACTTATTTTCAATCAATATTCACACAAATTCCAAAGTCGATTTTTTTAGGTGATTGTTAACCTCAACCCGTAATTGGCTAATCACATTCCAAAATCTCCTAATTTTTCACGCCTTTTCGAAATATGCCTTGTACATGCAATTTCAGGAAAAGTGTTCAACACGAAAGTTGTAGATATCGTCGACGAGATCTACAACTTTCGTGTTGATCAATTTTCCTAAAATGCATGTCCAAGAAGTACTTTGTAAATATGCCCAGATTTTGCGCCTTTTCGAAATACGTCTTGTACATGCAAATTCAGAAAAAGTTTTCACCACAAAAGTTGTAGTTCTCGTCGATATCTACAACTTTAGTGGTGAACAATTTCTGAAATTGCATGTACAAGGCGTTTTTCGAAAGATGCGAAAAATTGAGCGACTTTGGGGTGCGACTAGTCAATTACAGGTTGCGGTTAACAATCATCTTTTATAAAATCCCCCCCCCCCTCCTACCCGATCCCCCCCTCTCTCTCTTCCACTCTCTCTCTCTCTCTCTCTCTCTCTCTCTCTCTCTCTCTCTCTCTTCCACTCACTCACTCTCTCTCTCTCCACTCTCTCTCTCACTTATTCTCTCCCTCTCTTACTCTCTTACTCTCTCTCGCTGCATGGCATCCTCGTCCTCAACGCCGGCGTCGTCGACTCAAAGCACGGCCGAAGTGGTGGAGCATAATCGGAGGGCGCCGTCTGGGAGCATTTCGACAAGGTTAAAGTCGGCGACGAATTCAAGGCGCGGTGCAAGTTGTGCTCAAAGTTGCTAACTCTTACCGGCAACTCAACACTAGCGAGACACGCGAAGTCCTGTTTTGCAAAGCAAGCTCCCGAGTCCAGTCAGGGACAAATATCAGCATCAGGACAAATTTGGACGTACGATCAAGCAAGACAGCGAGACCTACAGGTGAAAAACGTCATCAGACGTGGGTTGCCATTCAGTCACTACGACAACGATGAGACGACGGAGTATATACACGAAGGGCTTCAGCCCAAATATCAACAGGTAAGTAGATCCACTATTAGACGCGACGCACTTAAATTATATTTTGACGCAAAACAAGATTTAATAAATTTTTTGGAAACTTTCGAGGGACGTGTGAGTTTAACGAGCGACGTTTGGAGTAGTAGCGTTAGGGTAGGGTTATCTTATATTTGTATAACGGCTCATTGGATCGATCCCGTTTCATGGGATTTAAATAAGCGCGTAATATGTTTTGAAGGTTTTGAATTTCCGCACACGGGTAAAGCTATATATTCAGTAATTATTAAATGTTTGCGTGAATTTAAAATAAAGGATAAAATAATGAGTATTTCTTTTGATAACGCTAGTAATAACAACACCGCAGTAGAGTGGTTAAAACGTGAATTAAAACCAATGCTCAACGGTGCGTTTTTTCACACTCGATGTGTGTGTCACGTTTTAAACTTAGTGGTACAGGATAGTTTAGAAGCTATGGAACCATATGTTGAGAAAATTCGTACTATGCTTAGATTTATTATTGTACCAAACAGCGAAGTCAAGATTTTCGAAAATTTGTGATCGCACAAGGTCACAAATATTTGAAACCTCAATTTGATATGCCTGTAAGATGGAACTCCACATATAAAATGTTAAAAAGAGCGTTCAACAAAAAACACTTCTTATGGAATATTACACTATGACAAATAATCATAATTTAACTGATAATGATTGGGACGTACTATTTCATTACATGGATTTATTAAAATGTTTTTATAGGGCGACTGTTTTTTTATCTGGTGTTTATTATCCCACTAGCTCGTTAGTAATTGAAAATTTTGTAAATATCGCACAAAAACTTAACTATTTTAAGCAACACTCCGGATGGCTTCCTTTAATTGAAGTAATAGAAGAAAAATTTTTAAAATATTATAGAGAAATGCCTCCTGCATTTCATGCGCCGCCGCTTTAAACCCGTTATTCGCTGTAGACGGCGTAGAAAATTTAATAGATGAAATTAACGTTAACTTAGACATAAATATAAGTTTCGATGACGTTGACGACGTTAGTACTACTAAATTTAATTCTATTTTACCGAATGTTTTAATTATTACGACAACTTATATGGCTCACGACCACGAGAAGAAATAACACAACCTAGGACAAAAGATTCTTTTACAAATAAAATTTTAGAATTAGCTTCCAGAAAAAAGCACGCACATCGAGTAGTTTAAACGAATTAGGACTGTATACGAAAACACAATTTCGTGATTTTATGACTACGGAAGAGATCGAAAACTTCGATATCTTAAAGTGGTGGAAAAGTAAAGCTAATACCTATCCTATTTTGGCCTATATGGCCCGTGATTTACTAACAATTCAAGCTAGTACAGTAGCTTCGGAGTCCGCTTTTTCTCTTAGTGGCAGGATTTTGAACACGCGGAGGAGCCGACTAAATGAAGAATCACTCGAACTATGCATCTGCTACAAGGATTATTTGGATGCTACGAATAGGAAGCAACACATTTCAGCGTTGGAGGAGAGCTCCGAGGAAATTGAAGAGGAGATGGACAATCTGAATTTATAAAAATGTAATTTTTTTATTATCATTTAAAATAATAAATTTCTTTTTTTTTCTATTTTTTTTTTAAAGTGTATTTTGTTTTTTAAAATTTCAATATTAATAAAATTTTTTATTCTAATTTTTATTTCATTTTTTTAATTTGTTTAATTTTTTTAAGTAATTTTTTTCTTAAGAGGGCCCGGCCTGGCCCGCGCCCGGCCCGGCCCGGCCTGGCCCGGGGGGCCGGCTCGGGCCCCTTCCCGGGGTCAAAGCCCGGGCCCGGCCCGAGCCCGATAAAGAAAGGGCCCGGGCTCGGCCCGGTTTGCAAAAGCCCGGGCCCGATCAGGCCCGGTCCGGGCCGGCCCGATCGGGCCTTTTGGGCAGGCCTAAATTTAACAATTGAGTTAAACGTCATTCGTTAAGAATCACCTAACAAACATCATCGTTTCAACATAAAAATGGATGAAGTTTTCTTAAGTCGGTGTTAACAATTGACAATTTAACCTCCATATTCATGACCGCCACCACCGTGCCAAACGGAGCCTTCGAGTGCGTGTTATGTAAATGAGTGCCAAATAATAATTAATATTGAGACATTAAGTTTCATGTCCACACAATATTTGATCATAAAAATATGCCCAGGTGCGACTAGATATCGACGAGATATACAACTTTCGTGTTGATCACTTTTCCTAAAAATGCATGTACAAGGCGTACTTTGGAAATATGCCCAGGTTTTGCGCCTTTTCGAAATACGCCTTGTACATGCAATTTCAGGAAAAATGTTTACCACGAAAGTTGTAGATCTCGTCGATATCTACAACTTTAGTGTTGAACACTTTTCCTGAAATTGCATGTACAAAGCGTATTTTGAAAAAGCGCGAAAATTTAGAAAATTTTGAAGTGCGACTAGCCAATTACGAGTTGCGGTTAACAATCACCTTTTAAAACTTGACCAACCAATTTTGTTGGTTTCTAAATATATTAAGTCAGGTGTTATAATTAATTTAGTTGATGATATTCATTTAATTAATTTGATTTCTAAAATATATTAAGTCAGGGGGCCAGGAGAATCGAAGATATTCTGCTGCTGCCCTGAAACAGAGTTACGCGGAGTGGAGTAGCCTGCACCGGAGTGGAGTGGAGCAGCCTGGACCGGAGTGCTGCTGCTGCTCCTGGACCGTAGTGCTGCTGCTGCTGCTCCTGGACCGGAGTGGAGTGGAGCGGCCTGGACCGGAGTGCTGCAGCTTCCTTGAAGGTGCTGAAGCTGGCCTTGTGTTGAGCAGAGCAGCACGCCCTCCCATTATATATCCGTTCCACTGTGCATTCCTCCTCCTTCCATCCGAGAACATCCGATCGAGAACATCCAAGAAGAACCAAGGAGCGTGACTCCGCCTCTCTCTCCCTCTCCTCATTCTTGCTTCGGCTTCCATTTCCCGGCCGGCCTATCAAAGCTCGCTCGAAATTCCTGGCAAGAGCAAGCGTCCGCCCGCGTCTTCCTCCGGATAGAAGTTCCTATTTGATTAGGTTTTAACGGATACTCCTCACTTTCCCCTCTCCCCCTCTCCCTCTCCATCAATGTTTGTTTTATATTTTGATGTCATGCCCTAATGGTTCACCTCCATAGCAGGTCAATCCTCCCATCTAAAGAAGCATCAGATCTCTTCTCCTATCACCCCAAGCCATCAAATTAAGGTACAATAAAATGATTTTCTTCTCCAAAATTAGAACGAAATTGGGGATTTGTGGGTGAAAGTGAAGCATCAGATCTCTTCCTGATTTACAGTCTGTTTGGAGTTTGTTTTAAAAGCCGTTTCTTATTTCATATCATACTATATTTTGATTTCAATTCCTTGTTTAAAAAATCGTTACCTCATTCTCGGTTCTCCTTGTTTGATTTATTCTGCTTCACATATATCAGCGCAAGTCAAAACCAATGTAAGCAAAACGAAATTTGAGGTTTCACGGTAAGTGAATTTGGAAAGAGATGAGGATCTGAGATCTGCAGGAGAACGGAGTAAACTCACATTAGAAGCTCGGAGGTTGGCGAAGGGAGGCGGGAGAGAGGCGATGAAAACACTGGAGAGGATGGTGCTCGGCGTTTTATATTGAAAGAAGAAAATGCGGGTTCGGTTGAATTATTACCAGTGACGGTGCACGCCGGCCTTCGCTGCAAATTCTCATTTGTGAGAAAGTAGTCAGATCACGAATGTTTGTTTTTTTTGACCCGTTTTTTAGGTCTCTTTTTACTCTTTTATTTCTATTGCCGATGCAACTCATGCAAGCTTCAAAAAAAAAAAATCATAAATATAATTCGTTTTAAATTCAAATACAAGATTGTTTTAAATCTCATGATTCCTCTTTCTCATTTTTTTTATTTTAGGCACCAGATTTTGATTATACGAGAGCATGCATATTTTTTAAAATAAAAGAAAAAAAAAGTAAAAAATACATAACAATAAAACTCAAGTTTTAAAATAGAAACAAAAAAAAGTATGCACAAGCCACATGTACACAATACACAAGTAACCAATGTCTATTTATCAATATTAATTTTGAAATGACATAAATAAATAGAAGAAAGACAAAATAGTTTCCGGTTGTGGAGCGACCACACTCATAACTCATAAGAAGCGGAACCAATTTAGTTGGTTTTGTTGATTTCTAAAATATATTAAGGGTGTTATAATTAATTTAGTTGATGCGGGAGGGGGCAGCAGAAAAAAAAAGGCCAAGATAGTGCATTTGAGCCCAACATAGACCAATGAAATTAAATATGAATACATAAAATAATTTTATCCCAAATTGAAATGTATGATGCAAATGAATTATTGATGGTTAATATATAGTAGAAAGGTATGAATCAAAAGAAAACAAAAACTTAAGCAAGAGCAGAAAATTGCTGTCACAATGAGGTAAACAAAATTTTCCTGGTAAATCAACTCATGGAAATGTAAATCACGACAATGCACTAGAACATTTCATTAGGAGATCTTCCATAATAATTTCATTTTGTTATCACAGAATGAGAAAATAGAACATTGAGCAAAATCAAGCATGTTGTTGGTAAATATAACATGATCACATTTTTGTAAATCAGACATGCTGTTGGCGTGCGTGAGGGCCGCTCCCACATGCTGGCGCATGCGGGCACTACATGCTTGTGGCCCGTTGGCGCTCCACGTGTTGGTCTGTCACCCTCCTAAAACTTTAACCAATTGGTGTTAGAGGAATGAACTCATGCTTAGTCAAGTTTCAAAACACATCATATCTTCATATTATTTCGCTATTATTGATGAGTTCCACCATCATTTATAGGAAAAGGCTCCCCATGATCTCCACCCAAAGTGGGGATCATGGGTTGACCAAGTCAATTCCACGCCCCATGAACTCTCATGATGAGGGAATCATGGGGGGGTGGGCCCACTCCCTCTCCCCATGGAGGAAAACCATCGCCGGGCGGCCTAACCGCAGTCGGCACCCGACCTCCCACCGGCCTCGCCGTGGCAAGCCACGTCGGCCTTCAACAACCTAAGCCGCGAGCACGACTCGCGCACCACGTGGGGGCCTGCCCCCCTCACGAAGAAGCCGCGAGCAGCCCTTGTGCAACCTAAGCTGCGAGCCTGACTCGCGCACCCCGTGGGGGCCTGCCCCCCTCACGAAGAAGCCACGAGCAGCCCTCGTGCAACCTAAGCCGCGAGCCCGACTCGCGCACCCCGTGGGGGCCTACTCCCCTCACGAAGAAGTCGCGAGCAGCCCTCGTGCAACCTAAGCCGCGAGCCCGACTCGCGCACCCCGTGGGGGCCTACTCCCCTCACGAAGAAGCCGCGAGCAGCTCTCGTGCAACCTAAGCCGCGATCCCGACTCGCGCACCCCGTGGGGGCCTTCCCCCCTCGTAAAGAAGCCGCGAGCAGCCCTCGCACAAACTCGGCCATAAACTAGGACCGCACAAACAAAGTCATGAACCAGAGCCAAGTAAACAAAACAACTAAGATGACATGAAAAGAATAATGTCAAACAAAACAACTGAAATGATCCAACAAAGGGCAAACAACGCCTAAGGGCGATAACAACAAATGTCAAATAAAAGGCAATACGACTGTCTAAACAACAAAGTACATATACACAACTATGAAAATAAAAGACTACTACTCGTCGTCTGAGCTAGAACGCTCGTCTTCAGAAACATATGCAAAGCTAAGGGCGGATGTGTCGCATCCCAGACTCTTACTAACTAGGCGAAAGGCCTTCGAGACACCGCGCCGAAGTGCCAGCTCACGAACATCGTCCATCTGGGGTTCCACCTCCTTGGACCAAATCTCGTCACAAAACTCCTCTGCAATCAAACTACGGTCTCGCATATAGTCCAGCGAGTCCAGGTATTCTGCAAGTCCTGCGGCCTTTAGCCCCGACGCATGGCTGTCAGAAGACAACATCTCTACTTGGGCCTTCGTCGCCCGTAGCTGAGTCTCGAGGCCAACCGCCTCCTCCCGTGCAGCCCGCAACTGGGTCTCCAAACCCAAGGTCTCCTCCTTCGAGTGCTTTAACATCTGGGTGGTCCTCTCCACCAGAGTTTTCTCCACCTCCAAGGCAGCAAGTGCATCCTCTAGCTCGAATTTCAACACTGATCCGGTCCGGCGAAACCGTGCAATGTCCCGATCAGTCTCCTCCTTCAAGAAGGCAAGCGAGCTCGAAGTCAACCAGAGCTTCTCATGAATGGCAAGGTACCCATCCTTCAAACTCACATAGTGGTCATTTCAGGTCACCGCAATCTGGGCTTGAGTCTCTATTTGCACAAAGAAAAGGACGGAAGTTAGCACCAAATAATGAGGATAACAAAAAATCTCCACAACAAGTCAAGACACTTACCACATCACTCATTGCCCTCAAGGAAGAGGACATTCGAGAGGCCACCGCCTCCGAAGACACCCGAGGAACAGAGGACTCAAGTATCTGCACCTCGGGAGTCGATTCAGGACATGCATCAGAAGGGGCCACCGCCGCCACCGTATCAAGGTCACCAGAAGGGGCCGACACATCTTTCCTCTTTCGCCCCCCCTTCTTGAGAAGTCCCAACAATCTGCGCTGCATCCGAAGAGATACCACACCGCAACAATCGCTTCTCCTCCACATAAACAAAAATATTAAAGAGACGATTGACTTGTTCACGAGGCTCTGAAAACTCAAGCACGGGAGAGAATTCTCGTTCCTTCCCCCTCACTCGGCGACAACGGTCCAGTAGCGTGTCCCACGCCTCGGGAAGGCCCATGAATTCCTAATGTACCCTAACAAAGTATTCCCGTGCCGACGATCTTTTCGAGCCTCAAATTCCAACCAACTTTTGTTACTGCGAACCTCCACCCGTTCGCCGCCATCAGAGCGAACGTCGCACCAATCTCGGAATTGGTCCAAGGAAAGCCGTCCTCCATGCTCGCGAAAGAATGTTGCTAAGCCCATAATCGGGCAATTCCAACAGAGACAAATTGTGAAATTGGCACCCCATAGAACTTCAAGATCTCAATCACCTCCTCGCACGACGGGAAACGGAAGCCGGACCTCAAAGAAACCTTGCAAATCATCAGCCAGCCACGAGGAAGATTCTGGACTCGCTCCTCGACACGTGGGATCCTCACTTCCAAATTAGCAGGAAGCTCATATTTTTTCTTCCAAATCTCCACACCGTATTCAGTTAAAGAGGAGCGCAAGCGCATTGGACCAGAAGAGCGTTTCGAGACCTGTATAACACAAAGATAAAAGGGGTCAGATTTGTCCAAACTGCGCACAAAACAAGGGTGCACCACGCACCCGGTCAAGGAAAAAAAGAAAAAAGCCGCCCACGCATACCCGCGTGCACGCGACCCGGTACGCACAAGGCCTAGGCATGCACGGTCTGCTGCCCGCGCGCGCGCCCTGCCCCGCGCTCGCGCGACCTAGGGCGTGCGCGGCCTGCTGCGCGCGCGACCTGGGTCGCTCGCGGCCCGGATCGCGCGCGGCCTAGGCGCGCGCGGCTTGCCGCACGCGCGACATGACCGCGCGCGGCCTGCTGCGGCCGCGCGGGCCTGCCGGCCAGGTCGCCCGAGACGCACGCCAGGCCGCGCACGACCAAGTTCAGCGTTTTTTTCGCCGACTACTCTCCTCCCCGACAAATTTCCCTCCGAATACCTTGGAAGCACCGGCCGTCGCCGCCTCATCCTTCTCACCGGGGATTGTCATGACAATAGAATAGCGGAAGAAATCCTTCCTCTCTCGCTCACTTCGCTCTCAGATAGCAACGATTTGAGGGGCAATTGATGAGTTTCACCATCATTTATAGGAAAAGCTCCCCCCATTATCTCCACTCAAAGTGGGGATCATGGGTTGACCAAGTCAATTCCACCCCCATGAACTCTCATGATGAAGGAATCATGGGGGTGGGGCCCACTCCCTCTCCTCATGGAGTAAAACCACCGCCGGACGGCCTAACCTCCGCCGGCACCCGACCTCCCATCGGCCTCGCCGTGGCAAGCCACGACCGGCCTCGCCGCGGCAGGCCACGGCCGGCCTGGCCGGCCTCGCCGCGGCAAGCCACGGCCGACCTGAGGCCGGGGCAAGCCACGACCGGCCTGGCTGGCCTGCCTCGCCGCGGCGGGCCCCGGCCGGCCTCGCCGCGGCAGGCCCCGGCCGGGCCTCGGCAGGCCGCGACCGCCGGCCGACAGGCCGACCTCCGCCGCCGGCCACAGGCCGACCGCCCCCACCGCCGACCACTTGGCCGACCCCCTCCGTCGCCGTGGACGGCCTCCTCACCGTCCGATCGGGGGGAGGCTCTCCACGCCGTCCAATCGGGAGGGTAACCACCCACTAACCCACTACGTTAGTGGTGGGGCCCGCCATTATCCTCCCCCCCGGAGGCTATAAAAGGAGCCTCAGGGCCTCCTCATTCTGGTCTTTTTCTCGGCTCCCTATCATCTTCTTCCTCAGGTGATAGCTCTGCCAGCCTCCTCCCTCGAGTCAGCCTCCTGCCGTCGCGAATCACCAACAACCACTAGCAGCCACTAGGGGCCACCAGCGGCCACCAACGGCCACCAACGCACCACCAGCCCGCCGCCAGCTGAAAAACGCCCAAGTCCCGGAGCGAACCCCAGGTAGATGTGACTCATGCAGGCAAAACGTGTGTCGACCCAGCGCTAGAGCACCAGGATCATCCCGCGCAGTTCAACAGCCAAGTTACTCCCGCGGTGCAGCCCGTTGCCCGCCGGGAGTCGTAGTCACTCTCTCTCCCCCCAAGTTGTAACGGGAGCGGCCTGTCGCCCCGATTCTCCAACACATTGTAATCAGCAGAAGCTAGTGGGATTTGACCGGCACAGATCCGGTCACGTGGTTTTTTACCCATTTGAGGGGTTTTTACACGTCATCACACCCTGTGTCAACTTCGCATTTTCATTGACTGTGTGCGCGCTCGACCGCTCCGTGAGCTAAGGCGGTCCAAGAAGCAACCGGTCCGACCGGGGCATCGAGTTAGTCCGCAACAATTATTATGTTAGCTCAACCGTAAATCTTTTATATCTAATTGGCATGAACTTTTAATAGAATAATCATCATGATCGCATAAATATCAACACATCATATAAAAAAAGATGGATAAAAGCATCAATAAAACCCCATTTGAATTCCCACAAACAACACTACATTTCTCTTCTCTTCAATTCCCTTTATTACTCTCCACTTCTTTATCAAAAGTAACCGAAGGAGGCTCAAACTTGATGAAAACCCTGAAAGCAGAGGCAAGAGAGAAACAAACGAAACAAAGAAGAGCCAAGAAATGGAGAATTAGTGAGATTTTGCTATGCTGCAGAACCTCCCAAAATTGCTACAAACCTCACTCCATGAGACATCTTTGTCGAACTGGATGTCACCATCAGATAAACTACAAGTTGTCAACATATAATTACCTCGTCAGGGCATTACATAACATCATCAAAAATATCATGTTTTTCATTTTATTATAGCATTTCGGTGTTGCTTATGGACTAATTTCTAGTCCATTAAATATATTTTTAATAAGCTGCGGTGTTTTAGTTTATAATGCATATCGTCTCATCATGATTTAGATGCTAATTTTGTTTTATACAGTCTCAATCATATAGTTTGTAATGATCCTAAGCTTCCGTGAACACGACCCTTCATATTTGGCCCTGCCAAATGAAAAAAAAAATCATTCTTTGGTATAGAAATTCAAACTTCTCTCTCACATTTGAGCAGATTCTAGCACTGCAATATGTTGCACAACATTTCCTAAGTTGATTTGAGCTAATCAGTATATTTCGCTGAAGTGCGGACTGCAACATAGTAAGAACATCTTTTGCAAACAAGAATCAACAAAGCAAAACCAATAAACTGTAAGGAATTCTTATAGAAATATTTGTATATGAATTATTCAGATTATTACTAATGAATTTCATAGAAATTTGTCCTGAGTTTCCTGACCATTTCATACTGCAATTGTTCAAACAAGGGAAAAGTGCTGGGCAAGAAGCTCTGTAAAAATCTATTTTTTTTCAACACTAGTTATTCGCGGTCATAATAATTTATCAGAGAACAAATTCATATATCAGTTATTCGCGGATTGTAATGGGTGCTAATTGCATATTCGAATAAGATTGAAAAATGCGATTGGATGAGACTATTAATAGCCTTAAAATCATTCACTTCGATTTGCTAAATTTTCATTGATAAGTAGAATCAATTTTTTTGCTTTTAAATTTTTGTTGATAATAAAAAACTAATTTAAACAATGAAACTTTATCTCGCAAATCCGTGTAGTGTTATACAC
>CM077151.1:25311658-25527118 GCA_039583875.1 Platanthera guangdongensis
TGTGAATTTTATCCTACAAAGAGAATTTCCTCTTCCCCTCATTTCTTCCACCTGACCTTCTTTTTCACGTTTTTGATATTATCCAGATATAGCAGCACATTTCCATCGAAATATTTTAGCATACATACATAAAATTATATTTAAATAACCCCAAAAAAAACATAAAAAAACAATTTAATTTAATGACTCGTCTTCAATGCTATATAACATGTTTATGTTACCAAGTAATAATGATACAATGCATGGATAAAAAGCAATCATCAATCAATGATCTCTGGAATGATAAACCTTCAGTCAAAAATCCAAAAGACAAACAAATCGAATTAGGATACCCCCAGTCACTAAAAAAAAAAAAACTCAATTGAAAGGCAAAACATCAATCGATACATATGTAAAATATATGTGTCGATATTGGATATATTGGATGATAATTTTCAAAAGGATAGTTGCAAAGAAAAAACAACGTAAGCATCTCGTTTTATCCATGAAACATTTATGCCAGTCGCATCGAACAATATCCACAAGCACGGCCCCCGCTGCATCAATGACTCACAATCATCTCGGCACCCATAGCAAGTTGTACCACACTAATTTTTATTAGGAGGAAACTTAACGATTTCTAGCCAAGTTGTATCAGCTGTCAGTGACACAAAGTAGACCATCTCCCTCTTGCCATCCCACTGCAATCGCTATTCTTATTAAAGTAAATTTGGGCTGACATATCCAAGGAGTATGTAGGTCTCCCTAAATATAAATATAAGTTTGTTCTTATGATCGTGGAGGCTCGCTTCTCTAAAGCAACTTATTTTCTACCACTGGCCCATTCATAAATTATTGATAGTGGTGGAATTGGCTACCATTTGTGACTTTGTTGGCCAGTTGTTGTTGGCTTTTGATGGCTCCTCTTAGCTGCCCACTTTTTACCTCTTGATAGTTACATTGGTCCTTGCCTTGAGTGGCTGAATTCGGATTCGCTTTTGCTTTCGTTTGAGTCACCGAAACTAGTCCTTCCCTAGGCAACTCCTAGAGGTCGAAGTTATGTACGTCTTAGGACTATACTTGTAACTCTATAGTAGTGCAACCCTAAAGTAAATGATTTATTGATACTGAAGAGGATGACGTTCGGTGATAAACACGACCAGAATCCTATGAAGGACAGGGGTAAAGGAAAAGTTGTGGTGAGTACTTACCGCTTTGATTACGAATATTTATAACTACTTTGAATATGAACATGTCAAACTCTTTTATTTTGAGATATTTACATCGAGTTAGATTTGAAATGAAGAAATTCGAAGATTTGAAATCACTGAATTATGAAATCGCTAAAAAGTTAAACATGAATTAGCAAGTGATAGAAACACTGAGGGGAAATTTATATATTTATTTCCTATATTTTGAATATGAATTAAATATGAAACTGAGAGTTCGTCGACGCATCGGAATGCTAGGGTCAGCCTTTGTGGGGGTGGGGGGGTGGGGGTGGGGGGGGTAGAGCCACAGGCTCCTACACCTCGTGAAGGGGGTAGAGCTCTCACACCTCGTAGGGGGGTCGAACTCCTACAGATTTTGATATATAATTGTCCAATTTAGGAGGCGTGGAAGCCTGCTGCGTTTTTGAGCGCCCTAAAGCGGGCATTGATGTGATGAGCCTACGGGCCCAGATGTTCGCGAAAATAAAGAACGACCATCAGCATTTCGAAAGAACGAATTATGATATGAATTCCCAAACTGCATTGATTACAAAAATGAATAAGAATGAAAGTAATAAGAATTAACATCAAAAATTGTTATTTTTTTACTAGCTCACTATACATTACGTTTCTTGTTTAGATACATGTTCATTTTGATATACAATTAATTTACTGTTTATTACTGCTGACTTTTCTTGTCTGCCTGTAATGCGGTTGAAGAGGTAAGATTTCACTTAGTTTTCTAAACTAATTGGTTGTCAATTTTTCATTGTACAATCAGAACACCAACGTACCAGGCCCCGCTAGGAGGATACCTGCGGAGGCAGATCGAAGACAGAGGGAAGGCGTGGTTCGTCCATGGGTTAGCAATTGTTTCGTTTGTTTTAGATCTACTACAGTCTGTATTTGATGTATATAGATGTTTAGTTTTTTTTTTCTTGTACCTTGGATAGACATGATGTATATGAATAAAAAGTTATTTGTGTTTCTCCTGGTACCATTCATATGTTTTGCTAATTACATCTACTGCGTTATTTAATTGTGAAAGACTGCTCAAAATAGATTTAAATTGTGGCAGATTTCGGGCTGTTACATATCCCCCGTCATATTAAAAAGACATGAAAACCCAAACTGACGTGTCCCCGACATTCGACATCTGCAACTTTGTTCAAGGTATTAAAAAAAATTAACATAGTGGCGTACTGCATGCATATTCCTCTTAAGGCAAAAATCCACAATGCTTTTCCAAACCCAAATAGTAAATTAGAAAGCCATCCACAATCACTATGGCCTTAATGTTGATCATTGAGGGATGAATTGTACTCCAATCAGTTCGTGCCCTCTGTTGTTGCAACAGTCAAGGAACAACAAAATTGATTAATAATCCACGACGAGGGAGAAAGCACCCGAGAAAATAAATGCATATGACATCAAAGAACAACATACTTGTAATTATCGAGAGGCCGATAAATCTATTAGGCCCTCAGATAGGATCGCCTAGAGAATAAACAGGATTCTCCACCGGGTGTCAATAGAGATTTATTGGGTCCCAAAAAGGTTTGTTCAGTTTCAGTTATGGAGTTTTATGTTGCATCAGCCCCAGATTCATTTTAGTGCATGGTTTGTAACATCCACAATAGACATCTATGCAGGATCTCTTTTGTACTTTTTGCCTTGTAATGTTTTTTTAACGTGAAATGAAAGAGGCTAGACATATTTTGACCAAAGTTTAATATTCATAATTGATTGGTCTTGATAACGAGCATGTTGAAACCCGGAGAGCGGTTAAACGGAGTTCAGACTAAGCGGGGACAGTTCGAGTTACTTGACTCGCCGTCGAGTGCTCTACACCGGGATATTTCGAGTTTGCAGTCGACCCTCATTAATTAAGAATTGGCTTATCTACACTCAGACCCGAGAGCTGTAGCGAGGAAGTCCCGCCACACACTCAGAAATTCTATTCGCAATTTCCCCTCCTAAAGCAAAACTGAGCTCGGCACCTCGAATGGCACGGAGAAAGAACTCGCACAGGAAGGAGCTCTAGGAGGCAAGGTCTGCCACTCTGAGGTGTTTTGAGGTCTATTATATAGGCAAACTCTTGTCGATGGCATAGCAATCTTTTTTTGGCCTGCGGATAGCGGCCTCCGCCTTTTGGTACTACTAGGTGCAGCCCAAATTGATCTGTCGACAGCGGAATCCAGCTGTTTGGGAATGCTATGAGCAGACCCTGGTGGTCTGCGAACAACCGAATGCATGCGGACCAAGATCCTAACCCGGCAAGTATCCCGACCAGGATGATCGGGGACTCGCCTGGCTCGAGCTCGCATAAAGCCAGGGCTCGCCTGGCGTGAAATCTCCAGGATGGAACTCTCTATCGCCCTGAGTTCGCGCGCCCTGGGATAGCCAAGCTCGAGCTCGCGAAGTCCTCATTAAATTGGGACCGAGCCTCGCGCGGTCTGGGTTCGGCTTGCCGCACTTAAGCTCTCCTGACCTTTCCTAAACGTGATTTGGGTTGGGCTCGCTAAATATGGGTTGTAAATAGCACCTCCTTCATAGATGACATGCAAACACTTGTTCCACTTCCAACTTCTAGAGCATCTCTCATTTCAGTGAGATAAGATCTCTTTAGTACTTTTAGCCTTGTAATATTTTCTTAATGTGAAATGAAAGAGAACACACAGATTTTAACCAATGTTTGGTCTTGATAACTAGCACCTCCATCACAGATGGCTTCCATACACCTATTCCACTTCCAAAGTCTGGAGCATCTCTCATTTAAGTGAGAGCCATACTACTTTCTAGAGCATTATTCAAAGCGGTGCCTCCTCAGCCAATGAAATGATATTTCATGCCACTTTTTGCCCTAGGCCCCTATTTGCAGCTTGCATGTGAGTTTTTCTTGAATCAGAACTGAAATCAGAACCTCCAAAAAGACCCAATTGATCGGTTCCAGGTTCTCCATTTCATCCTGCACACCCTTAATCGCTTGTGCTAGTGGCTTCTAGCTTCTCTTACTGTCATTGGCGACCTTTCTCCCAACCTCCATTTTCTCTTAGCTTCTTTGCCCCTCTACCTTATTCTCTCTCTTCACTGGTATGGATACAAGTAGTTCACCTCACCTCCAATGTGTGATGAATTTCACATCTTCGAAGGTGCCATTGTAACTGTAGATCGTTTATTCCTTCGACTTTGTATTTGTGTTGAAGACTACTGAGAATTTTATGATTCGAGACAGCAAAGTGGTGTCATGGCAATAACGACCGACCGTGACTTTATAATGTTCAAAGGTTGCTCACAAATTGTTAGTAATAATTTTACGCAATTCTTTTAAATAATTAGCATAAGTTTGCGCATCGAATAAAATACGTTCAAGAAGATGGTGTAATAAGAGCACAAAGTTAATCTCGAAAGAAGATTTATTATAAGAGTAATTTTTAGAATTATTATACGTGAGTGCTGCTTGTGGAAGTACAAGATCTCATTGCTTTACATTCGCCCCAGTTAAACGCTTAAGAAACTCCCTCAAACTTTTTTCAACGACGTTAGTCTGCCAATCGATCAGAGAGTGATAAGCACTACTAGACTCAAGTTTGGTTCCTATTCGACCGCATTGTGTGTTCCAAAAATACGATAGAATAAATTCACTACATTGATATATTTTCATAAATCTGCATATTTCCAAATGATAATGAGTTGAAATAAAAGCGTCATCTTTAAATATGAAGTCGACAGAGAGGGGTGTGTCGAGTGAGTGTTCAACAGATATAATGTGAAGAAACTGAGTAATATCAGGTGGCACATCAGGAATTGATAAAAGTGGGATGAGCGACATATTTAAATAGTGGTTTTCCTCATGAGGTGGGGGCTCAGGAGGGAGTGTAGTGAGCAGTAATGCGGTGGAGTCAGTGACAAGTGAACTAGAAGGTGCAGAGGTCCTCTCGCGGGCCCTTGGAATCAGGCAGTTCTTCTAGGGAAGAAGAACAATCTTGTGTTCATTGTGCTCAAAGGAATGGGAGTTTCTCGTGCTATCGTGCATGACATGTCAGTCGTATTGCCAAGCTCGTCCTAATAGGATGTGACAGACATCCATGCCAGCGACATGGCATAATACTCTATCCGAATACGTGCTCCCTATAGAAAACTCTACTAGAAAGTAGTGTGTGACGGGCATAGTAAAATGAGTATTGATGTCAGAATTGTAGGGCTTTTTCTAACAGGTGCATCTCAAGTTCTAATATGTCGACCATGCGCCGAGAAATGAAATTCTCCATAATACCTCGATCGATGATAATGGAATAAAACTGTCCCTGGATGCGTGCAATAGTACGGAAAATATCGTGCCTCATCTATCCTATGTAGACTCGCGAGGGGTAATCAAACTATAACGTAAGACACAGACTAAGTGTTCGGCGTGTTCGCCTTCCATTTCTATGACATCCTCGGACTCGTGCTCGTGGTCGGGCTCAGGGTGAGACTTATTTATGTAGCCTCCATACTCAGGCTCACCGTCCGGGGAATCGATAATTGGGACGAAGTGGCGTCACGGACAATCAGATGATTTGTGCCCTGGTCCATACACTTGAAGCATCAGAATACTACAGTTAATCTCCTTTCCCTTGGAGAGAATGGTGGGTGGGGTTGGAATTCCGGTGGTAGTGATGGGAGGATGAGGGGAATCTGAGATCCTAGCCGTGGTGGTAGTGGTGACACTCGATGTAGATCTATCAGTAGATTTGACTATGGTTGACCGTTTTTGGGAGGGCTCCACTCTCCGTGCACGACTCGATATTTATCCTAAGTCTTTGTAATCAAATAACTCTAGCTGGTCTCTAATGGAATAGCGCAGCCTGTTCAGATAACATGAGACGATCATATCATCATCCTCTCGGAGATTGAGGCGAGACTAAAGGACTAAGAATTTGTTTGTGTACTCGTCTACGGTCAATTTGTCTTGTCGTAGGTTGTCGAACCTATGGTAGAGGGTTTGCAAATAATCCGCTGGGACGTATTGCATTCACAATTGAATTTTAAACTCATCCCAAGGGGTAATCGGGGCAAACCTAAGTTGAATCTAGACCGCTCTAGCTGACTCCACCAAACAAAGGCAAAACCCTTATACCTAAAGGTAGCGTACTCGACTTGCATAGCTTGGGGAAATTTCTTCCAAGCTAGGAGAGGATTCATTCTATCACACCAATCTAGACATCCCTCCGATTCTAAGTGCCCTTCAAAATCACCAACGTCTAACTTGATCCCTAAGTCCCATCGAGGTGGTTCCCTACCATTTTGTTGACCTTGCGCCATTCGTCGAGGATCAGGGTTGTCGTTTTCAGGTTGCCTAGGGTTAGGACCCTCTTCAATTTGGGGTGAGATAATCACTAACTGTTGGTTGGCTTCTAAGGTGTTTTCACGCGTGCACAACCCATTTATCACTTGTCCCACATCTCGCATGTTCGCGGTAACATTCGTGCTCAACGCTTCGATGGTTTTAGTTAAATTTTTAATTTGTGTGCTCAGATCGACCACTCATTTTATAAAATACCAACACGATTTTCCATTTAAAAAAATTTTAAATTTTTTGTTTGTTTTTTAAAAATAAAGTTTTTAAAAAAAAATACACAAAAAATTTTTTTGAAAAAAAATTATAAATTTTGTAAACAGGATGTCTTAAAAAAATTTGAAATTTGGATCGCGTGATTCGCGATAGGAGCGAATCACATCCCCTCTGATATCAAACTGATGTAGACTCGAATTAGTGTTGGATTTGAAAAATGGTTTGATTTGTTATAAAATAATGGACTTTAATTTTGAAAGAAGGCGATCGGGCCAATTCGAGTTTTGAGCGCTTAATTACGCTCGTCGTAACGGATATTAATAAAATCGCTGAACTTTGCTAAATACGAGTCTCTCAAGCGTTTTCGGAATTGAATATTTCGCGAGATTTATACAACCACAAGCAAAAATCACAATAACAATTTATGAGATAATAATAATAAGAATAGTTCAAACGTTCGAGGCAAGACTAGCAATATTTAATTGAACCACTTAAAATTAATTTGACAAAACGGAGCACAGAAAGGGCGAATATTACCCAAGCTAGGAGAAGTCCCTCCAAATCCAACTATGGAACAAACCGTGGCCCAAGGCTGTCAGACAAGATGTTGTAGTCGACGACAACTAGGTGTAGTAGCAGTAACACGAACAACAGGAATACCGGCGACAGTTGGAGTCGGCGCACCTCTACTGTAACACGCGATCGAGAGCTGCACGGGTCAGCGGGACTCGCACGCAGTTCGTTGGGTTCGGTCGCGGAAGAACTAAGAAGCTAGTCGGATCAGCTTGAAGGAGAGGCGCGTGTCTTGCCGGAGAAGCCCAGAAGTTCCGTCGCTTCGGCTGATCTACTGCAGCGGGGAGGACGATGTTGAGCAGTACCAGATACAAAGGGGAAAGGAAAACAAATTTTGTTTTCCACTGAATAATTCCAGCTCTTGTGCTACTTCCGCATGGTGTCTCTTATAGGCAGGAAAATTGCTATTTCACTTCTTCCTTTTCTTTGTTTTCAAAACTGACAGGTCGTAAACATGTGATTTATTATTTTTCTTTTTTGTTTGTTTCCAAAAGCTGACAACAGCTTTTCAAAAAGTATCCATCAGACAATGAAAATATGTGTTTTAATTATCTGAAATTAAGTGTTTCATTTTCAAACACTCATCACGATTTTCCGAAGAATAATTCCCCAAGTGTTTTTCCAGGTTAATTTTTTTATTAACTTTATGCATTCTTTAAATAATTTAAGCTTGCCCCTTATGTACTAACTATTCGAATTACCGGACTGTTTTATTTAGGGTCCCCCCGGATGTCAAGCCAATGAGCCAGGACTAGAAATAGCATCGATGCATGAAAATAAAATACAGAAAATGAAATAGCAAATAAATAATAATAATAAAAGATAATTGCCGCGTGATGGGATCACGCGTTCTCGGGTGCAACGATGGATGCATCAAAAATAATAAAAAGGAATAATAAGAAGAAAGTGGAATGAGAGACGACGTAATAATAAGGCAACACGAAATAACAAATCTGAAAGACATAAATAAGACACCATAGTAATCAAGGGAACAATAAGAATTCATCTAGTCTTTTGACTAACAGAAAATGTAATTAAAACATGGCAAGGAGGAAGCCACTCCCGCCAGCTCTAGCGGACCCCCTTTCACGTGAAGATATACAAGCTATGGTTGGAGGTCGTCACCGCTGTCTTTGGAGTTCTAGATGCGCACAAGGCTGCGTGTTGTGATCCTGACTGCTCACACAAGGAGTTCCAGTTCTGCTTCCAAAAGCGGGTAGTGTGTTAGTCATATAGTATAGTTTTTGATTTGTGACTATGTATATATTTTTGATGTAGTCCACTAATACATGTGGCACAGTTTTGAGATAGACCTTTCTTTTTGTATACATATATGTTAAGTTATCTGCTAACTTTGATGTACTATATGACTTTTTGTTGGACTGTAACTGTTATATAAATAAATAGCATGTTTTATTTTTTTGCATATTTCTTTTGTACTTTGTAATTATAATTGTTGAATGTTCATATACATGGCGCCTCTGATGTATAAAAAATTGTGATGGTAGCCTAGGAAGCGGGGTCGTTACATATCCAACGGCCGGCTGTTGAGCCGCGGTTTCGAACCCACGCCCCATTGATAAAAGTTCTTAGAAGAGCCTCTCATCACCAACTGAGGCTACTCAATTGATGATGAGAGGCTCTTCTAAGAACTCTTATCAAAGGGGGCGCGACTTCGAAACCGCCCCTCAATAACCGGCCGCTAGATTTATCCCGGTAGCCCCAGGAGGGTCCGCGGAGAGTTGGTTGGAGTGCGAGGGACTGCAGCCATGTTCGGGTCCACGTAGCCACTCGTGGGGCCCGCAACATAAAAGGGCACACTTTTATGTTGCGGGCCCCATGAGTGGCTACGTGGACCCGAACAGGGCTGCAGTCCCTCGCACTCCAACCAACTCTCTGCGGACCCACCTGGGGCCACCGGGATAAATCTAGCCAACTCTTGCAACTCAGTTGGTGATGAGAGGCTCTTTTAAGAACTCTTATAAAAGGGGACGCTGGTTCGAAACCGCGCCTCAACAACCGGTCGCTGGATTTATCTCGGTAGCCCCAGGTGGGTCCGCGGAGAATTGGTTGGAGTGCGAGGAACTACAACCCTGTTCGGGCCCACGTAGCCACTCGTAGGACCCGCAACATAAAGTTGAAAAGGATAATTACTTCTCCAAGTCATGCATTTTCTTTTTTTCGTTATGCTATGAAAAGATGATAAATAGTAACATGATTTCTTCTCAAAAATGTATACTCATAGCATGTTTTAGAACTTGTGATGTTAGCGATTTGGCGGTCTGGTGGTTTGGCGGATTGACGATCTAGTCTGGCGGCCGGCCTTGTGGTCTGACAGTTTGGCGGTCTGATCGTTGGCGATTGACATACTTCTAGCGTACTGGTTCTGAAGGTTTGACAACTACTGTAGCGGTCTGGTCCCGGAATCTGTGGCGTAGGTCTAGCTGACCTGGGGGTCATTGAGACCGCCTCCTTGATAGGACAAGGAGGGCTTGGAGTTCTATCTGTTGTTGCAGGTTGGCGGTCAGGAGGCTGAGGCCGCTGCGGATAAAAGAAGCATTGTGATCTAACAGCTGATGCAGTTTGGCGGTCAGGAGGTCGAGGTTGCTGCAGTCTGGCGGTTATAGATGACTAATCGCTTCTGGTGCTTCTGGTGGTCAGCGACGATCTGAGGAGGAGAGACCGACAGACTCTAGTTAAGGAGTGAATAACTTCTATAACTGCTCAACATTATGCGGTCTGTAAAAATTAGTTCGCCTAGTCGGCTTGTTGTAATTTAGTCCTATATCGTCTGTTGTATTGTCTTTCTATCTCCTCTCCACTATAAATAGGGGTCATACCCATGTAAATTAACTTTTTGTGAAAAGAAAATTATGTTATTTAGATTTTCTCACACGGTATCAGAGCGAACCCGATCCTTGCGGACTCCCGTTTTCTAACCGCCCGCTAAGCTCTTCTGCAGTCTCTGCGGACTCTGGTTTCTAACTGCATGCTAAGCTCTTTTGCGATCTCTGCGGACCCCGATTTTCTAACCGCACACTGACCTCTTTGCGCAGATGTCTCTGTGCTGCGAATTCTGTCTTGCCGCGCAGTTTCTTTTTTTGTTCGCCCTTTCTATGGCGATTATGGAATTTTCTTTTTACACTGGCTCAAACTATCCGGACTGGAGTGTTTCATTTGTGTTCTTGTTGCGATCACAACGCAAACGCCATCATCTCACTGATGACCCTAATGTTTGAGGGTCCGCTTCCTTTGATGATTGGGATGTCAGTGATGCTTTGGTAAGGAGATGCCTTGCTAATAGTCTGTCTGATGAGTGTATACCCATCATTCGTCATGATGAGACTGTCAAAGCTGCTTGAACTCATCTTGTTGTTATTTACTTTAAGGGCGCTCAGACTTCGTGCATATACACGTTATTTGCTGATCTGTTTGCCCGTCCTAGCTTGACTCATGTTGCTGCTTACCCGGAGGTGCAAGCCTTTGACGCTGAAATTCTTCAGCATCGCCCCTTCTCTGTTGATCTTGCTGAACAACACAAACACTTTCATGAACTTCTGGTTGTGTGTTATCTTATTCGCCATCCTAAGTCTTATGACATAATTAGAAAGCAAATTCTTGGCAAAGCCGACTTTCCCACTCTTGATGCTACTGCTGCTTGTATCACCGCTGTTACTACTCTTCTTTAACGCCCTCTACTTGCCTCCCCACCCCATCACGACATCTTTGCTCATCCAGTTTACTCTGACAATTCTAGTGGCCGTAAAGGTCACTCTGGTGGATGTGGTCTGTCTCGTCATCTCTGCTCTCATTGTGGCAAGACAGGACAGCTTGTTGATCGTTGTTGGGCCAAGTATACTCATCTTCGCTCGCCCGCGGGTGATACCACAAGGAAATCCACATCCCTTGCCTCTTCTTCAAGAAGTGTTAATGTGCTTACGCAGGATAAATGGCTTATTGATTCGGGAACTACTAATCACATGACAGACAATCATCGTTTGTTCTATTGTTTGGACAAGCATAACCAATCTCCTCTGATTTTTGTTGTGGATGATACTCTGTCTCCTGTGTACGGAACTGGTACAGTCCACGTCACTCCGTCTCTGCGGTTTGAGGACACACTTTATGTGTCATCCTTTCCACGCAATTTACATTTTGTTCCTGTTCTTTGCAAACAACTAAACTACATGATTACATTTACATCTAATACTTGTTCTTTTTAGAATCTTCACTCCAAAGAGACGATTACTACTGGGACTGAAAGCAATGGACTCTTTTTCCTAGATAATGTCACTGCTTTCTCTTCTTCTATTCTCCAATGATATCTTCACCTTGGTCATCTCCTACTCGCCTCATCTACCAACTCCTACCGGATTTACCTCCAGAGAACTCCTCTCTGAACTGTGAAACATGTTAACTGGGCAAGCACCATCGCACGTCATATCCAACAAGACAAGCATGTAGTTCTTCTCGTCCCTTTGATCTTGTTCATTCGGATATTTGGGGTCCTTTTCCTACTAGGTCTATTGGTAGGGGAAGTTTGTATTTTGTTACTTTTGTTGATGATTTCTCTCGGTTTACTTGGTTGTATCTTTTAAAAAAACGTTCTGATTTTTTTTTTCGTGTTCACTACGTTTTACAATGAGATACGTAGACAGTTTGATGTTTCTATTAAGGTACTTCGTGCTGATAATGCTCGAGAATATCTTAGTCAACAATTTTCTGAGTTTTATATGCATCGTGGCATAATTCATCAAAATATTTGTCCATACACTTCTTAGCAAAATGATGTTGCTGAACGCAAAAATCATCATCTCCTGGATGTTACTCGCATCCTTCACAAATGTGTTCCCTGGTCATATTGGGGTCATGTTGTACTTCACTCTTGTTATTTCATCAACTGTATTCTCTCATCTGTTCTTCAAGACAAAAACTCCATCCTACATCCAGGATTCCAACCATTTTCTTTACCTTTCTGTGTTTTTATTGTACAACGTTTGTCCACTCTCCTTCTAATGGTGGTGATTAACATTTTCCTCGCTCGGTAAAGTGCATCTTTTTGTATTGCTATCCGACTCAAAAGGGGTATCGGTGCTTTGATCCCCTTCTCAGGAAACAATATGTTTTTATTGATGTCATATTCTTTGAAGATATGCTTTATTTTTCTCGAGCTCTTACTCTCTCACCACCTAATGATTCTCCATCTATACACATTATTTTTGCACCTCCAACTGAGCCTACTCCTACGCCACTTTCTCCACTTTTTATGTCAGTTCCTCTATCTTCATCTGTGTCTTTTGATTCTTCTCTATCTTTGGAGCCGTTGCTGACAGTTTCTGAGCCAGTAATCTCTTTGATGGATGGATCTATTACAAAAGAAAAGTCGAATCTTGACTTTCCTATTGATTTACGAAGAAATGAAGGTCTTGACCGAAAAAGGTACTTGGAGTCTTGTCCCTACTCCTTTAGCAGTGGATGTGGTTGGTTGTCGGTGGATCTTTATCATCGAGTTTCATCCTGATGGAACTATTGATCGTTATAAGGCGAGGTTGGTTGTCAAAGGTTTCTCAGAAATATAGTGCTAACTTCTCGGACACCTTCTCCCAGTTGCTCGCATTAACACTATTCGTGTTTTTTTCTCTATGGCTGTTAACAGAGGTTGGGAGATTTCTCAGTTAGATGTAAAAAATGCCTTCTTTTATGGCGATCTGCAAGAGGTGGTATACATGAAGCAACCTCATGGGTATGTTGCTCAGGGGCAGTCTCAGGTGTGGAGGTTACGGAAGGCAATTTATGTTCTCAAGCAAAGTCCACATGCCTGGTTTGACAAGTTCAACAAAGTTGCCTTTCTTGTTGACTTTACTCGAAGTTCTATAGATCATTCTTTTTTCATACGCAAGACTACTAAAGGGTTCGTTGTTCTTGTTGTCTATGTGGATGATATCCTTTTTACTGGTGATGATAAAGAGGGAATTGATCTAGCGAAGAGACGCCTACGACAACATTTTGTTACAAAGGATATGGATCTCCTAATTTCTTTCCGGGAATCGAAATCTCGCGAAAACACAAATCTGTGGTGCTCTCACAACAGAAATACGCGTTGGATCTTCTGAAAGAAACTGGTCTTCTTGGGGCAAGACTCGTTCCTTGCCCGATGGTCGTTGGTGATGACAAGAGTTGGACTGAGCATTCGCCTCTCCTTCCCGATAGTACTAAGTATAGACGACTGGTGGAAAAACTCATCTATCTGACTGTCACTAGACCAGATATTTGCTATGCAGTAGGCAAGGTCAGTCAATTTATGCAAGCCCCCAGAGCGTATCATCTTCGTTGAGCCTTGAAAATTCTAGAATATGTGAAAGAGTCTCCAGAAAAGGGGTTACTGTTTCAAAAACATAATCATCTGAAGATTGAAGCCTACTCTAATGTCAGTTATGCTGACAATAAAGAAGATAGAAAGTCTATAACTGGTTTTTGCACTTTTGTGGGAGGAAATCTTGTTAGCGGGAAAAACAAAAACAGTCTGTTGTGTCTCGGTCAAGTGCAGAAGCTGAGTACAGAAGCATGGTCTCGATCAATTGCGAGTTGAAATGGTTGTGTCTTTATGCTTGATTTAGAAGAGGTATATGATCATCACTTACCAATGTTCTATGACAACAAAGTTGTTATATATATATCAAAGAATCTAGTTTTTCATAAAAAGACAACACATTGAAGTTGACTGTCACTTCATCAGAGAAGAAATATTGAAGAATCAAATTTGTACACCGTTTGTCACTTCTGACAAAGAACTTGCAGATATATTTACCAAACCAATTTTTGCTTCTCTTTTAAATGTTTGTGACAAGCTGAGTATGGTTGACATATATGCTCCAACTTGAGTTGGAGTGTTAGAACTTGTGATATTGGCGATCTGGTGGTCTGGTGGTTTGGCGGACTGGCGGTCTGGTCTGGCTCTCTGCCTTGTGGTCTGGCGCTCTGCCTTGTGGTCTGGCGGAATGATCGTTGGCGGTTGACAGACTTCTAGCAGACTGGTTCGGAAGGTTTGACAACTGTTGTGGCGGTCTGGTCCCAGAAGCGTGGCGGTCTGCGTCTGGCGGACTAGTCTGACAGTCTAGCTGGCATGAGGGTCATTGAGACCGTCTCCTTGATAGGACAAGGGAGGCTTGGAGTTCTATCTGCTGTTGCGGGTTGGCGGTCAGGAGGCTGAGACTGCCGCGGATAAAGGAAGCATGGTGATATAACCGTTGATGCGGTTTGGCGGTCAGGAGGCTGAGGCCACTGCAGTCTGGCGGTTATAGACGACTAACCGCTTCTGGTGCTTTTGGTGGTCAGCGACGATCTGAGGAGAGACCGACGGACTCTAGTTAAGGAGCAAATAGCTTGTCTAATCGCTCAGTATTATGCGGTCTGTAAAAAACAGTTCGTCTAGTCGGTCTGTTGTAATTTAGTCCTACATCGTCTGTTGTAATATCTTTCAATCTCCTCTCTCCTATAAATATGGGGTCATACCCATGTAAATTAACTTTTTGAAAAATGAAAAATCCAGTTATTTAGATTTTCGCACAGCATGATTATGTAATCGAGATGCAAAAGATAATGAAGGATTGTGAGAAGGGTAAACCCTGCGGAAGGAGGGGCCGTGAATGACCTTCCATAGAAAAGAACTTGTTCGGGTTAACTGTCATGATTTGACCAAAGGGAGTTTAATCCTTAATTCGATTTTAATTAGAGAACGTAGTAATTACAAGGAAATGGCAGGAAGCCTAGTCAAGCAACATTTTAGGATCCCTAAGAAAAGATTAAGAAAGAAAATTAACATGTCCTTAATCCTTGATCTTACCGAATGAATTGGCCAATTCAAAGAAACTGACTAAAAGAAAAGAAATTATATGTATTTGTATACTTGATTCTTTACTTTATCTGTTGTTTTATTGCCAATTCACGATGAGGATAACATGTTTACATTGTATCATCATTAATCTTATGCATTTCATGTTGATATATATATATATATATATATATATATATATATATATATATATAATTTTTTTATGCATTTCATTATTAATCTTATGCATTTCATGTTGATATATATATATATATATAATTTTTTTATGCATTTCATTATTAATCTTATGCATTTCATGTTGATATATATATATATATATATAATTTTTTTTATGCATTTCATTATTAATCTTATGCATTTCATGTTGATATATATATATATATATATATATATATATATATATATATATATATATATATATATATATATATATAATTTTTCTTGACCAACAATCTAACAGGAGAAGTCCTTCAATAATTGTGTATAGTACACTAGATAGTTGATCTTGCTTTTCTTATTAACAAGCCATTGTTATTTTCCTCTATTCCCTTCTTGTTGCAGTTCATCCACTGCAATTCTCTATCTATCTTATGCAAGCTCGCTGTCTCTCCTTTTTCTTCCACTTCCTCCATGTTTCTTTTCATGTTGACGTCATTTATATAGGCCTTCAGGATTTTTGAATTTGTTCTTAAATTCCTTTGAATGCTCTGAATGCTACTTCGTATGACTGAATAACTTGGGTAAAATAAAGATTTTAATGGATGTATTTTATACGCAATCTCAGTTGTGACAAGTTCCAAGAGAGATGACCGTTGGAGGTTTTCTAAAAAACCTGCGCTGATTTTATTATTCAAGGACTTCTCGACGATACTCTTGTGATTTCAGCATTGTTTGAAGTTTCCAGAGATGCTTAGAGATTTTGATGCAACTTTGACGAATACGACATTGCTTTAAAGTTCTGACACTGCTTTAAGAAATGCAACGCTACGTGGAAGATTTCGATGTTGCTCGTATAAATACAGACGAACTCAATGCTACGTAGAGAAATGTACATTTTCAACTAAAATAACTCATATGCAATATGGCTGAAGGAATGGACAGATGTGGGAGCCGGCGAAGGAACGCACGGGTCTGGCCTGGAGCAGGCAAAGCAGCCGAAACGAATGGAAGCAGTGTTGGCTGAAGGAGCGACGGATCCGGGAATCGAGCAGGCGGAGCGGTCCACGAGGAGCGCGATCTGACCGGCGCTGGATCGAGCGAAGAGGACGGTGTTCGACATTATCGCGAGCCACAGAGACGAGATGCGATGTCGATGCAAAGGGAGGAGACGAAAGGCGCTGCGCGGTCGATCATCGTTGGAGGGAACACAAAGCAAGCCCGCACAAAAGTCGACGGAAACGGACGGAACCCAGCGGTAGTTGATGCAAGCGAGACGGCAAGTCAGGCCAATACTACGAAAAAGAGAAAACACTTGAACTAATTGAAAATACGAATACAATCATGAGGTATACTCGTGCCCAACTTCTGGAGGTTGGTTCCATCTAGAAGTCCCTATCCCAAGTGAGAGATCCAAAACCCAAATGATCAAAAAAAAATGAAAACAAACTCTCCATACACCTCCTTATATAGGGAGGGGCTCACATCTCATTAACCCTAAAGCAACAAATAATCATACAAGAAATAATAATAAGTCACGCGCACATGCGTAACAGTAATATCCTAATTAATCACTCTTAAAGTTGTATATCAAATCAAGAGGTGGGTTTTCCAACAATTAGCCAACTTCAATAGATCCTCATCACTCTAACTTATATATACATATGGGCGACTACTCTTGCGAACAGGCTTCGCCGATCCATGAACGAGTATGATCTTCTCCCAACTATGATCCTTACACAATAATATCTGAAGCCATTTACTTTATTTCATGCAATTTCAAAGGTAAGATTATAGTAATTTAACCCATCATTTGTTCTAATACTGAAATAGGACAAATTAAAATGTCCTGAATATATCCCTTGCAACTCATATGACGACATCAGACATTTCAAACCAATGGACAAGAGCTTGATATCCAACATCCTAAACATGCAACCTTGATTTAAAGGAAAATATGTAAAGGTTTTTTATATTGTTAAGGTTTTTGACCACTTAATTGCCTCAACATCTTCGACCAAACACCATTAACAATTTTAAGATCCGATGTTATCACCTCCAATCAATTTACACCTTCCCAACAGAAAGCTATTAGTTCTTGCTTCCATTAAGCTGCACAAAAATTTACCCATCTCCACACAAACTACCACCGAAACTACCTTTCCTTACTTTATCCCAATAGCCAGTCAACTAATCAATTACCATCCATTTTTTGGAAACCCGATCCAAGCTAAACTCAGATCCCCGCCACACCCTCTTTAAGTAACTCTAGCACACCCATTATCACCTAATCAGGCTTGGGATCACAATTTCATGTGTACCACATCACATTATTCACTACCACATCACATTATTCACTACAACATCACATTATTCACTACAACATCACATTATTCACTACCGCATTACATGTGTATAACACTTATTCATCACATGTAGTTACAGACAACACTACCTAAAAAATTCACAAACAACTCAATCAAAAATAGATTTAACAACAGACCCATAATTTTTTATATCAGGAAATTGTATTATAATGTGAAATCCGGCGAAACAGAGGATAGAACAAGGCAAGGAAGGAGTGGCAATCAAACTTTGAAGCTGACGGGACCGGAAGATTATGCGGGCTAATTTGAACAGAACTGGAACTCTAGGATCGCAGTAGTCTATGTTAGAAAAGCTCTTGGTCTAGAGAAAAAAAGAAGAGGAAGTTAGGTCGAAGGAAAGCCTTGGCGTTACCTGATCTACAGAATGTCGAGGATGGTCAAAGTCGTAAGATGGGATTAAGGAAGTTGGGCCGCAGTGTTCGAGGAAATGCTCTGAGAAGAGATTTGTCGCAGAGAAAGACGAGAGGAGAATGAAGATGAGCGATGTCATTGATGGTTGACACCCTAATTCCGAGGATGAGGAAGTGGGGTCGCAGTGTTCGAGTAAATGTTCTGGAAGGAAATTTTTGTAGTGTAGGTCGAGACGACAACAAAAAGGAGCGATGACCTAGCTGAAGTGGCTTTGCACACAGAGAAAGTCTAGAGAATGAAGAGGAGCAATGCCCTAGAGGGAGTAGGTGTGTGTGGAAATGTATGGTTGTTTATGTGACATTTTACGGTAGGATTTGATGTGTAATGATATCGCAGGGATAGTTTTAAAACGGAAATGTTAGCCGAAAATGGTAATATTGCCTTATAATATAGAATATAGTACACACACTATTTATTTATTTACTGTGGTATATTATGAGCATATTAAATTATGATTAAATTATGATAACAAATTAAGGTCGCTACAATCATCACCTTATTCATTGTCATAATTGTTCAAAGATATATTTAATTTCTTCAATTGTGATGAAGGATCTGCATAGGCGAAGTATTAACTACACAAGGTAATGTGGAAATGGGCTTTAAATAATATATACCATTTAGATATTCAAAGTACTAATAAAACAACAGCTTTATCTGTATTCCATTAATTATCACCTTTTATAGATAATCATTTTGAGTTGATATAGATATATCGCTTTTATGAACATTGTGATATTTTGAATAACAGGATATTATAAATTTTCAATCATCTTCACTGAGACATAATTACACAAAATGAGTCTAATGTGCTAGTATGTTCCAAGAAATGTCAGACTAAAAATATAATATAAGATTAATACAAATACTGTTACAACTACTCACTACATGTTCTAATAGATCTTTTTTCTCTAACAACAATTTGTTGCCATTATCGTTTCGTGAATTAGTTGCAAGTTGCAATTCTGTTCTAATTGTCATGATCAGCCATGTGAAGAAATAGAAATGAAGATAAGGCAACTAAAATGTAAATATAAGTCCAAGGATGTATTCATATGGAAAGTATGGTCATATATGTAAGATTTGTGGCTTTGAAGAAGTGGACAACAATCATGCAAAAGAATAAAATTTTGGCTATAAATCCTATAATTGACACTAAACTTAGGCTATGATCCCACTTGTTGCATAACTAAACCTTATACCAATTGATTAATCATAGTTAAAAATAGATGCTCTCATACCAAGGATACCATTTATGCAAACCTAATTGAAAATAGGCACTTAGATACCACTTGATGAAAGTAGTAGCAAAGAGATGTTCTGATAAACTTAATGAACGCCATGTTGCAATTGGATACTAATTCAATGTAGGCTTAGTTACATGAATCACTGTAGAACAAATAAAGAAAAATCATGCAAAAAAAATCATTTAAACACAAATCAATACAACTACTGATGAATAAATGCCAAAAGTAAATTAATTGTGACACAATCCTTAGATGAGCGAAAGAAAAAATACAAACACAAAAATAATAATATAAAACAAAATGTTTCCTTGGGTTTTGGGGAGTACGGCATTAAATAGAAGTATAGTTTGTAATTTGAAAGTAGACAAGAAATTAAATATTGACAAATGTGAACTCTGACACGTGCACCAAAATGCCACAAAGAAACTAAAAACTCCTCAAAGAATACTCCAAAAGAACGTCAAAAGACAACTTCCCAAACATCCCACAACAACCAAAATATTGTTGGGCGATCGAGTGGAGAATGAGGGGCGAGAGAAAGTATACAAGTGTAAAGGAGAAGCACCATGAAAGAAAAAAAAATTGGCACTCGGACAACAGAAAAGGAGGGGAATGAGAATAGTTTTTCCACAACCTGGAAAATTTTCTAACTCACGTAACCATTTTTTTCTTTTGCAACATCAACACACGGAGGTGAAAATGGTTGGAACCAACTCAATAAGAAAAGGCAGTATGTTACAGTCAGGGGGAAAATAGAAAGAGAGCAGCAAGAATTTAGCATAAATTGCAACAGGGCATTAAAATAACAGCATGCAAGATTAATAAATTGAACTTTCAGACACAATTAAAGCAATGTCAAGACTTGATTTTTAATGCTTTTTCTTCTTGTTTTTTTCACATTTTTTCTTTCTTTTTAAAAAAACCACCTATCAAAATCAAGTTATATAGGTGCTACCAAACCCAAAAAGAAAAAAAGTATGCTAAACAACAAACCACAGTCGAAGTAAATAACAACTGACTTTAAAAAGTTTTAAAACGTTCTTAAAATTTTCGATACTTTTCAGGTAAGTTCTAAAAGAAACCAAAGTGGCAAAGTGTTAGTGAAAGATCCAGAAGAAGATGGGGAGACTCATTCGCAAACCCAATAAAGGACACGGTGACTACTGATAAGAAGAATGACACTATGTTGCGTAGGAAGTGGAGTTATGTCAGACTGTGGAGGGACGGAAGAAGAAAATCCAAGATGACGGTGAAAGGTAGAGAAAGTGGAAGAACTGGGAGATGAAACTCATGGTTCCAAGAAGGGTAGTCGGTGGCTTCAAAGGTAGAAGAAATTTACATTTTTTTCATGGACAGCTTACTAGGGTATTTACTACCCACGATTGAAGGTCATGGTAACAAAGTTCAACTGAATAATTCAGGTTGCAAGCTCATATGAAGCAAAGAAGTGAAGCATTTGGCTTCACGTGAAACTACAGATTTCTGCCTGTGATTAAAAAAGAGAAATCTCCTTTTTAAATAGAATTGTTACCACTTTTCAAATAACCTCATATTTGTTTTTAGTGGTCAATAGTATGGGTTAAAACAAAAGGCGAAATGGATTATGAAAGGAAATTTTACTTTTATCTGACCAAATCAATTAATTATGTCTTTTCTAGTTTAAATCAAACTAAACAGCTAGTTCAATTGAAGAGAGTGCACTACTACAACAACAAAATAAAATACAAGAAAAAAAGTGTGAAACAAAAAGATGCAAGAAAAATGTCCAACATGAACAATAAAATGTGAAATATAAACAAAATGTATTCATTCGTGGTCACCTACCTACCTACATCACTAAGAGAGGGAAATAAAGCAAAGGAAGGGAGAAATCACCCCAAGAATAGTTTAAAGATGACTTTAGTTGATCAGGAAAACAGAAGGAATAAAAATTGTCCACAAAGTAGCCCTTTGTTTAAAGAATCAAAAAAGGAATCAATGAAAGAAAAGAAAATTGAGGTTTTATTTGTTATCCATAGACCTTCTATGATTTCTAAACGTTAGGAGATTATTTAGGAGGCCATCAAAGAGAGAAGTTTCGATTTAGGAGAGGGACCTAAAGGTAAGGAAAGGGCTTGCTTGGGTGTATGCTAGTGGTTGAAGATGAAAAAACAACATTCTTGAATAGAGCTCTTTTCCTGTGGTTGGAATCGTATATAAAATTGTGTTTTGGGAATTGCTATTTTCAAATGGTAACTATTCAAACGGTCAAAAATAGTGTGTTTTCTAAAAAATGCAATGGAGATAAAACACCCAAATAAACAGAACCTAAAACACTATTTTGAAATTGAATTTTTTCTAATCATCAGGAATAATTCATTGTCAGTGACTTCTACAATTAAGAATTAGTTTCAGTATTTGAATTTAATATAACAAACTTTTATTTTTAACACAAGATTATATTGTTTCTTTTTTTTTCGCTTATTTAAACGACCAATAAAATAACTTGCAATATGTTGAATGTAATATATTATAGACCAAGTAAATTTCTCCAGGTCCTTTCCTTATAGCCGTCATTCTTAAGAATTCTTCCTTGTTGGATAGATACAAATGATTCTACCAAATCTTGGACTGCTTCTCTCTTCCTTCCCTAGAACCCGTAAGGGGTGGTGAAAATAATGCAAGATTATTTTCACTTGGAAAAATTGAGATTAACAATTCAAGAAAGTGGGTTATCGTTAAAGCTTGAAGATTAAGGTCGAGATCATTCAAACTAAAAAATGAAGAGGATGGATGGTTGCTGTCCAAGATTTGGTAAAATCCAATTCATTAACAACTACCAACTATTATTTGTGTTTTGATAGTAACATTACGTTATTCACACTCTTCCATTCACCATTAACCTTAACAATCCTCTTTTGTTTTGAACATTATTTTCATTTGGAAAAATTGAGATTGTAGATGTTTCAGTCCAAGGATGTGGATAATCGTTAAAGCTTGAAGAATAAGGTCAAGATAATTCGAGCCAAAAAATGAGGATGTATATTTTCCAAGTTTCATAAAATCTACCTTATTAATAACTACCAACTAGTATTTGTGTTTTATCTTGACCCTTTTATGTTATTCACACTATTTCACTCACAGTTGACCATCCTTAACAGTCAGTCCTCTTTGTTTTGAAAACTATTTTCATTTGGGAAAATTGAAAAGAAGCTTGAATTGCTCAATCTAAAGAATAGTTTCCTTGACCAGCTGCTGGATTGAACTTCATTTTTAGGTGAATTAAGTTGAGTGTCTGAAAGTTGCACAATCTGCTCTTGAATACCCCATTAGCATCCACATTAAATCAGGAAGTCTTGTTTACCTACATGTTTTGGATCAATTTAGTGACAATCCAACCATGTTCCATTTTTACCTTGGATATTTTTACTTTAGCAATACAATTATGAACATGTTCTACCATGCTTTGGAACTGCTTTAGTGTTGGTAACATGGGGAAGCTTATGTAGGTGCATTAGCTCCACATGCCTAAGAAACAATAACACTGTATGTGACTGTCATGACTCAGAACTCAGCCTGACTTGAGTCTGAATGGATACATCACACAAATCTTGTAATAATCAGACCAGTCAAATGTCTAATATTCTAGCCATATTCTACGTACATCACTGAAAGTAAATTAAAATTACAAAATATTACGAGTAATAAAAAAAAGAAACTGCAGAACCTCTTTACACTTCAAGGGTGCGATTCATATACTAGGAGCATCACCTGTATGGTTGTAATCCACATGTTCAAAAATGGGCTCTAGTAAATCTTGCATTAGAATGAATTAAAGCTAAAATACTTTTACAGAACACTTCTTCTAAATGTTTGGGCTCATATTTCACGGTTAACTCGAGTCAATGATAATTCCCCAATATTCTCTTTGCAAAACAACATTATCCTAAGCCCCCAACACCTCTAGTGGCCCATTCTACATATCACAATGTAGTGTGAGATTGTGATAATTTAGTTCAAATGCTTAATAAATATTTTATAAAAATATTATGTCGTGATCAATGTTCATTTCAGTTGTTTGATTAAACTTTGCAGCATGCATGCATTAAACCCTTTTTAAGTGTGCACTTTGTCAACATAAAATTTCAGAACTCGACAATTTGTTATAGCTAGAAAGCGGATTGTTTTATATGTTACCTATTACCAAAACAAACCATATATAAAAGACATGAAACTACTTCGCAAAATTTTATCAGCAGACAATAGAATTAATTATAAAATGTCTAGCCCCCTGATTCTTATCCACCCCGACTTCTAGAGTATTATATGTTTAAAAACACCGAAGAACCTCATGTGATTCTAGCATTAGAAAGTTTAAAAGATATATTGCATGAACGACAAAACTTCATGAAACCAAAACACACATCTAAAATACTTGATTTTGTTAACATTTCAATATTTTAATGAGAACGGGCAAAACAAACAAGACCACATAAATTTGAATATCATAAACATCTACATCCAGGTTAATGTTGTCCAATGTACACAAGAGATGTGCTAAGTTATATCAATATAAGGATCTCTAGCCTTCTAAAAATATAAATATAGACCTGATTAAAATCATATAAACTGAATTAGGCGACAAAAGATTATCAAAAAACATTACATAATTGCCACTCACCGTGTTTTTAAGCATTGTTGATGTCACGGGACGAAGTTTCAAAATTTGTTGGCGATGTAAGTCCTCGATCTTTTGGGAATCACTGGATAACTGCAACCAAAAATAATATCAGACAACAGCATATTCACACTGACGAAAGAAATATGTTAGACAAGTCACCTTAGGTACAGTGAGAACTCGTCCCGGAGCCTGAGCCAATGTTTCTGCCATATTTAAGCCATTAGTAGTGCTTGAACTTATTGGTGCATGACTAGTTTGCAAGGAAGATGATATCCCTTGACCATTTACTCCAGCTATAAGAGGCACTTCTGCCAAAGCAGATGTCCAACCATCACTCCCGATGATAGCAGAAGCGCTCAGTGGAAGAATATCAATGGCAGTGCCTAAATTTAAAGAAGCTACCCTGGTTAAATCTGACCCCAAATGCTTTTCTTCGGCTCCAAGTGATGGAAAATCTCTTTCAAAGGAAGATTTAGTAATTCCTGAGACCACACTTCCAGCAGAAAGAATGGCATTGCTAGAATCATGCCCAGATTTTTTAAGCCAAGGCTCAACCCGCCTTCCCGATACCAAGGACTGAGATCGTCTCAAGAAATCTTTTTCGTACGTGTTATTAGTTAATGAATCTGGATAACTGGAGAAACCATTATCGAGCAAAAGCAGCCTCTCTCTTTCTCGAAAATCAAGATCCCTCTCCCTGTCTCTCTCCCTATCTCGATGGCTCCGGCCAAAACTATTGAAACCCCGTGAAGGAAACTCCTTCTCCCATCCCATGGAACCATTACTGCTTGTACTTCTCAGGAAAGGTGGAGAGGTTCTATCGGAGAAAGGCAGCGGACGAGGAGCATCGTGATCACAAACACTCAAAGGCAATCTGTTTCTTGAAGAGAAACCACCAGTATGTTCATCTGCTGCTGAAACAATGCACATGGAATTAATTAGCATGTATTGAAATCAAAGGAAGATCAAAAGAACATAGTACCTGAATGCAAGGACCCACCATGGTGGTTTGAGTTGCTGTTGCCAGTTGCAGTGCTACTGCTTGTCACTTTATACCACTCTGGAACAAAAGTTGGCTCACTTCGCTCCATTGCTAATAAGAACCATGATCTAAGACATAATTTGAAGCGGAACCAGTGCTTGAATTATGCTAACTTCCATATAAACATCAGGAATAGAATCATCTACCAACGTTTCTCTCGGTATTTTGAACATATAAAATAACAAAAGCCACCTTCAATCCTATTTATTATAAAATGATGAAGAACGGCCCCAAACAGGCTATATGTAAACAGGCTTGCACTGGCAAAGCCACAAAATAGGAATACTGCCCTAGAATCCTTCCATGGTCACCAATAATGCAGCAAGACTAAATGGTTCCAAAAATCACAAAAACGGAAGAGATGGGATCGCAGGCATAGGCTACCATCATCGACGATGCGAATCAGAATCCCTGATCTCAAAATCACTGGAACCAACGCATAACACACAAGACGCAAAGAACCCTACAAAAAGTGCGCATCCCGCAGTCACAAAACCCCCAAAAGGTTCAATAAACGTAGATCAGGAAGCCCGGACCATCAATTCCGTGTTGTCGGCGACGCAAGAATAGGAAGGGGAAGGAGAAGACGAAAGGAAAAGGAATACAATACTTCCCTAAACGAGAAGCGAAAGGTTCGCTCCAAACTCTGAAACCCTGAAGTTCTCCTCGATGCCGGAAAGTTTCAAGTTGGTTTTGAAACGGCGCGGGTATTTGGACGAGAAGACAGAGGTCGCTGGCGCAAAGGAGGATTAGGTATCCCCAAAAGGATCTCACTCACACTCTCTCTCTCTCTCTCACTCTCTCTCTCTCTCTTCTGTCAAATCACTCTTTCTCTCTCTCTCTCCCTCTCTCTCTCCGTGTGCTCCTGCGCTCAATCCCCGTCCTCTTGTTATTCCCTCTAACGACGTCGCTTAAATTCCCACTCGTACTCTATTTCTTCCTCGAGCGAAGCGATTTTCTTCAGTCTCTCTCTCTCTTTCCCTCTCTTTCTCTGTCCGCCTCTCTGTGAGTGATTAGGGTTTCAGGGAGGCGGTAGTGTTTAGGAGCGGAAGCGGTTCGGATTCAGGATGATGGAGGGAAACGGCTGCAACGGAAGGGTTTCTCGCCCGCTCGCTCTTCTCTCTGCTTCTATATTATCCAAGAAAACCGAACGGTACGGAAAAGGAAACCTGAGGAGGAGAAACAGAGATAAATGTAATTATTATGATTATTATTATTATTATTATTATTAAATTACTATTCTCCTTGCACCTTCATTTTGGGATAATGATAGTGCATACATCCACGGGCGGATTTAGAGGGGAGCTCGAGGGACACTAATCCTTCCATTATTCTTCAAAATTGGTGTATTTCAGTATTTGGATTTCTCTCGTCGAGACAATGAATTTGACTACTTATATGTCAAAAACGGTGGCCAGATGAATGAGAAACAGCTCTGATAAGACGTAAACGTTCATTTTTTTTGAAGGAAGTTGATGCATGATCCCCCATGTTAAAATTTTAAGAACGCAGCGCCACATTCAAAAAAAAATTATGCATCTGCATTATCAATTTGTGCACCCCATTATTAATTTTCTGAATTCATCATTGTATGCATCCAACTCAAAATTTTTTGATCATCATAAATTAAAAAGGCCTAAGTTTTAGGACTTTAGACACATTGCACCCTCAATAAGGGAGGGGGGAGTTTGGTGCATTACACCCTTAATTAGGAGGGGTTGATACATTGTACCCTTCCTAAAGATGCATTCGCTCAAGACTCAAGAAAATGAATGCATCAAAGACAAAGATTGAGAGAGGAACTTCCTCGATCCATTGTAATCTAAGTGCTATTAATTCATGCCTCTTTCGTGTTTAAGTATCCAACTTTGTGGGTAAGGGAGATTAGCAAGAAAAGAATAAGAAATGTCATCCTCATCTAATGACTAATATATCAAAGTGTCATATTTATACTTTCAGAGGATGCAAAGTATCATATTCATGCTTTTGTGTGTGCAAAGTGCAAAATAATGGGTGCAAAATGTTAAAACCCCCAATTGAGGGGTGTAATGTGTCAAAAGCCCTAAATTTTTTAGGTTATTCTATTTTTAATATACTCATATAGTAGCTTATTCTATTTTTAATATAAAACTTGTGTCTAGAAGCAAATTTATGTATTCTCTTCTTCGCTTAGCCTTAATTATAGCATATGTCCATGTATGTAAAAATGTCTCTGTGTAATGAGTATGTGTTTTAATTTTTAACATCAAGAAATAAAATGTACAAAATTCACTCGTTGTTTTACATTGAATGTGATCTGCTACGTTGTCAGCAAAAACTGATCGGTGGATGCCCAAACAGCAAAAGGTCCATACTGACGTAAAACAAAATATCATATAAAATATTTTGTGCAAATGAAAAGGATCTGGATCCCCTAAAGGGAGCCTAAATTCTCATATAAACATACATTTTAAAAAAAATTAAATTATAATGAGAAAGTGAAGTAGGGGAGTAGAAGAGCATGGTTTGGTCTCTTAAGGAGCAATAAATAAATAATACAAAACATGGGAGTTAAAATCAAAGAGAATACCAGAAGTTAGCTGGTAAGTGGGTCTTTTTGGTCGATTACGACTCCGTTTGGCATGGCGGTGGCGATCGAGGCTATGAATCATCGTTCGTGAACACCCGACCTTACCTAAGAAATTACATCCCCTTTTTTGTTTAAAACTAATTCTCTTTTATTGGCGACGGTCATAACCATTGTTATGTCAAACATACATTTTATAACAGTGGCATATTTGTCCAAATCCATCGGAGCAGAAACGCCGCTCCAAATGGAGTCTAAACCGGAGTTACATCAACCGTTAGAATATTGGGCTGATTAGATGCTTGATATGGGCTCAAATGAGCTTAGCTTATGGAACTTGAACCGTTCTCATAGAATGCACAACAACTACATTTGAAACGCATTTGTCTTATAAGTACAATCCATGATGAATATCAAAAGAAATATTTTGCTAAGTTGTATAGATACGGGGTGTGCAAAAAACAAACATTTCAAATTATCACATTCTTCTATAATTTATTAAAACTAACATATCTGATGTCAGGAATACACTTATACAAAAACTGTATTTGCGTCCCTCATTGTAGCTCTTTCATTTGCATTTCACTCTCTCATTATATATTGTGTGCAATACAGTTTTGTTTAAATGATCTTTTTATTTCAATGTTGTAAGCATTTTTCTTGACATAACTCTGACTAAGTGCATTTCATGGACAACGAGAATTGAATCTAACCTTCCAACATATGAATAAGCTTCTAGGTGCGACATCTCATGATCATGAAGTCCACATATAGCTTTCAGACTCCACTCATTTAAATGTATACTTTTTTGTCCTTTAAGTGAGAACTTGCAACCTCGTCTCTTTGAACTTGATTTTCCCGTTAATACCCAGCCATCTCACAACCAAGGATAACTTTAGGTTTGAGCATGCTTGTAAGTTTGGCAGCACTTTGTATGGTAATGAAAAATCTCAAATGCATAGCAATGCTTCATGTCTAATCCATCAAATCATCCTTACCAGGAAATATATTGATGTAACATGATGCTTTCCAACGTCAATTTGCATTTTAGGATTTGCCTCTTCATAAGATAATAAAGAGGTTATTTAGAAAACAACACTACCGTATATACTTTAACACAACATTTTAACAAACATAAAATACAAATACACATATCTCTAATTAGCTTCAATTCAACAACACTATCTAAAATACCACACGAGTTTTTACTACTAAGGATGAATAAGAGACAATCTTCATCTAAAGGTTGTATAGGAGAGCTACATCGACAGAAAAGTAGAGGATCACCTGGAACAGTAGAGGAAGATGGGTTAATACCTCGAACTTAGATATTTATATAAAAAACCTAAACCCTAAAATGATTTCCAACAAAAAAACGGCAGAGGAAGATGGGTTCCTCGCCCCTGGGGACCTTCGGGATGCCAGCAGTGATAGCTGCCCCGACATAGGTACCCTCTGGCGATGCCAATTTGAAAGAGGATGATGCAGGAAGATGAGTGATTCCTCAAACTAGAAGCAATAAAAAACAAGGCAATGAGTGATTACTTGTTTGGCGGGGATTGGGAAAAAGATAGAAGATTAGAGGAAGGCACAATCTTCTTCTCCCTTGCGGCACCATAGAAATGAGTTATGGTTGTGGATTGCACGGAAAGTGGGGACTATGGAAATGAGTGATTAGGGCTACACCGTAGAAATGAATTTAGGGTCTACACTTAGCCAAATATGCTCTCCACACAGCATCGCTCTTTTATAAATGTCCATTATCAAATCTTTTTGTTATCAGCAAATCATGAACAAAATTATTTAAAAAATCAGGAACAGAAGAATTATTTCCGACTCCACAAATTCCTCCACACACAATGAATCGCAGAAAACCAAATGAAAAACAAGAATGAAATGAGAACATGGGAGGAAGAAGGAATCCATTTTTCCACAAATGCATGTTGGAAAACAGTATATAGATGACCATCAATTCCAACAATCCCAAGGGTCCAATTCTGCCCAATTTAACAAACCCTAAAGGAACCCAAGAGCACCAAATTCACTCTCGATCAACCACTAGCAATATGAAATGCACACAAGTTCCTCGCCCATCTAAAACTAAAAATATAAAATTGAGATCTTCACTACCTTCGAGCTCTTAAGTCTTTTAAGTTCACCAAAACATGCCAAGGGCCCGTATGATTGGACGAAAAAGGGGACATGAAATTAAACTTGGGTCATTTTCAATTAAATTTAACATCCCATTTCAATTTTGAAGCCTCAATTCAACCAGACAGAATGAAATGTTTGCTGATAGGGGGAACAATTTTACTTTAAAGTTTTTGCTCCACCAACATATGTGCATGGAAACCAATATGTTTCAGCTATAATTGGCAGCTCATTACAACACCAGCTGACATTACTGCAATATCACTAATACCAACAATTAGATGTTTGGTACTGTGCAAAATCACAGTGAAAAACTGACAGAGAAAGGGAAAAAAATCTTCATTACAAAAATAGAAATAAAACTGGCACAATCCCATGTACTCATTTTGATGGGCAGCAAATTCACAAGTCAAGCCATGGAAACCAACAAATATAAGCGGCCAGTCTGATCTTGGTTGAAGATTTCGCTCCCCGCCGAGGAAATGCGATGATTTCCAGACTCTACAACGGCATCAGAATCATCATAGAATTTGTTCTTTCCTTCCATCGTACTAACAGAGTAATGCTGGCGCGGATGAAATTCTGTCCAAAATGATCATTTAACCTTTAAGCTCATTGAGAAAAGGCGGAATAATTAGGGCGCCCAGCAGGAAGCAAAAGCTTAATCTCGTGGTATGGGGCGGGCTGGTGCTAAGAGAGCGATCGAAGGATGACGGTGAGCAGCGAGCTACTGCCACGAACTGAAATGGTGAAGAAAACTCTTAGTATTCCATAAAGCGCCATCTCCTTCTCCACATCGTGCATGCACATCCTGCATCCTCATCGCTGACTTGCATATTCCGCTACAATTCCAGTCAAACGATGCGACGCACACACTCCCTGCCTGCGCCTTCCATTCACAATCTGAAATAAGATTATCATCCACAAAATTGACTGATTATATGAGAATGCTGTCCTAAATGATCTAATGTAAAATTGTGCGCGTAATATAGGTCATGAGACTCTCCAACTACACCAATTTGTATTAGATATTGTGATTTTAACAAATGCTATTATAATACATGACAATTAAAAATATTAAATCTCATGTCGGGATGCATCTGTATCCTCAGTGCACATAATATAGATCATGTTTGTCGACAAAAACCAATTGATTTTAGGCTGGACATATGAATTCTGTAAAAAGAGAGACGCACGAGAGAGAAAATCACCCTGAATTTTTATTATATTAAAAGAATAAGAGTACATACACTTATATAGAGGGAGAGACTTCTACATTTACAACGTGGGACTAAATAAACTATACATGGGCCAATACAAATGGGCCTCTCCTAATGGGCTTAATCTATTTTATCTTTAACACTCCCCCTCAAGCTGGAGCGTACAAGTCATAAGCGCCAAGCTTGGATAAGATCTGATAGTACAAAGCCCGACAGAGAGCTTTGGTGAAAATATCAGCAACTTGACTGGATGCCAAGACATGTTCCAATACTATCTTCTTTGATTGAACCTTTTCTCGAATGAAGTGACAGTCAAATTCGATATGCTTTGTGCGCTCATGAAACACCGAATTCTTGGCAATATGTATGGTTGTTTGACTATTGCAAAGCAGGGTAGCAAGAGAGGAGAGTTTGAGACCCATATCACTGAGTAGACCCTCAAGTCAGGTGACCTCAGATACGACCACCGTCATAGCACGGTACTCAGCCTCAGCAGATGAGCGAGCAATAACAGTCTGTTTCTTGCTACGCCAGGTAATACGATGTCCACCGAGGTAGGTGCAAAAACCAGTTGTGGAGCGTCTATCATCAAGAGACCCTGCGTAGTCAACTTCAGAGTACGCAACAAGAGATAAGGAAGTCGATGGTTTATAAACAAGTCCTTGTCCAGGAGCCTTCTTTAAATATCTGAGAAACCGCTCGACGGCTTGGAGATGAGGTCTGAGGAGTATGCATGAATCGGCTTACAACTCCAACAACAAATGAGATATCAGGTTGTGTAACTGTGAGGTAGATTAGTTTCCCCACCAAGCGTCGATAGTACTCTGGATTGGAAAGAACAGAGTCATTCCCAGAGTCATGTGCAGACAACTTATGATTCATATCAATCAGAGTGTCTGTAGGTTTGCATCCAGAATAGCCCGCACTTTGTAGAAGATCAATGCAATACTTCCGTTGAGATAGGACCAGACCATCAGGTGCATCCAGAATAGCCCGCACTTTGTAGAAGATCAATGCAATACTTCCGTTGAGATAGGACCAGACCATCAGGTCTTCTTGCAATCTCAAGTCCAAGAAATTATCGCAGATTACCCAGATCTTTTGTCTGAAAGACGGAGTTCAGATGTTGTTTGATATTCTGGATCTCGATGGTGTCGTCGCCCGTGATCAGAATGTCATCCACATAGACAAGAAGAAGAACAGTCCTTGTTGCTTGATGACGAGTAAAAAGAGAGAAATCAGCAGAGCTCCGAGTGAATCTCATCTCGCAAACCACTTTACTGAACTTATCAAAGCAGGCGCGAGGGGATTGTTTGAGACCATATATAGACTTCCTGAGATGACATACACGAGACTCCCCCGTGGTCTCAAACCCAGGTGGTTGGTGCATATACACAGTCTCTTGGAGATCGTCATTGAGAAAAACATTTTTGATGCCCATTTGATGAAGGGGTCATTGGCGGTGCACACCAAGAGAGATCAGAACCCGAACAGTATTCAGTTTTGTCATCGGAGAGAAGGTTTTGTCATAGTCGAGGTCATATTGCTGAGTGAAGCCTCTGGCCACAAGACGAGCTTTGAGATGATCAATTGTTCCATCAGGAGCATGTTTGATTGTAAAGACTCATTTGCAGCTAACACAAGACTGATCAGGAGGAAGAGGAACAAGGTCCCAAGTCTGGTTAGCCCAGAGAGTCATCATCTCTTCGTCCATGGTCATACGCCAGCCCGGATGTTGTAGAGCGTCCTGCAAAGAGTTAGGAAGGAAAATAGTGGAGAGAGAGGGCAAAAGTGCGAAGAGGTGGAGAGAGGCGATGGAGGGATACATAGTTTCCCATGGGATGAGCTGTAGAGGGTAGTGCTTGATCGTCAGTGCGCAGAATATCATCAGTAGAAGAGGGTTGTTGTCGGCCTGCTATCCGGGATGAGCGTCGAGTGTATACACGGAGAGGTGGAGGAGGAGGGAGAGGTGGTGAGCTTGTCACTGGAGGAGGGGAAGATATGGGAGGCAGAGATGTGACGGGGATAGCCGGACGAGGAATAGTGGACTGAGGTGGTAGAGCGAATTGTGGGAGAAAAAACTTTCATCTTCATTAAAGGTAACATCAGCGGAGACGAGTACCTTATTGACTGTGAGAGAGTGGAAAACATACCCCTTTTGAGTATGAGAGTAGCCAACAAAGATACATTTGGTGGCGCGAGCGTCACTTGGTGGTCCGAGAGAGTGAACATAGCATGTACAGCCAAATGTACGAGGCGTGAGAGAGAATGAAGACTTAGAAGGAAATAGGAGACCGAACGGAGAAGCAAAGTTAAGCATGGAGGAGGGCATGCGATTAATGAGATAGCAAGCAGTAGAGACAACAAAGTTCAAATATTCGGCAGGAACATGCATTTGAAGCATGATTGACCGAGTGACATCACAAAGATGGTGATTCTTCTGCTCAGCCACATCATTTTATTGGGGGGTGCGCACACGAGGTTTGATGAATTATCCCAAATTCGGTGCATAAATTTGAGAAGCTGCGACCAATATATCCACGATCATTGTCAGTGCGAATCGTTTGTACTGTAGTAGAAAAATGCGTACATATTTCAACTATAAAGACACAAAAGACAGAAATCAGTTCAGTACGATCACGAAGTAGATAAAGCCATGTGAGCCGTGAATAGTCATCAATAAATGTTACAAAGTACCGATAACCAAAAATACTGGGAACTCTATAAGGACCCCAGATATCAGAATAAACTAAAGAGAACGAAGTACTACTCAGATTACATGCAGGGGGGAAAGAAACACGATGTTTCTTGTACTAAAGATACATGATTCACAAGAAAACTCTTGTAAAGAGACATCAGGAAGAGCCTTCTTGAGAATCGAAAGAGTAGCCAAGACGACGATTTTAATTGACAGAGGGAACAACAGAGAGTGAAGTGGGAAGAACATCCAGGAGATAAAGCCCGTTTGACAGCCGTCCTCTACCAATGATAGTCCGTGTTCGACGATCCTGCATGACAAAAGAAGAGAGAAAATATTAGACAACAATCAAGATCGTGAGCCAGCCTATTAATGGACAGTAGGTTGAAGGGAGATCCCGGAACATGAAGGACCGAGGTTAATGATAGAGTAAGAGTAAGTTGTAGATCAGCAGCTCCAGACGCCGGAGTAGTGTCGTCATTTGCCACAGTGATAAACTTGGGATACTCGATGTGCATGTACTGAGGAGGTTTCTGAGAAGCAATGTGATGGGTGGCTCCAAAATCCAAGATCCATTGAGAGCTGTAAGAGAGACAAGAGATACCTTCAGTAGAGAAAGAAGCAACTGAGCCAGAGGAACGGTTGACCACGCCTTGGAGCTGCAGGATCTGTAGACAGAGGTCATTGATATCCTTCTGAGCAATTGAAGGGGCTCGATGGAAGAGGGACCTGTAGGAGCAGCAACGGCAGTAGTAGCAGTATGATGAGGAGACAAACCATGTTTGCGATAGCAGGTAGTTTCAAGATGTTCATCACAACAACAATAGGTACACTTGAGAGTAGAGCGTCCCGCACGTCCCCGACCACGAGACGTGAAACGACCTCACCGAGTAGAAGAGCCTCGGCCAGAGGGAGCAGGAGTAGGGAGTAGGGGCTGCTGGAGCAGAGCCGGAGAGAAACTGGCTAGAGCCTCGGGAGGTGGTGTAACTTTGAGCGTCATTGAGCAAACATCAGACAGAGAGGGTATAGTAGAATAGGAGAGAATCTGGGTCCGGACGCTGTGAAGATGACTAGGAACACGGGCCATCAACATAGCGATCCCAACAGTCTCCTTATGTGTCCGTTGAGTAGCAAGGCCTGCAAAGAGAGGTTGGTATTGTATCCAGGCCTTTACCAGGGTCCTGGCCTTTGCAACGAAGGAAGTTAAGTCGCTGGTGGGTCCAAGATCCAGTGATTGAAGAACGGAGATAATGTCAAAAAGGTGTTGTAAGCTATCCTTGCCATAGTATAGTGAGTGCAATTCATCCCACATTTCCTTAGCCGTTTCGTAATACATTGTCATGCGGTAAGACTCTGTGTCCATAGAGTTAAGCATCGAAGATTAGATCTGACTGTCATCGCGAAGCCAGTCATCAGAAGGGTCAGCAGGTCTGGACCGAGTAAGGTGAGCGAGCAGACCCTTTGTCTGCAGAACACGACGAACGGAATGAACCCATTCGACAAAGTTGGCCTTTCCACTGAGAGAGATAGAGGTGATGCAAAGTTCATCAAAAGTTCATCACGAACCTCAGGAGGCAGGGCAACAACACGGGCGGGCAGAGAAGGGGTAGCCACTGTTGAGTCACTAGATGTCATGGCGGATAGCAGAAACAGGCCGGGCGGCTAGCAGCTGAGAGCAACGGACTGAAGCAGCACAGAGCAAACCGCGAGAGAGAACAAGCGGTGGACACGAGCAGGAGCTCGCAAGGGAGAAGCAGTTCGCAAGGTAACAACAAGAGGCGGACTGGAGCAAGAGCTCGCAAGGGAGAAGAAAGGCGAGCTACTTGGAGCAGTCCGCAACAAGCTGGGGAAGAGAATCCGTGGCGGGTAGGCTATCCGCGGCGGACTGAAGCAGACCGCAGCGGGCTAGGGAACAAGCTGCAGCGGGAAGCGAACTGAGCAGAGAAGAAAACAGGTCGCGGCGACCTGAATCAGACCGCGGCGAGAAGGAGCAATGAGCTAGGAAGAGCAGGTCGCGGTGACTTGAAGCAGGGTGCGGCAACTAGAAGCAGGTCGCGGCGAGGAGCAAGAAGCAAGGAATAGAAGGTCCGGCGACTTGAAGCAGGACGCTGCGACTTGAAGCAGGTTGCGGCGAGAAGGGGCAAGAAGCAAGGAAGAGCGGGTCGCGGCGAATTGAAGCAGGGCGCGGCGACTTGAAGCAGGGCGCGGCGACTTGAAGCAGGTCGCGGCGACTTGAAGCAGGTCGCGGCGACTTGAAGCAGGTCGCGGCGACTTGAAGCAGGTCGCGGCGAGAAGTCAATAGCCCGTGGACCCTACGAGTTAGAGAGAGAAGGATATAAGAAGCTCGAGGAGGAAGGTGGAACCACGGAGAAAAGAGGAAGCGGGTTAGAACGAAGCAGCCCGCAGTAGCCAGGCGGCTACGGCGGTTAGAGAGAAGGGAGGGTAGGATCAGGTAGTCCGGAGGAAGGGATCAGTCCGCTAGCGAGTAGAAGTGGCGGATAAAAACCGGAGACCGCAGGAAGGGACGTCTACCTCTGATACCATGTAGAAAGAGAGACGCGGGAGAGAGAAAATCACCCTGAATTTTTATTATATTAAAAGAATAAGAATACATACACTTTTATAAAGGGAGAAAGAGGGAGAAACTTCTACATTTACAATGTGGGACTAAATAAACTATACACTGGGCAATACAAATGGGCCTTTCCTAATGGGCTTAATCTATTTTATCTTTAACAGCTTCTAACAAATGTTATTACGATACATGACAAAAAAAAAGTAGATTCAACATCGGGATGCTCATGTAGCGTTGTGCACTAAGGTGGCGTTTGGTTGAGCTTATTAGTTGCGGTGTGGTGGAAACGCAACGCAATTTTGTGAAAAAGCAGTGTTTGGCTCGGCTGATTTCCAAATCCCGTTTCCTAGATTCCGCGGTTTTATATTAGGCCCCAGACGCGAAAACAATCCCCGTTCCGCTTCCGCCGCAACAAATCTCCTGACCTAAGGCGCGATGGCACCGGCCCTTCCCTTCCCCAATCGGATCGACGACGGCAGTAGCAGCGGCGTCCCCGTGCAGGTTGTCCAGACCCGATTCGCTTCCCTGTGCGCCTCCTCTTCCCGGTGTTTCCCGGTCGCGCCTCTTTCTTCCCTCTTCCCGGTGTTTCCTCGATCGCTCCTCTTATTCCCGGAGCGGTAGCAGCGGCGTCCCGATCAACGACGATCCTCGACGACGGCTAGCAAATTCGCAGTCGCCTCTTCTTCCCGGAAACGTTCAAGTCGCGTGCGCCTCTTCTTCCCGATCGACAACGATCAGACGCTTGCGCCTCTTGCTGTAGCCGCGTGTTCTCTGGTGGTTATTGGTGGATTCGCTGCGCCTCTTCTTCCCGGAAAAGCTCCCCTTCTTCTTCATCACACAGCCGGCCTTAGAGGAAGGTATCCATCCTCTTCCTTTTCTTTGCTCATTATTGTGACTGTTATGTGTGTGTTTTGTTTGTGTTAAATGTTTTGTGTGTTTGATATATGTGTGTGTGTTGTATATATATTTGTGTGTGTGTGTGTGTTGTGTTGTATGTGTGATTGTTTGTTATATATGTGTGTGTGTGTGTCTGTTGTATATATATTTCTGTATGTGTGTGTGTATGTGTATATGTGTGTTTGTGTATGTGTGTGTGTGTTTGTGTGTGTGTTGAATGTGTGTTGTTGGTGTGTGTGTTTGTGTGTGTGTGTTTGTATGTGTGTTGTATGTGTGTGTGTATGTTTAGGGTATGTGTGTTGTATGTGTGTGTGTGTGTTTGTGTGTGTGTTGTATGTGTGTTGTTGGTGTGTTATTGTTGTGTGTTGGTGTGTGTGTTTGTATGTGTGTTGTATGTGTGTGTGTATGTTTAGGGTATGTGTGTTGTATGTTTGTGTATGTGTGTGTGTGTGTGTATGTTTGTGTGTGTTGTATGTGTGTTGTATGTGTGTTGGTGTGTGTGTTTGTGTGTGTGTTTGTATGTGTGTTGTATGTGTGTTTGTATGTGTGTTGTATGTGTGTGTGTGTGTGTGTGTGTTTGTGTATGTGTGTTGTATGTGTGTGTGTTTGTTGTGTTTGTTTGTTATATGTGTGTGTGTGTGTGTGCTGTATATATATTTGTGTGTGAGTATGTTATATGTTGTGTGGTACGTGTGTGGAACAAGAAGGACTGCATCCCGGGAAATCCTGCCGCTGACAATATACGTACTATCGCATAATGAATCAATGAGAAAAACAATTGAGCGCTTTCAGCATTCAACGGAGACAGCTAGCCGATTTTTTTCTCGAGGTCTTCGTGTTTTGCTGAAGTTAGCGAAAGAAGTGATTCAGTCATCAGATAGATCTTTCAGCAGTACTCCCCCAGAGATTATGTATGACACACGTTACATACCATTTTTTAAAGATTGCATCGGAGCAATTGATGAGACACATGTTCACGCGTGCATATCAGTTGGAAGTCAGGTACCTTATATTGGGAGACGTGGCAGTCCAACCCAAAATGTCATGGTTGCTTGTGATTTCAATATGTGCTTCACTTTCGTTATGCCGGGTTGGGAGGGATCAGCGCACGATAGCCGTATTTTCAATTTTGCGATAAGTGATCCACGTTACACCTTCCCGCATCCACCTCTGGGTAACTATGTAAAATTTTGTTATATTATTTATAAAATAATTGCCCCTAAATATTATTAAATAATTTTCAGGAAAATATTACTTGCTAGATTCTGGTTATCCTCTGCAAAGAGGATACCTGAAACCGTATCAAGATACGCGCTATCATCTACCAGATTTTGCTCGTGGTGGTCGTCGAGCCGAAGGAGACCGAGAGATTTTCAATCACGCACACTCATCACTAAGAAGTGTGATAGAACGATCTTTTGGTGTTTGGAAAAAGAAATGGGTCATACTACAGGACATGTCAAGTTATCGTTTCGACAAGCAAATAGCTATTGTGATTGCCACTATGTGTTTACATAATTTCATTCGTCGGCATACATCGCGTGTGGACATTGATTTTAGTGAGTCTGAACAAAGGGTTCAAGACCATGGGATCTCCTCACAAGGTCCACAAAAGACATGTACTGACACTGCAGGTGGTGTAGAGGAGATGATTGCGCTACGTAATAGTAATGTGAATCAGCTGTATGAATCAAGAGCGTAAAGTGTAAAACATTGTATCAATGAGCTTTAATTTTGTGTTATGAATGAATATTTGTTTAATATTGTGTTATGTCACTTTCATATTTGAAAATTTGTTTTTTGGTAAAAACTCCGTTTTGAATCCAAACAACTTTTCGGAAACTCCGTTTTGTAAACTCTGTTTCACCCAAACAGTTTTTTAACAAAACTCTGTTTTCCAGAATCCTCACTTTTTCAATCAGCAACAGCTCATCAACAGCTTTTCATCAGCAACATCTCAACCAAACAGAGCATAAATATAATCTTGTGACCCTCCACTATAACCAATTGATTAGGTTGGATGCATAGGTTCTAAAAATATTACTATGATACAAGAAAAAATTGAAAATATTAGACCAAATATTGGGAAGCTCATATATCATCATGAGCTTAATATCAATTACGCGACCCTCTACCAAAAAAAAGTCAGCCCGGTGCACAAAGCATCCCCGCTCAATGAGGGTTCGGGGAAGGGTCTCATCACAAGGATGAAATGTAGGCAGACCTTACACTCCACCTATAACCAATCGATTAGGTTGGATGCATAAATTCTAAAAATATTACTATGATACATGAAAATATTGAAAATATTAGACTCAATATCGGGAAGCTCATATATCATTATGAGCTTAATATCTATCATGTGACCCTCTACCTTAAAAAAAGGCAGCCTGGAGCACAAAGCATCCCCACACAGTGAGAGTACGGGAAAGGGTCCCATCATAGGAAAAATTTTAGGTGCCCATAGTGTGCATAGAGCTATGCACACCAAGGGTTTTTTAAGCTGTAAAATGAGCGTAAAAATGACCTTACGGCAGTAATATGAAAATACAGTCGTAATGTCATTTTACAACTATAATGCATGTTGTAAAAAGCCCTTGGTGTGCGTAGCTCTATACACACTATGAGCAACTAAAAATTTTCCCCCATCACACTATGCACACTGTAGGCAAACCTTACCCGGCATTTTTGTCTTTTTGGTTGGATAAAAATGTTTCAACAAATGTTAATATGATACAAGACAAAAAAAATTTAGATTCCACAACTGGACGCTTATGCATCATTTTGAATTTAATATAGATCATGTGACCCTCCATATACAACCCGTATTTAGCGAGCATAAGGAAGGTTCGCCACAGTAAAACCGTAATAAGAGCAAGTCTAATCCCGGAGTCCAATGGGCGAGCCCGGCAAGATGAATGAACTGGCTGGTAGCCAAGAGCGGGCTCATCACGTATTCTAGGGGGCGAGCCCAAGTAGCATAGTCGGACGCGATGCTGAGTAAGCGAGGCGAGCCTAGGCCAATCCAACCCTCAGGCTCGCCCAGGTTAATAAGCGATATTTTTTTGAAGGCATGGTTAACTGAAGACCGTCATGGTCTGAGAATAGTATTCTTGTGAAGGTGGAGGATGTTATCTGCAGTCCATTTGGGTCTGTGAATAGCATTTTGATTAAGACGGACGCCTCTACATGCAAATTGTTGAGAGTGCCCAAAGTTTGTATGTATTACTCAAGTATGTAATTACAAGGAGAGAATACAAATATATAGGAGAGAGGAGAGATGAATAAATCTTATACATGATGTGAGACTAAAGAAGGAGGAGAAAGAAAACAAACAAAGAGGGTCATTAAATGGGCCTTTTACATGGGCTTTTCCAATACTCCCCCGCAAGCTGGAGCGTACAAGTCGTATGCGCCAAACTTCGATAGGCATTGATAGAAGAGGGTACTAGGTAGAGCTTTGGTGAGGATGTCAGCAACCTGTTCAGTACCCGGAACATGCTTGAGCTCGATCTTCTTCATGTGGACTTTCTCTCGGATGAAATGACAATCTACCTCAATATGCTTCGTTCTTTCGTGAAAGACCGGGTTCTTAGCAATATGTATGGCAGCTTGACTGTCACATAGGAGGAGAGCTTGTGAAGATAGTTTAACTCCAAGGTCGGTAAGGAGACTCTCAATCCATGTGAGTTCAGAGACCACAGCAGCCATTGCCCGATATTCTGCTTCTGCCGAGGATCGAGCAACCACTGCTTGTTTCTTGCTTCGCCAAGTAATCAGATGTCCTCCAAAATAGGTGCAAAACCCGCTAGTAGATCGTCGATCGTCGAGGGAGCCAGCGTAGTCGGCATCAGAGTATGTCACTAGTGTAGGAATGGAAGATGAGGTTTTGTATACAAGTCCTTGGCCAGGAGCTGTCTTAAGATATCTGAGAATGCGTTCCACAGCCTGGAGATGAGAGCTTCGAGGAGAGTGCATATAGCGACTAACGAGTCCCACAGCGAAAGATATATCAGGTCTTGTAACTGTTAGGTAGATAAGTTTCTCAACTAGACGACGATAATATTCTGGATTTTGTAGAAGAGAATCAGAGTCTGAGCCCTGAGCACATAGTTTGTGATTTGCATTCATGGGAGTGTTAATATGTTTGCAGCCAGAGTAGCCCGCATCATGAAGAAGATCCAGACAGTATTTTCGCTGAGAGAGAACCAGACCATCTGACCGTCTGGCCACTTCCAGACCGAGGAAGTACCGAAGATGTTCCAGATCTTTAGTTTGGAAAACGGAGCTCAGATGTAGCTTAACGGCCTGTATGATGTCCAAGTCATTTCCAGTAATAATGATGTCGTCGACATATACCAATAGGAGAACCGTACCCGTTGCCCGGTGACGAGTAAACAATGAGAAGTCAGCCGAGCTTCGAGTGAAGCCAATTGCTCGGAGAGTTTGCTGAACTTGTCGAACCATGCCCGAGGGGATTGTTTGAGACCATATAGTGATTTGAGAAGGTGACAAACCCGTGACTTCCCCGTGGTCTCAAACCCGGGAGGTTGTTGCATGTAAACAGTTTCCTGAAGGTCGTCATTCAGGAAAGCGTTCTTGACGTCGAGTTGAAATAAGGGTCATTGACGATGGACAGCAACAGAAATGAGAATGCGGACCGTGTTAAGCTTAGCGACCAGAGAGAGTCTCGTCATAGTCGAGTCCCTGCTGCTGGGTGAAGCCACGAGCAACCAAACGAGCTTTGAGTCTATCAATGGTCCCATCAGGGACATGTTTGATGACGAAGACCCATTTGCACCCAACAGGTTTCTGGCCGGGAGGAAGAGGCACCAAGGTCCAAGTCTGGTTCGCCCACAGAGCAGCCATCTCTTCTTCCATGGCAGCACGCCACCCAGGATGTTGAAGAGCGTCCTGTACAGAAGTGGGAATAGAGACCGAGGATAGTGAAGTAGCCAAGGTCTGAAGAGGGGGAGAGAGGCGATGGAGAGAAACATAGTTCGTCATCAGATGAGCTGTAGAGGCCGGTACCGGAGCAGCAGAACACGGAGAAGCCGAGGTCGAAGCCGACTGCATAGGAGCAACGGGAGGAAGAGGGCGACGAGTATAGACCCGAATGACGGGCGGTCGAGGAGGGTCAAGGGTGGGAGGAGGCGGAGGAATGGTGTTAGGGGAGTGGACGGGGATCACCGGCCGTGGGATGGAGGATGGTGGAGAAGGTGGTGGTAGAAGAGGTGGCACAGGAGGAGGGAAGAAGGGTTGATCCTCCCGGAAAGTAACATCAGTAGATACAGAGACCTTCCGGGTGACCGGAGAGTAGCAAACATAACCCTTTTGGGTGCGGGAGTAGCTGACGAAAATATGTTTGGCCGCACGGGGATCCAGTTTGTCAAGAGTGGGGCTCAGGTTATGGACAAAGCAAGTACAACCAAAAACCCGGGGTGTGAGAGGGAAGGCGGGTGCGGAGGGAAAAAGGAGGCTGAAGGGGGTAGCGTTCTGGAGAACCGGTGATGGGAGACGGTTGATAAGAAAACACGCGGTGGAAACCGCAAAATTCCAGAATACTTTTGAAACGTGCATGTGAAGCATGAGGGAGCGAGCAACATCAAGCAAGTGACGGTTCTTGCGTTCGGCGACCCCGTTTTGCTGCGGGGTGTAGGGACAAAAGGTCTGATGAACAATACCGAAGTTGGCGCAGAGAGCGGCAAACTCATGGCTAGTGTATTCCCGAGCATTATCAGAGCGGAAAGTTTTAATGGCGGTAGAGAATTGCGTACGAGTTTCTAACACAAAAGCCTGAAAAACACGAGGAAGCTCAGAGCGATCATGTAGGAGATACAACCAGGTGGTGCGAGAGTAATCGTCAATAAAGGTTATAAAATAACGATAACCAGAAATGCTAGAAACTTTGTATGGTCCCCAAATATCAGAATGTATTAGATCAAAAGGAGCAGAGCTCCGAGTATAATGTGCGGGATAAGAAGCACGAGGTTGTTTGCCAAGAATACAGGAATCACATTTAAAAATAGGAAGAGAGATGTCAGGAAGCGCCTTCTGGAGGATAGGTAGAGGGGCATGCCCAAGCCGACAATGCCAATCAGTAGAGGAAACAGAGGAAAGTGATGGGGGAGAGACATCAAGGAGGTAGAGCCCGTTCTGCAGTCGACCCCTATCAATGATAATCTGCGTCTGTCGATCCTGTATCAAAAAACCAGAAGAGGTGAAGGTGATATAACAATTCATATCAGTAGTAATACGACCAACAGAGAGTAAATTAAATGGTGAGGCCGACACATAAAGAACGGAACGAAGCGAGAGAGAGGGATGGAGGAAGAGATCAGCACATCCGGAGACCGGAACAATCGCACCATTGGCCACAGTAATAGACTGGGGATGAGGAGCATCAGAGAACCGGGGCGGTTGCATGGACGTGATGTGGTGGGTGGCTCCCGAGTCCAGGATCCAGCGAGAGCCGGAAGAAAGACAGGCAGTACCTGCAGTGGAGGTGGAGACAATACCTGCATGGGAGGTGGAGGCAATGGAAGCAGAGGGAGGGTTGAGGAGCCCCTGGAGTTGTTGCAGCTGAAGGCGAAGAGCCTCAAGATCCGTACCAGTCGGAGGAGAGCTATCGGTAACAGCAGCAGTAGGCGGGCGAGGAGGGTAGCCATGTTTCTTGTGACAGACCGCTTCAGTATGGCCATCTCGGCCGCAGTAGGGGCACTTGGGCCGTCCGCGGCCACCACGGCCCCGCCCACGGGAGCCCGTACGTCCACCCCGAGGAAAAGATGGTGGGGGAAGTAAAGGAGGAAGGACCTGCTGAAGAAGGGCCGGCGAGGGTGGTGCAGGTGCCTCCGGTGGAGGTGGTACGCGAAGTAACATCGAGCAGACATCGGAAAAGGAAGGGGTAGTGGGTGAAGCCAGAACCTGGGCCCGGATACTGTGAAGGTGTGACGGGACGCGAGCCATAATCATAGCAATACAAACAGCCTCCTTCTGGGCGCGTTGAGCAGCGAGATCAGTAGTCGCGGGCTTGTGCTGAATCCAGGCCTCCGTTAGAGTTTTAGCACGGGCCACGAAGGAGGTCATGTCCAGAGCTTTGCCAACATCCAAAGCTTGAAGATCAGTGATGATGTCAAAAAGGTGCTAAAGGCTGTCCTTGCCCGAGTACAACAAATGAAGTTCATCCCACATGGCTTTGGCGGTCTCATGATACATGATCATCTGGTACGGCTCACCCTCCACCGAGTTCAGGATCCAGGTCTGGACGCGACCGTCATTTCGGAGCCAATCATCAGTAGGAGGAGTCGGTGAGCCCTGGGTGAGGTGACGCGCAAGACCCTTGGCTTGTAAGACCCGGCGGACGGAGTGGACCCAGGGGATGAAGTTAGACTTGCCAGAGAGGAAAATAGTAGTAATCCGAAGCTCATCGCGGAGTTCGAGAGGAGGAGCCACGTGGTCGGCCGGGGGGTGAGCGGTAGTGGAGTCGCTGGAGGACATGGCGACTTGGAGGAGAAGAGGCGGGCAGAACCAGCGGACTGAGGCACAGCAGACAGCAGGGCGCGGCGAGTACAAACCGCGCGGCAAGCAGCGGGCTAGAGGAGGTCGCGGCGAACTGGATGAGGTCGCGGCGAACTGGATGAGGTCGCGGCGAACTGGAGGAGGTCGCGGCAGTCAGGAGCAGTCCGCGGCAGAGGTCGCAGCGGTTTGGAGCAGATCGCAGCGGACTGGGGCAGGCCGCTGAAAAACCCGTGGCGGACTGAAGAAAAGACCGCGAGGATGAAGAAGCCACACAGCAAGAGAGAAGAGGAACGCGCAACGGACAAGAGGAGAGTCCGCAGCGGACAGGAGCAGTCCGCAAGAGACTGCGGATAGGGAGTCTGCGAGCAAAGAGGCTCGAGCGGACAGAAGCAGAGCGGGTTAGAGTGGAGCAGTCCGCGAGGATTAAGAGCAGCGGGCTAGAGAGGAGCAGTCCGCGAGCAAAGAGGCTCGAGCGGACACAAGCAGAGCGTGCAGCGGACAGGAAGGAACGCCCGGAGCGGATAGAAGAGGTGGGCCCCACGAGTCAGAGCAAAAGATGGCTATAAGAAGCCTGAGGAGGGTGGAACCACGGAGAGAGAGAGAAGAGAGGCGGATGCAGAGGGGCAGTCCGCAGGATACCGGAGCGGACAGAAAGGCAGTCCGCAGGAGAGCCGAGCGGACAGAAAAAAAGGCAGTCCGCAGGGAAGGAGGACAAAAAGGCAGTCCGCAGAGAAGCGGATGCAGAGGGGCAGTCCGCAGGAGACCGGAGCGGACAGAGAGGCAGTCCGCAGGAGAGCGGAGCGGACAAAAAAGGCAGTCCGCAGGAAAGGCCGCAGCTAGAGGGAACCTGACTCTGATACCATGTTGAGAGTGCCCAAAGTTTGTATGTATTACTCAAGTATGTAATTACAAGGAGAGAATACAAATATATAGGAGAGAGGAGAGAAGAATAAATCATATACATGATGTGGGACTAAAGAAGGAGGAGAAAGAAAACAAACAAAGAGGGCCATTAAATGGGCCTTTTACATGGGCTTTTCCAATACAAACTAATAAGATTAATTTACCCTCGAGATGTTTTGTTTATAAATAAGATTTCAGAGCACCTCAGAGAAGGCAGACTCAACCTCCTAGACCACACACTTTTCTTGTTTCTTCTCCGTGCCGTCCAAGGTGCCGAGCTCAGTACTTTGTTTTGGAAGGGAAAGTGAAGAAAAAAATTTTCGGGTGTGTGGCGGGACCTCCTCGCTGCAGCTCGCGGGTCTATGTGTGAGCATCCCAATTTACCATCAGAGAGGGTCAAATATAGGCTAAGAATACCCAGTCTCAGATGTCCGACGGTGGGTAAAGTAATACAAGCTAGCCCATTGTGGTCCGAACTCCGTTGAACCGGTATTCGAGTTTCAACATTCCATCTATAATCAATTTATTTTAGGTTGAATGCATATGCTCTACAAATTTACTATGATACATGATGATATTAAAAAAAATAATAGATCCCACTTAGGGAAGCCTACATATTTTTGTGCACTTAATATAGATCTTGTAGCCCTCTACTTACAACTGATTCGCTTTAAGGTGGATGCATAGGTTCTAGCAAATGTTATTGTGATACAAGATTTTTTTTAAATAACATCCATATAAAGAAGCTCATATCTCATGCACTAAATATCGATCATGTGAGCCCTTACCTATAATAAATTGACTTTAGATTTGACACATATGTTCGTACAAACGTTACTATGATACATGACAAAATCAAAATTAAAAATAGAATTGAGTAATGGTCATATATGAGAAATTGAGTGAAATATCCAGGTAATATAAGCTTAGTAGAAGACATAAATGTAATGGAGGATAGAAGATGTGCCAGGTAAACAAAATTACTGTAGAAGGATTATAAGAAGAATATGGAACAAAATAATACGATATATATATATATATATATATATATATATATATATATATATATATAAAAGCAAAATGATTTGGGTCAAATAGCTCAACACATCAAATAGTTAAATCCATGTAATCGTAAATCCAAGAGACCCCAAAAAAATAAATGACAGCTTGAGAAGCTTCATTTTAGTGGCATCCTAGTCATCATTAGCCTTATCTCAACTATTTAGGATCAGTTTTATAGAATTTCATTTTTTATTCATTGATACTCCGTATTGTCAAGCATGTAACATTCCTGTTGGGTTAAGTATAATGTGTAAAGCTGATGCAACCCACGTCGCTTCATTTTTTATTATTTTTATCGCACGTATCTTTTATTATTGTCGCACACGTTTTTGTGCATTTTTTGATTATTGTGTATCGTCAAGTTGTATCGCGCACGTATTAGCGCTTTTGATGTATTTTTGTTTTGCGCACGCTTTAACACAGTTTTTGTTTGGCTCGTTGGTGTTACCAGCCAACGAGACTCTAAATGCATAGGTCTGGTAATTTATAGATAGATTAATTAGGGCAAGCTCGAAATTTATTAACGATCATTTTATATTTTTCTTAAAATGTTGATTTGTTTAAAATGAGCCTTAAAAAAAATTCCCAAGCCCACCTAACCTAAGCCCATTTATCACTCGAAACCCTAATCCTGCTCTTATAAAAGAAATCCCTCCCCCGCTGTTTGAGTCGGCTGGAATAGAAACCGAACAAACCTAACTGGTTTCGTTCGATTCCTCCTAGCGCCGCTCCCTGCAAAATCGATGACGACTTCCCGTCCAGCTCCGGCACCGCCTCGGGGGTCCTTCCCAAGAGCCGGCGAGCTCTTCTTTGCCAGTCTAGAAGCCGTTCGACCTCTCCGCAGCAGTTCGTCTCTCAAGCCGACACTGAACTTCCCGTCCAGATCCGGCTAGCAGCCGGCTTCCTCCCTTGTTTCCAGTCGACCGCAACATCCTTTCCCGTTGTCAGTGTTTCTCCCTAGCCACAGAGACTCTTCCCTGCAGGCCTCCAACATCTCCTGCCACCTCCAGGCAACCTGATCTTAGTCAGCCCCCTTTTCAGGCAACCCGATTCCAGGCAGTTCAGTGCCTGAGGGTTTCACGCACAGTTGATATTGTTTCCTCGTCTGTGGTATACCTCTCCATCTTTACACTCTCGAACCTTAGTTATTTTTATGCTCAGATTTAATTGAATAGTTAATTATTGGAGCTTGGCCGGCTAATCTCATTTTCTAATTATCGTTTACTTTTCATTGCCTTGTATGCCCGCCACCAGATTTCTGTACTTGTGGAATTAAGTCTCATGACGTTGTTATAACCGTGCGGTAGCATTGCGAGTGTTTGTGACGCGTAGATCATTTTAGTTGTTAAAATAGCAAGCGAAAGTCTCTCGCGCCGCATTTATTTAAAAAGATCGCATTTATTATCCTTCAAAAATACACCCCCACCCTAATCTACATCAGTTTGGTATCAGAGAAAATTTTTGCTCTACCGCGGATCGAACGATCCATTCAAAATATATATATATATATATATATATATATTTTTCTCCCGCTCGGGAACGCTATTTTTTAAAAAAATAAATAAATAAATAATAAATTTTTATCAACCCAAAAATATTTTGAATTTTTCGATGGAAAAGCGAGTCGATCAATTAGAGAATAGCGTAGGAGCTTTGGCCTGACGCATGAGCGATTTGATGAAGATAGTCGAAACTCTCACCACCGGTATGAGTATTGTCACACATATCATGAACAAGTTGCACACTTCGGTTAATAATATCGAAGCAACCTTGCACGTCAACCGAACACCTACCCCGTTGGTCGAAAACGACCGTGACTATAGGTCTCGGGAATTCGCACGCCCCGATCCGGAAGCACATAACGAACCACGTCACCAACCCCGTTGGGATGTAGGAATCAAGCTGGACGTGGGTGATTTCGAACGGTGAATAGAGCCCGAGAGTTGCCTAGAGTGGTGTGAAAGGATGGATCGTTTCCTGGCTTGTAAGCAATTGCCCCAAGCTAGGCAAGTTGAGTACGCCACACTTAGACTTAAAGGATCCGCGTTAGTTTGGTGGGGACAATTAGAATGGTCTAGGTTCAATTTAGGTATGCCCCCGACCACAACATGGAACGACTTCAAAACTCAACTGCGTAAGAGATACGTTCCGTCTGATTACATGCAAACTCTGTATCGCATGTAACATCCGAAAATTTGACGCGAAAAATTATTTATTTGTAGGGTCAAGCCGCGACGGATTTTGATCGAGACAGCGCGCCGTCAAGGTATAATGTTACTTCTCCTTATTGGTAGCGATCGATAGTTCGTTAAGTGCGTTAATAATAGTGTGTGACGCATTTTATTTTAGTGACGCGCGCGGTGAAAATGAGTTAATTTTCAAGAGAATTAGTGTAGGGGTGCCAATAGCAATTTCTCCCACCTCTATTCACGTGGTTATCAAAACCGCTCAACCCATGGAGTAAAATCCCGCAAGTTTTTTTTTCCCGCATCCCTTTGTTCACGGATAAGAAAAACCGCAAGCCGCCCGACGCCCCTTTCCGCAAGCAGACCCCGCGACATTTCCTTCTCCCGCAGCCGACGAGCCCGACGCTTCCCGCGTGCCTTCTCGCCGGTCGATCCTCCTCCGGAAACCCTATCTGATTCCTCCTCCCTCCTCTGCAGGCATCGGTGGACATTCCATTTCCTTCCTTAGCCGTGGAAGTGCCGGATTCAACTCTAACCGGTGGAACTTGGAATTATTTCGTTTCCGGTGAGTTTATTTCTTCCTTTTCTCCATTTCTTCGGGGAAATCCTTCGATTTCAGAGTTAGTCTAACCTAGGTTTTCTTCCTCTTGCCCTATTAGGTTTTGGAGCACGGATTCCACCGCGAAATTGGAGTTGGGCGCTTTGGAAGCATCAATTCCTCTCACGTAAAGGTAATACGCTATGTTAGCCGTTAATTTTGGACTACCCTAGCATTTTGGAATTTTTTTTCAAAGGTTAATAATAAGGGGAAAATGCGATATTTAGGTGTTGCTTGGTTTGCAGGATTTTTGGTGGCCTCAAGTCAAGCCTTCGATAGGCCGCAGTAGTCAGATTTTCCGTCGGAAGAGAAAATGTCGTCGCGCAGAGTGTACGAGCGCCGCAGCACCACGGTAAGGAAACTTAATTTCTGTTAGTTAGACATACCAAATAATATACTTTATATACGCATGTGTAGGGTTTTGTACAAATATCATAACCATGCATAGAAAGTTGTGGTGATAGGAAAACGGTCGCGGAAAATGTGTAGGATGACACTCTTCTCCAAGACCCAAGTAGTCAGATCAGGATTGGTAATATTAGGTACGAAACCTATACCTGCGTACGAAAGTTTGGAATTTGTCCAACGAAGGGCGTGAATGTCTCTTCTAGTCAACCGTAAGAAAGTTTAGGGTCGCTCAGTAATACACCAAAAGAGATGTCCCAAGCAGAGTAGCATTTGACCAAAAGGTCAGTAAGCACATTTCAGTCTTTTCGTGTTTGGTAGAGGCGCACTACCTTTCTCATAGGGCATATGATATCCTATGAGTAGCAGTGTCTTGGGAGTTGACTCCCCTTGAGACAGTTAGTAGATTCGAGACCGTGTCCGCGTGACACTAGAACAATTGAGTTCGTCAGATGGTCTCGGGTCGTCAGTTTCAGATTTTGCGCGTTAGGAGCTACTCTGCATAGAGCCTTCCTAGTAGAGGTGCAAGCTAGAGGTCACCTAGAACTCAAGTATAGACCTGACGTGAGACAATATACCAGTAGTGAACGTCGGGACTTGGGTTAGTGAACTGAAAGTCACGAACTTAGAATATGAGATGTTTTGACCAGGTAGTGTTCTGAAGGCATGCATAACATACAACATAAATAATTTTTAATGCACAAAATCTTTTTTTAAAAAGGCATGCATTCATCATATGAGAAAAGTTTTAGTGTCACTAGGAGGAATTATTTTTCTTTACTCTGACCCCTCGTGGGCAATATTTTTACAGGTGACCCAGGTGGGAAACTGCGTCTAAGATGAGCGTTATGGTGGCGTCAGTTTGTAGTACTTTTCTCATTCAGTTTAATCTATTTCAGCATGTACTTATAGATGTGGACAATGTATCTGGTTATTTTTTTTATATAACGTGTATCAGGCTATTATTGTTATACAGAATTTCAGTTATTTAAATTTCATTCTTGTTTAGTGGCTCTGTGAATCCAGTTAGCAGGTATGTGGTTACCCTTAGTTTATTTTTCTTTAACTTCCGCTGTAAGGCTTAAATCTGCTTAGTATAGACTTTATTACATGCTGCTACTAGTTTTAATATTGTTTCCTAGTTTTCTTTATATCGCTGACCCGGCCGGACGGCTGATTTCTGTAATACTGGGAAGGGGTCTTACAAATTGGTATCAAAGCGAGGTTTAGGATCCCTGAACCCTAGAAGGTTTTCACAGAGCCATAGGATTATGTAAGATTAAACTCTTGTGAGTAGAGTATTTTAAGTGCGTTTAAGCCTTAATTTTCGCTAGAGTACGAAATAAAGTTGCTAAGCCAGATTTTGCAGATACTTGATAAATAATCAGATTTCTTTTATATGTTCTATCAGGCAACTCGAGTAAGTGAACCGGGTGAATCTTCACGTCAGGACCCTGTTCCTAACGTCACTATGGGAGATGCTGACGTGCCACAGGTACCACCAGTTCCAGCAGCTTCAGAGGGCACTGACATAGCGTCGCAGATTGCGAAGGCGGTTACTGTCGCCTTGATGAGTACGAGCGAGAGCTTACCCATCTGGCTCGATATGCGGGCGTGATGCAGGGAGACCAGACTGAGAAGTGCAGCCGTTTTGTGGATGGTTTACGTGACTCGTTGAGGCAGCCGCTAATGACGATGGTCAACGCTGATTACAGAAGCTTGGTGGATACGGCTCGCAGGCTGGAGGCTGACCAGCAGAAGGTTCAAAAACGAAGTAATTTTCGTGCGAAGCGATCTCAGGAATCACATCAGTCACAGCAGAGCAGGAATGACCAAGGGAAGAACTGGAACAAGAAGCAGAAGCCTGATGCGAGGAAGAATGGTCAATCTGGTGACAGGAGCAGGGACTACCCCCTTTGTCCCAAGTGTCAGCATCGCCATCCAGGAGAGCGTTTGGCCAGCGCGGGCGTGTGTTACAAGTGTCGTCAACCTGGACACATAACTCGTTTCTGTCAGTAAGGTGGTTCGAATCAGGTAATCAACCTTGTTGTATTTTTGTACATTTATGAATTTTCTGTAGATGACAAATGTATTTTGTTCCTGCAGTCGAAGTACGAGGTTGGTGGCCCTAGTAGAGCAGACAAGGGCAAAACTTTAATGATTACTGATGGAAGACCACAGCAGGGTCGAGATTTGGTGCAGCTCAGAGCTTATGGGCTTGGTCAGCAGGAGGCTAAGGAGCAGGAGGATGTAGTGACAGGTAAGTGTTTACTTTGCCTGACAAGTTTATTTAATCCTCCGTAGTGACACTTTTTTTTTATTTTTGAAAATCATTCATGTAGGCATCCTTATGATTCGTAATTTACCCTCTAAGATTCTGTTTGATACGGGTGCATCACACTCTTTTATCGAAGAATCTCTAGTGCGTAAGTTGAAATTAGAAGTCTTTCCAGAGACAGTACCACTGGAAGTCATGATGCCTAATGGATCTCTTCTGCAGACCAGAGATAAGTGTAGGGTACCAGTGCAGTTTGGTGATACCGAGATTATCGTGGAAGCTTTGAAGCTACCTATCGCAGGATTCAATCTGATCTTTGGAATGGATTGGCTATCGGCAGTCAACGTCATGATTGACTGTAGGGCGAAGCAGATACAGTTTGAGGGCCCTAATCAGACTGTGTTTTCTTTTCAGGGCTTGAAGGGAGTTGTGAAGATGATTATCTCCGCAATCCAAGCTAGAATGTGCATCAGTAAGGGTTGTGAAACCTTCGTAGTACTGATGAATGCAGAGGCTAACACTGACTTGTCAGAGGTACCAGTGGTGCAGGAGTTCCCCGATGTTTTTCCGGAAGAGCTCCCTGGTGCCCCTCCGGATAGAGAGTTAGAGTTCCCGATAGATTTGCAGCCCGGGGCTACACCAGTAGCCAAATCCCCCTATCGGATGGCTCCTAGGGAACTAGCGGAGTTGAAGAGCCAGTTGCAGGAGTTGCTTGATTTGGGTTTTGTACGTCCCAGTACTTCTCCTTGGAGTGCTCCAGTACTTTTCGTGAAGAAGAAGGATGGCAGTCTGAGACTGTGCATAGACTACCGTGAGTTGAACAAGCTGACAGTAAAGAACAAGTACCCGATTCCCAGGATTGATGATTTGTTCGACCAGTTGGTGGGCTCGTGCACTTTCTCCAAGTTAGATCTGAGGTCAGGCTATCACCAGTTAAAGATTCGTGACTTGGATATTCAGAAGACGGCTTTCAGTACCAGATATGGTCACTTCGAGTTCGTGGTCTTGCCGTTTGGGCTGACCAATGCTCCTTCAGTATTTATGGATCTGATGAACAGGGTATTTCGGGAGTACTTGGATCGTTTTGTTATCGTTTTTATCGATGACATCTTGGTGTTCTCAAGGAGTGCAGAAGATCATGTCGCACACCTCAGGATTGTTTTGAGCACCCTCAGGAAGAACCAGTTGTTTGCCTTGTTTTCAAAGTGTGGTTTTTGGCTTTCAGAGATTGCATTCTTAGGCCACATCATCAGTCAGAAAGGGGTTATTTCGGGAGTACTTGGATCGTTTTGTTATCGTTTTTATCGATGACATCTTGGTGTTCTCAAGGAGTGCAGAAGATCGTGCCGCACACCTCAGGATTGTTTTGAGCACCCTCAGGAAGAACCAGTTGTTTGCCAAGTTTTCAAAGTGTGGGTTTTGACTTTCAGAGATTGCATTCTTAGGCCACATCATCAGTCAGAAAGGGGTTAGTGTTGATCCGAAGAAGATAGAGGCCATTAAGAATTGGCCAAGGCCGACGACCGTTTCAGAGGTTCGCAACTTTTTAGGACTAGCTGATTACTACAGGAGATTCATCAGGGATTTTTCGAAGATAGCATTACCACTGACTTCCCTTACTAGGAAGGGTAAGAGCTTGGATTGGACGGGGGAGTGTGAGTTGGCGTTTGAGGACTTGAAGGGCAGGTTGATGACCGCACCGATTTTGAGTTTACCTTCAGGGCCTGACGGGTTTCAGATTTATAGCGATGCATCAGGTCAGGGTTTGGTATGTGTTCTCATGCAGCATGAAAAGGTCGTAGCTTATGCCTCGAGACAGTTAAAGGTTCATGAGAGAAACTATCCAGTGCATGACTTGGAGCTTGCAGCAGTCATACATGCCCTGAAGATTTGGAGGCACTATCTCTATGGTGTTCGTTGTGAGATCTTCATTGATCATAAGAGCCTCAAATATATCTTTGATCAGCGAGAGCTCAATTTGAGGCAGCGCAGATGGTTAGAGTTTCTATCAGACTACGACGTAGACATTCAGTACCATCCAGGAAAGGCGAACGTTGTAGCAGATGCCCTTAGCCGTAGAGGTTCGTGTTTCTTCCTTCTCACTCAGCAGGAGGAGTTAGTGCGAGAGCTGAGGAGACTGGACATTACCGTTGTGCCACTCAGTAGTTTTGGTTCTACAAGGTTGAGTTGGATGGAGATTACCTGCGATATCAAGGATAGAATCAGGACAGCTCTACCGTTGAATCCAAAGATGTCAGAGATTTGGAGCTCAGTGCAGACATGTCAGAAGAAGAGATTCACTATTCAGGATGATTTATTGTTGTTTGATGGCAGGGTGTGTATCCCCGATGTTAGTCACCTTCGTGAGGACATTCTGTTTGAGGCACACAATTCCAGATATTCTATACATCCGGGTATCACGAAAATGTATGCAGATCTCAAGAAGGTAGTCTGGTGGCCAGATTTGAAGAGTGATGTTGCAGTTTATGTAGGGAAGTGCGAGACGTGCAAGTTAGTTAAGGCCGAATGTCAAAGGCCTGGAGGCAAGTTGCAGCCACTTCTCATACCCGAGTGGACTTTTGAGGATATATCCATGGACTTCATTCATGGTCTGCCGAGATCGCAGAGTGGGAATGACTCCTTATGGGTTATAGTTGATCGGCTTTCTAAGGTCGCTCATTTCATTCCTCTTAAGAAGACAGATCAAGGTCCCAGATTAGCACAGTTATATTTAGACGAGATAGTTCGACTTCACGGTGTTCCCAGGACGATAGTTTCAGACCGAGATGACAGATTTACCTCCAGGGAGTGGCGTTACGTACAGGAGAGGTTGGGTACCAGGTTACACTTCAGCACCGCTTTCCATCCCCAGACCGATGGACAGACTGAGCGCACAAATAGGACTTTGGAGGATCTGCTACGGATGTGCGTTTTGGATTTTGGAGAAAAGTAGGAGAAATATGTTACTCTTGTGGAGTTCTCCTACAACAACAGCTTTCAGACGAGTATTAGGATGGCACCGTTCGAGGCCCTCTATGGCAGACATTGTCGGACACCGTTGTGCTGGGCTGAAAATGAGGAAAGATCTACTATCAGAGAGTCATGGATTGATAACACCACTGATAGGATCAAGCTTATTCAGGAGCGTATGAAGACAGCTCAAGATCACCAGGCCAAGTATCATGATCAGAAGCACAGGTCAGTAGAGTTCAGTGTTGGAGACTACGTTTATCTGAAGGTCAGAGGAGTTTCTAGAATAAATCGGATGAAAAAGCTGAGCCCTAGATTCGTTGGTCCTTTTGAGGTGCTGGAAAGAATTGGTGAGTTTGCTTACAGATTGGCTTTACCTGAAGAAATGAGTGGTGTACATGATGTATTCCACGTCTCCTATCTGAGGAGAGCAGTCAGAGATTCCAGTCAGATCATCAGTACCGAGGAAGCACCAATTGAGACAGATCTTAGTATTGGGGTTAGACCAGTCAGAATAGTGGATTCAAGGATACAGAAGCTCAGAAATAGAGAGATTCGCATGATCAAAGTCCTTTGGATGAACTGTGGCAGGTCAGAGTATACTTGAGAGCGAGAGGATGAGCTTCAGAGCAATGCAGACTATTCTTTTCTTTTCGATTCAGGTATGATTACAATTTTCGAGGATGAAAATTTTGTTAGGAGGGGAGATTTGTAACATCCGAAAATTTGACGCGAAAAATTATTTATTTGTAGGGTCAAGCCGCGACGGATTTTGATCGAGACAGCGCGCCGTCAAGGTATACTATTACTTCTCGTTATTGGTAGCGACCAATAGTTCGTTAAGTGCGTTAATAATAGCGCGTGACGCATTTTATTTTAGTGACGCGCGCGGTGAAAATGAGTTAATTTTCAAGAGAATTAGTGTAGGGGTGCCAATAGCAATTTCTCCCCCTCTATTCATGCGGTTATCAAAACCGCTCAACCCATGGAGTAAAATCCCGCAAGTTTTTTTTCCCGCGTGGGCGTGTGTTACAAGTGTCGTCAACCTGGACACATTGCTCGTTTCTGTCAGGAAGGTGGTTCGAATCAGGTAATCAACCTTGTTGTATTTTTGTACATTTATGAAATTACTGTAGATGACAAATGTATTTTGTTCCTGCAGTCGAATTATGAGGTTGGTGGTCCTAGCAGAGTAGACAATGACAAAACTTTAATGATTACTGATGGAAGACCACAGCAGGGTCGAGATTTGGTGCAGCCCAGAGCTTATGAGCATGGTCAACATGAGACAACAGATCAGGAGGATGTAGTGACGGGTAAGTGTTTTATTTGCTTAACAAGTTTATTTAATCCTCCGTAGTGACACTCTTTTCATTATGAAAATCATTCATGTAGACATCCTTATGATTCGTGATATACCCTCCAAGATTCTGTTTGATACGGGTGTCTCGCACTCGTTTATCGCAGAATCACTAGTGCGTAAGCTGAAGTTAGAAATCTTTTCAGAGACAGTACCACTGGAAGTCATGATGTCTAATGGATCCCTTCTGTAGACCAGAGATAAGTGCATGGTACCAGTACAGTTTGGTGATACCGATATTATCGTGGAAACCTTGCAGCTACCTATTGCAGGATTCGACCTGATCTTTGGAATGGACTGGCTTTCGGCAGTCAACGTCAGGATTGACTGTAGGGCGAAGCAGATACAGTTTGAGGGCCCTAAACAGACTGCGTTTTCTTTTCAGGGCTTGAAAGGAGTTGTGAATATGATTATCTCCGCAGTCCAAGCTAGAATGTGCATCAGTAAGGGTTGTGAAACCTTCGTAGTACTGATGAATGCATAGGCTAAGGCTGACTTGTCAGAGGTATCAGTGGTGCAGGAGTTCCCCGATGTTTTTCCGGAAGAGCTCCCTGGTGCCCCTTCAGATAGAGAGATAGAGTTCCCGATAGATTTGCAGCCCGGGGCTACACCAGTAGGCAAATCCCCCTATCAGATGGCTCCAAGGGAACTAGCGGAGTTGAAGAGCCAGTTGCAGGAGCTGCTTGATTTGGGTTTTATACGTCCCAGTACTTCTCCTTGGAGTGCTCCAGTACTTTTCGTGAAGAAAAAGGATGGTAGTCTGAGACTGTGCATAAACTACCGTGAGTTGAACAAGCTGACAGTAAAGAACAAATACCCGATTCCCAGGACTGATGATTTGTTCGACCAGTTGGTGGGCTCGTGCACTTTTTCCAAGTTAGATTTGAGGTCGGGCTACCATCAGTTGAAGATTCGGGACGTTGATGTTCAGAAGATGGCTTTCAGTACCAGATATGGCCACTTCGAGTTTGTGGTCTTGCCGTTTGGGCTGACCAATGCCCCTTCAGTATTTATGGATCTGATGAACATGGTATTTCGGGAGTACTTAGATCGTTTTGTCATAGTCTTCATAGATGATATCTTGGTGTTCTCTAAGAGTGCAGAAGATCATGTCGCACACCTCAGGATTGTTTTGAGCACCCTCAGGAAGAACCAGTTGTATGTCAAGTTTTCAAAGTGTGAGTTCTGGCTTTCAGAGATTGCATTCCTAGGCCACGTCATCAGTCAGCAAGTAGTTAGTGTCAATCCGAAGAAGATAGAGGCCATTAAGAATTGGTCAAGGCCGACGACAGTTCCAGAGGTTCGCAGCTTTTTGGGTCTTGCTGGTTACTACAGGAGATTCATCAGAGATTTTTCAAAGATAGCCTTACCACTAACTTCCCTCACCAGGAAGGGTAAGGGCTTGGATTGGACAGTTGAGTGTGAATTGGCTTTTGAGGATTTAAAGATCAGATTGATGACCGCACCGATCTTGAGTTTACCTTCAGGGCCTGACGGGTTTCAGATTTATAGCGACGCATCAGATCAGGGTTTGGAATATGTTCTTATGCAGCATGGAAAGGTCGTAGCTTATGCCTCGAGACAGTTAAAGGTTCATGAGAGGAACTATCTAGTGCATGACTTGGAGCTTGCAGCAGTCATACATGCTCTGAAGATTTGGAGGCACTATCTCTATGGTATTCGTTGTGAGATTTTCACTGATCATAAGAGCCTCAAATATATCTTTGATCAGCGAGAACTCAATTTGAGGCAGCGCAGATGGTTAGAGTTTCTATCAGACTACGACGTAGACATTCAGTACCATCCAGGAAAGACGAACGTTGTAGCTGATGCACTTAGCCGTAGAGGTTCGTGTTTTTTCCTCCTCACTCAGCAGGAGGAGTTAGTGCGAGAGCTGGAGAGACTGGACATTATCGTTGTGCCACGCAGTAGTTTTGGTTCTGCAAGGTTGAGTTGGATGGAGATTACCTGCGATATCAAGGATAGAATCAGGACAGCTCTACCGTTGGATCCAAAGATGGCAGAGATTTGGAGCCCAGTGCAGATAGGTCAGAATGAGAGATTCACTATTCAGGATGATTTATTGTTGTTTGATGGCAGGGTGCGTATTACCGATGTTAGTCACCTTCACGAGGACATTCTATTTGAGACACATAATTCCAGATATTTTATACATCCGGGTAGCACGAAGATGTATGCAGATCTCAAGAAGTTAGTCTGGTGGCCAGGTTTGAAGTGTGATGTTGCAGATTACGTAGAGAAGTGCGAGACGTGCAAGTTGGTTAAGGCCGAGTGTCAAAGGTCTGGAGGCAAGTTGCAGTCACTTCCCATTCCTGAGTGGACATTCGAGGATATATCCATGGATTTCATCCATGGTCTGCCGAGATCGCAGAGTGGGAATGACTCCTTATGGGTTATAGTTGATCGTCTTTCTAAGGTCGCTCATTTCATTCCTATTAAGAAGACAGATCAGGGTCCCAGATTAGCTCAGTTATATGTGGACGAGATAGTTCGACTTCACGGTGTTCCCAAGACTATAGTTTCAGACCGAGATGGCAGATTCACCTCCAGGGAGTGGCGATACGTACACGAGCGGTTGGGTACCAGGTTACATTTCAGCACTGCTTTCCATCCCCAGACAGATGGGCAAACTGAGCGCACAAATAGGACTTTGGAGGATCTGCTGCGGTTGTGCATTTTGGATTTTGGAGGAAAGTGTGAGAAGTATATTACCCTTGTGGAGTTCTCCTACAATAACAGTTTTCAGACGAGTATTGAGATGACACCGTTCGAGACCCTCTATGACAGACGTTGTGGGACACCGTTGTGTTTGGCTGAAAATGAGGAAAGATTTACTATCAGGGAGTCATGGATTGATAAGACCACTGATAGGATCAAGCTTATTCAGGAGCGTATGAAGACAGCTCAGGATCGTCAGGCCAAGTATCATGATCATAAGCACAGGTCAGTAGAGTTCAGTGTTGGAGACTACGTTTATCTGAAGGTCAGACCAGTCAGAGGAGTTTCTAGAATAAAGCGGATGAAAAAGCTGAGCCCCAGATTCGTTAGTCCTTTTGAGGTGCTGGAAAGAATTGGTGAGGTTTCTTACAGATTGGCCTTACCTGAGGAAATGAGTGGTGTACATGATGTATTCCATGTCTCATATCTGAGGAGAGCAGTTAGAGATTCCAGTCAAATCATCAGTACCGAGGAAGTACCAATTGAGACAGATCTTAGAATTGAGGTTAGACCAGTCAGAATAGTGGATTCAAGGATTCAGAAGCTCAGAAATAGAGAGATTCGCATGGTCAAAGTCCTTTAGATGAACTGTGGCCGTCCAGAGTATACTTGAGAGCGAGAGGATGAGCTTCAGAGCAATGCATACTATTCTTTTCTCTTCGATTCAGGTATGATTACAATTTTCGAGGACAAAAATTTTTGTTAGGAGGGTAGATTTGTAACATCCGTAAATTTGACACGAAATGTAATTTTATTTGTAGGAGCAAGTCGCGACGAATTTTGATCGATGCAGCGCATCGTCAAGGTATAATGTTACTTTTCCTTTTGATAGCGACCGTTAGTTCGTTAAGCGCGTTAATTATAGTGCGTGACGCGTTTTATTTTAGTGGCGCGCGCATTGAGAATGAGTTTATTTTCAAAGAGAATTAAATTGGGGTGCCAATAGCATTCCCCCCCCCCTATTCATGCGCTTAACAAAACCGCATTAACCCATGAATTAAATCCCGCAACTCTATTCCCGTAACTCATTTCCTCACGGGAGAAGAAAACCGCAGCCGGCTGTTCCGTCTCCCGCACGCAACGACGCCGAGCCCGTCGTGCCTCCCGCAAGCTTTTCGTCGGTCGATCCTCCTCCGGAACGCATCTCCGACTTCTCCTTCCTCCTCTGCAGGCATCGATGAGCCTTCCTCTTCCTTCCTTAGACGTGGGAGAACCGGGTCTAACCCTAACCGAAGGAGTTTGAGTTTTGTTTTGGTTCTGGTGAGTGGACCTTTTCCTTTTCTTGATTTCTGCTTGGATATATTTCGTTTTGGAAACTAGATTAACCTAGGTTTTCATTTTGATTGTTCTATTTTAGGTTTTGGTGTTTGTGGTTCACCACGGAATTTGTGTGGAACGCATTGAGAGCCTCAATCGCTATACGTAAAGGTAATATACGAAGTTTAGCACGTGTATTTTTGTAACCTTGGATGTTTTGGAGATTTTCCACCGGAAACCCTAAAAGGGGAACAATTATGAAAATAGGTTTTCCTTAAATTGCAGGACTCTAGTAGGTTCGAGGCAGCACGCTGAGTTTTTCCATACAGTAGAATTTCCTTCGGAAGAGCTAATGTCGCCGCGTCGAGTGTACGAGCGCCGCACCACCACTGTAAGGAAATTCTAATTTCTTTTAGTTAGACATATCAAGTAATTATATTTTTATACGCATGAGTAGGTTTCGTACAAGCATCATAACCATGCATAGAAAAGTGTGGCAGTAGGAAAATAATCGTGGAAACGTGTATGATAACGTCTTCTTCCATAACCACGTTAGTAAAGTCATGAACAGTTATTTAAGTACGAAACTTTACCCGTGTACGTAAGTTTGGAGATTGTTCAACCAAGGGCGCGAAGGTCCCTTCAAGTCGACCACGAGAAAGTCAAGGGTCGCTCAGTAGTACACCAGAAAAGATATCTCATGCAGAGTAGCGTCAGACCAAAAAGGTCAGTAGCACATCAGTCTTTTCGTGCTTGGTAGATGCGCACTATCTTCCTCATAGGGCATATGGTATCCTATGAGTTATAGAGTCTTGGGAGTTGACTCCCCTTGAGACAGTTAGTAGATTCGAAACCGTGTCTGCGCGACACTAGAATAATTGAGTTCGCCAGATGGTCTCGGGTCGTCAGTTTCAGTTGCGCGTTAGGAGCTAATCTGCCTAGAGCCTTCCCAGTAAATGTGTAGGCTAGAAGCCACCTAGAACTCAAGTACAGATTTGACATGAGACAGTACACCAGTTAGTGAACGTCAGGATTTGGGTAAATGAACGGAAAGTCATGAATATATAACTAATAGTGTGTTGAACAGGAAGTATAGGAAAAACATGCATAACATATAACATAAAATGTTTTCAGTGCACGAGACTATTTTTAAAGACATGCATGCATTCATATGTAAATCTGTTTTAGTGTCACTAAGGGGAATTGTTTTTCTTTACTCTGACCCTTCGTGGGCAATGTTTTTCAGGTGACCCAGGTGGGAAACTACGTCTAGGATGAGCGTTATGGTGGCTTCAGTTTGTAGTACTTTTTCCATTCAGTTTACTCTATTTCAGCATGTACTTGTAGATGTGGACAATGTACCTGGTTAATATTTTATATAACGTGTATCAGACTATTATTGTTATACAGATTTTCAGTTATTTCAATTCCATTCTTGTTTAGTGGCTCTGTGAATCCAGATATCAGGTTTGTGGTTACCCTTACTTTACTTTTTTTTACTTCTGCTGTAAGTCCTAAATTGCTTAGTATAGACTTTTATTACCTGCTGCTACTAGTTTAATATTGTTTCCTAGTTTTTTTTATATCGCTGACCCGGCCGGACGGCTGATTTCTGAAATACTGGGAAGGGGTCTTACAGTGGGGGAGGACATTTATCGTGACAGTGACATTTGTTGTGACGACGATCTTTGTCATGCGCGCGATAAATGTCATGGGGGCAACATTTGTCGTGGGGGCAACATTTGTCGTGGGGACGACATTTGTCGTGGGGGAGGACATTTGTTATGGGGGAGGACATTTGTCGTGGGGGAGGACATTTGTCGTGGGGGAGGACATTTGTCGTGACAGTGACATTTGTCGTGACGACGATCTTTGTCATGCGAGCGATAAATATCGTGGGAGCGACGAAATTCACCAAATTAATTTGATGGTTATTTAGAAAGTTCACGGTTGTAATTTAATATTCCATACCGTGTTGAGATGGGTATTAAAAATGCAAAATTGAAAAAGTAAGTGAATAGAAATCTGAAATGTTTCAGAGAGCGAAATGATTCAGAAGTAAAATTTTCCTAGCTTTTAGCATCAGTGAAGATGGCGTGAGCATTCATGGTAATAATTTTAAATTGAATACAAAACGAAACATAGAACATAAACGACATCATATATCAAAAAATAAACGAAAACGAAGATCTCACCAGGGATCCAGTGATGGAGTGGAAGCGGGGCATCAAATCAGCCATGGACGATGCCCTAGCAGGGGACTTTTGGAAGGACGGAGTTGCCTGCGACTCATAGCCAAGGGAGTAAAAGTTTGGTTAAAGCAGTAAGAGAACTTAGGGTAGGGAGGAGTTGTCTGTGATTACCAGTGCAAGGAGAGCGATGGATATTTGCAATGAGTAGATCAAAAATTTAGTGGGGAGAAGGGGAGGGAAACCTGGCCGCCGATGTTGAAGAAATCAGATCAGCCGCTTTATTTGGGAATCTGTACCAAAAAAGAATAGATGCGGCCTAGCAATCGAGTAAGCCAGAGAAGTCTGCACAGTGGAGTAACAGTTGAGGGAATGGGCATACCTGAGATAGAAATCTGAGAGAAGGCAGACAAAGAAGAAATGACGGATAAGTGAAAGAGGAGTCGTCAGATCTAGGGAAGAAAACAAACAGGCACCAGGGACGGTGAGGGCTAACTCTGGCAAGAGAGAAGAAGGCAAAGAGTGGCCTTGCGATTGAAAGGGGTCGTGGATTACCTTTAGCAAGAGGAAGAAGTCACCGTGTGGAGGAGCCTGGCGTGGCGTGATCGGGAAGGGGAACGGTAAATGAGAGGGTTCAGCAGATGCGAGCGAGGAGTTTGTGGGCGCCGTCGTGGGGGTATGCGGTGTTTTAGCTCTTAGGGAAAGAGTTTCGTAAGTTTTTGTATAAATTGCGCCGAAAATCGGACGATCAACTATTATCAAAGGATTATAGACGGTTTAGATTTATTCAATGAATTTTTATTTCATGTTTATGTGCACACCACTATATATTTTTTTAATATAGTATAGATATATATATATATTTCAGCTCAAGGGGGAATATTAAATAAAAAATAGGAAAACTTTATTGCAATCGCTAGATTATTTCCTACATGTTATTATCGCAATCATTAGTTCTTGTTCATACAAATTATATCAGCATTATATATCTAAACGATCTCTTTATTGAATAAATATGTTTTCCCATAATAATAATCGTTCATTAATTTATCAGTCATAGATTTGTCACAAGACAATAATTGTTGAATAATAATCTTAGTTTTTCCTCAAACAACAATCGTTCATATGTATGTAAAGGATATCTTTATTGAGTAAATGATAATCTTATCTTTTAAATTTTGTCATACTCTACTTAGATATCAATGTTTTTTATTGTCTGATGGCCTAATTATAATTTTATAAAATTTATCCAATGACATCCTCTCGTCTTCTAATACTTACATGGATCTTATAGTTTTAAACAAAGCTTTAACTCCAGCTGTTTAGCTAAGGTAAAATGGAGCTCCTAATTTCCAATTGAGGTACAAATAATGCCAATAAACTAAGAATTATAGGATAACTTAAGAAATGAAATTGCACCTGGCGGTGTACCGCAACACATATTCCTCTCATCAATATGCTCGACTTCAAGTCCAATAAACCATGAACCGAGAGATACATCTTCATTTGCAAACTTGTGGAGTATAGGCCTATAAATAATAAAAAGTCCATTAAAATTGTTGATAATATTTGGGAATCAACTTTTGAATCAAGGAAAAAAAATCAACATGAAAAGGAATTGATATGGCAAGAAATATATATTTGCCGAACAAAATTTATTACTAAATATTTTTGAGTAAAATGAGAAATGATTTCATTTCGAAAACACGAAATTGTATCTCAGCCCTTAGAGCAGAGAACAGGACCTTTGCAAGGAAATTATCATTTTTATTTCACTAAAGATACAAAGCTTCCAGCATAGCATGGTCAGATAAAAGTTTGAGAGAATAAAAATAGTGAAAGGAAATATAAAAGGCTTGGGTAAAAACACTATGGGTGTGTTAGTAACCATCCATAAGAGAAATCCATCAACATTCTAGTACATGCACCAAAATTAGAGAAAATGCAAACGAAATATTCATTTGATTTTACGGATCAAATTCTATAAAAAGTCAATGTGCATGATATAAACTAGAATAAAACTATACTCTTCACCTTTCACCATATTACAATAATCAAGACTTACTGGTTGATTGAGATGTATGTTGTCAGATCTTTTGATATGGCATAGATTTGGCCAGTCGCATGTCGGAAGTACTTGTTCCCTTCTTCTCCAAACTTCCAGAACTCCGGCTCATGATATTTAACATTCCTATGGAATATGTGAAACAGTCATAACAATCAGTAGTTCTTGGAATAGCTTACGTCATAGACAGTGACGGACAGAAGTCCACGGATTAGAGATTTCAATATACATAATTTACTTCTATTAAAATTTTGATTTCAATATACATAATTTACTTCTATTAAAATTTTAGAGAGAGAAGATTAAGGTTGGGATGAAGTTATCCATTCAAATCTGAATTTAGTATGTATTAATTAATATTTTGTTATTACGTGTATTTCCCTGTTTCAGAAGAAAAATCTTCCGTCGCACATGGAAGACTTGGGTTGCATTCCCTCGGCACAAGTATCCTCAGCACTCTTCCAAATATTTGTTGTGGTATCCAAGAACAGATAATTTCGGGCAATAGATTCCACCATGGAGTTCGTAAGCCAGAACATGACCAAAGAGTTCTCAGACTCCCATTTCAACTAATCTGGGGAACTCTGTGCAGGCTCGGATGTAGTACCTCGAACATAACCAAATTCCCACCAATCAAAGTGCAATATCCTAAGGTGGATCGTCGATCATCAACTGATTCAGCCCATTTTGAGTCTGTGTAGACTTCAATATTTAGCTCACCATTCGGTGAGAATAGAATACCGCTCATAGGAGAGAACTTGAGGTATCTGAGAATACGGTGGGCGGCATCAAGGCTAGTCTTTGGTGACTGCATGTACTAATTGACCACAACAACTGCATACGAGATATTTGAGGGGTGTATGCGACAAGTAAATCAACGACTAATCTCTAAAAAACCAAGAATGTTCGGAACAAGTTCTTCATCATCCCTCCCTAACTAGTAGTTTAGTTCGATAGAAGTGTCATTAGGTCTGCATCCACTCATTTTTGATGTCTCAAGTAAATCAAGAATATACTTCCTATGCGAGATAAAAATCACATGTCTGGAACTGGCGACTTCAATGCCCAGAAAATACATAAGGTTCCCCAAGTCTTTTACCTCGAATTCCCTAGCAAGCCTTTCTTTCTGAGTTTGAACCTCTTCCAAATCATCTTCTGCTATGATAATGTCATTCACATAAACTACAAGGTCTGTCAATTTTCCTTCCATGTGCCTGATGAACAGAGCATGATCTGCATTACTCTAAGTATATCCAAAAGTTCTCGTGTCCATGTGAAATATGCTGAAACAAGCTCTAGAAGATTGTTTAAGACCGTTTAAAGCATTTTTTTAGCTTGCAAACCATCCCTTCAGATCCTTCAGGGGCAAGTCCAGGACATGGGGGCATAAACATTTCCTCTTTTATATCTTGGGGAAGAGATGCATTCTCACATCTAGCTGACTGACGTTCCATCCCTTGCAGGTAGAACATGATGGGAGAACTCTTATAGAGTTCATCTTTGCTACATGAGAAAACGTCTCCAAATAATGGATTCCAATAGTTTGTGTTCATCCTTTGGCAACCAACTTGCCTTGTATCTCTCGACAATTCTTTGGGTGTTTTGTTTGACAGCAAACACCCACTTACATCCAACAATAGTCTTCCCATGAGAAAAATGCACAAGATCTCATATACAGTTTTTTAAGAACATGCATTTCTTCGAGCATGACTTCTTATCACTTGCGGTGACAAAGGGCTTCATGCCAAGATAATGAGATAGAAATAGAGGGTAAAGAGGAAACAAATGCTCTACGTGAATCCATTAGAGAAGCATAAGATATAAACTGAGATAAATGGTGTGGGTAGAAGTACCTTCTCGTAGTGCAATAGAATATGAAGACGGGTTAGATGCCAGTGCGGATATCCTGTGAGAGGCTTACGTGTGTGTACTCTTTTTTCCTTCAAGAGTAAACATGTAAAGGGGGAGCATGGGACTTATGGCCATTAGGGGCAACAGGAACAGTGTGGTAGCAAAAGGTATGATAGCTGGAAGAGGATAGTATAAAGGAGGAATGGGTAAAGGTATATGTGAGGACTCTTCTAGACGAGATGAAGAGCTCACTTCCAACACAGGAGAGGACCCCCTCCCCCCTGAAGTGAGGTCTCATAGTAGCTCTCAGATACCTCAAGTCCTCTCTAGGGAGCGGTATCCTATTTTCATCGAATGATGGTTAAATATTGAAGTCTACACAAACGCGGACTGGGCTTGATCGATTGATGATTGACGGTCCACCTCAGGATATTGCACTTTAGTTGTTGAGAATTTGGTTACATTGAGGAGCAAAAAATAATATGTAGTGGCTAGATCCAATGTTGAAGCTAAATTCAGAGCCATGACAAATGGAATATTTGAAGGCCTGTAGGTTCAAACTATTATGAGAGACCTTGGCATTAAGAAAATGGAGTCAATCGTATTATAGTGAAACAATCATATTATATTGTGATAACCAAGGTGGCCATTAACATTGCTCACTATCCCTCACTCATATATATAAGAGTGAGTCTTACTGTAAATGATTATGAATGAAATTAAACATTTCTAACACATATATTTACTTTTCTTGAGATTTTAGGTAATGGCCAATGGAAATCCAGTGATCATAAAGAATATAAACAAGTGAGAAGCTTGGTAAAATTTATTGCAAAAAGATGATGAGACTTGGGATGAGATAGAATATTTACTTATCAGAAAGAACTGGGCCAGATTTCATGCAACCTATATATGTTCTAGGCTTTGACCTATGGTGGGCAAGAGTCGCAGCAAGCATACCTGAAAGATAAGTGAAGGAGAGTATTTGCCAAAAAGAATTCCATTAAGGATGCAGATTTTAAAAACACACTGTTTCTTAATTCTGTACCTAGATTAACATGAACATCATCATCCACCTTAACATAAAATTCAGCATCCCATTTAGCAAGTGCAGTAGAAAAGAATATCTTTGTCTTTGCTGATAATTCATGATAACCTTCAACATGATCCTAATCATGTATATGGAATTTGTTGGTGAGGAAAGGATTAAATCCATAATAAAATGAACAATAGTAAAGAATAATCCTTACCAGCATAAGAAAGTCGCCATGTTGATCTTCTTCTGAATCTATTGCCCTATCTAGAATGCTGTTTGATGTGGCACTGAGCAAGAAAAATGAAGGTCAATTTCAACGTCCAATTTTATATAATGAAGCGCAACTATTCGCAACAAATCACCGTAAAAACAGGAAAAATTTAACAAGTTCAAACAAAGTAAAACACTTCAAAAGTAGTGTGGACGAAACAAGTTTACATTATGCACATATGATCAAGGTTGTGAGGATCGAGATCCTAGGTGAGATCGTTTCGAGGTTGGATCGGATTGGATCGTAGGATCAGATCGAGGATCGCAAGATCCTACAATATCCATAAATTAATACTAAAAATATAAAATTGAATTTTGAATCATTCAATCACATGCTCAATTAACAAAAAAAAAATAAATTAAGTAGTATGTGAATAATCTTTATTATATAAAGAAACCCCTAATCGGCTCATGGTGTAACATTTTAATCCCAAAATACCCTCATTAAAATAATTTGTTAGCCTTAACTTTAGGGCCTTTTAGTCTTTCCGCGGGCTCAGTGCTTAATTAATAAAGATTTATGATTTATGTGCACAGCTCATCCCGCCTCCCGCCAGCTCTTCTACATGTGCCCCCATGCTCTTCCGCCAAAAGCAACCCGCCGAAAGCAACATTGCTTTTTCCATGCTCGGTTCATTCTTCCCAACTACTCTCCCCTTCTCTCCACATGCAGCCACAAGGCTCCCTCCCATTCTCTCCCGACTAAAGAGCTCCATCAGCAATATTCTCCATCAGCAACAACAGTTAGAGGCAAAGCTCGCCTCTCACATGAACATTACTCAGGAAATCCTCTCTCCTCGATCGTTCACTCAGGCAAGCCCTTTTACTTCTTCTTCGGTTTACATGTTCACTCTCTTCTCCCTCTCCCCACCGGCCTCTCTCTGTTTTTCAATGCCGACGCGCCTATTCCTTCTTCCCAACAACAACATTGCCCTTTACATGTTTGATGGAATGCCCTTCCCTACCTTTCTTTTCATTTTGCCAATTTCTTTTAGCTTTAGATCATTCTATGACTCACTATCTCTTTTTAATATGCAGCAGAGTATGTGTTATGGGCCTTCTAATGTTGCCCGGAGGAGAGGTCGACGGGGATCATCGGAGGTGGCTGGATGTAGAGATGATGGTGGTGGAGATAATGGAGGGGATACTACGGAGCCGTGACCGTGGCTGCCTAAGCGAGGTTGCTCGTCGGAGGAGAGAGCCACCAAGATCTCACAATGAAAGATGAGAATTAGAATACTTTCTTGCTTGCTTCATACATACCCTCACATGACTTTATATAGGCTACGCGTAATAATGACTCAAGTAACAATCTCTCAACACTCACCTAACTCTCATAAAGACATAAATAATAATATTCATGACACATAACAATAACATACCTACACATAACATAACATCATAACATAACTGACACATAATATCTCATCCGTCCTTGAAATCGAGCTTGCCCACAAGTTCGAATTCCACGTGATGACCGGAGCATCCGATAGCTTGATTTCCCGCCAGAACAGTGCATTATATCGCGTAGCGACATTGGCGGCGTCGGTGAGTAGCGGCGGTGTTGTTGGAAAGACAAGCGGCGTAAGTAATGAATTTGGCAAGGTCGGTGGAGCGGTGAGGAGCAACAGCAGCAAGTAGGTCGGGGAAGCGACGACCGACAGAAGGAATGGATCTGTAGGCGGTGAGGTGACCGTCGGGGTCGGTAGAGCGGTGGCTGACGGAGCAAGTGCTGGCGGAAAGGCGCCCATGATGTCTGATGAAGGTGGCCCAAGGTGGGGCGGTTCCGCCACGACATGTGATGGCGGAAGGGCAATTACCGTTAAGAGCGGTAACACGTCAGCGGGTGGCGCAGATGGCGACTGGGCAAAAAGGGACGGTGGTGGAAGCAGCAGGGACACGAGCTGCGGCAGAAAGGCGACTGTCAGATTCTTACTGTGGTGGAGGAGTGCGTCAGCATTTCGAAGGCGTGTGTCCATGGAGCTCATAATTTCTTGTAGCCACGATTGGATGGTGGCAGCCGCCGCGGCAGTCAACATGGTGGTCCCCATAATATGATTTAAAATTTAAAGTAATTGATTAATTAAACATGCAAATCAAAATAGGTTGGGTTGTAATAAAAGTGGGTTTGATCAAGTAGGTGGCAGTCGGGTCAATAATGGTGAAAACGGTCAACCGGGCCCGGGAACAGTGCGGAATAACTATAGGAAATGAGAAAAATAGCAAATAGGTAATTAAATATGGAAAGAAACTGGGATAGGACAGGATGGTGGGGTCCACGGATTAAAGGAAATGTGATAGATATGATGGAATAGCGCGGCGGGATGGGTTTCGCTGAAAAGAAGAATGCGGGCGGCTCAAGTAAAGCAGGTAGAAGCGGGCGGCTCGAGGGAAGCAGGGAGAAGCAGCTCTGGAACGGCGATGGACGAGCACGATCGTCAGCGGCTTTGTCGAAAGAAGGAGTCCGGTCAGTCGAGAATCCAGGGAGCGCCAACCCTCGCAATTCTGTGGTTCCTGATGAGGAATTTTATAATTCTAAAAAGTATATCCAAACTATAATCTCAAAATAGGCAAGTGTACCTATCGAAATATAGTATAGAAAATTGTCGTATTAAACTCGGGGCCTGTTGAGTACTTCTACTCACGCAAATTAATATTATTTTATCTAGATATAAAATAAGTAAATTAAACTATAGCTAGAAAAATTGAATAAAAGAACACACTTGATCTAGACTAACTTTGAAATAAAATGAACTTATCTTAATGGCAAACTTCTAGATTATCCGCGTCGACCGTGGAGGTTCCTAAAATACGAAAACGCCTCTCTCGAGAATACGCTCTCGACTAAACCTAGGTTGATCGATTAAGACCTCTCGGCCAGTCGAAACCCCTAAGTCTGCTTTAGGAGGTGAACCCCTCTATTGGATTCTACTCCAATCCGAAAGAGTTATGTCGTTCTCTCTCGATAATTGCAATCAACTCCTTTTATCCTTGAGTGATCTCCCCGTATCCGCAACCTCTCGGTCATTTAGGATACGGATCTTAGATCGGAATCGAAGTTAATAAATCAAAGATAACTCGAAACGATAAGAAAAGAGTTTGACAAAAAGAAGTAGTTTATTATATTGAAAAGCTTTTCATGATCAAGTGGAAATGAAAATAGGGATACATGGAAAACAAAATAAAAAGTGCTAGAATTAAAGCTTAAAATATGAAATTGAAAAGTACATAAATAAAATACATAAAAAACAGGAAAATAATCTACTGAAGCTACTCCTAGATTGGCCTCCTCCTCCTCTCCAAAGCTTCTGGCTCGATCTGGAATTTATAGAAATTTTTCTTGAAGGTCATGCCCTAGGTCACGTCCGTGACCTAGGGCGTGTCAGGCTCGAAACCGCCGTCTTGAAAGCCCGGGAACGTTGGAGGAGAAACCACCAAAATCTGTTACATGGCGGGTCACGCCCTTAGGTCACGCCCGTGACCTAGGGCGTGTACTGACCGGGTCAGCAAACGACTGGAAACGACGCATTCTGGCATCAATTCGGCAGTTTCGGGTTAGTCACGCCCTAGGTCACGCCCGTGATAGGGGGCGTGTACTTGGGAAATGTTCCAGAATTGCCCCGGGAAGATTTCTGAAGAAAATTATTTTCTTGAACTAGACACGCCCGTGTTCACACCCTGGTCACGCCCGTGTCCTTGGGGCGTGTACTTATGAAATTCTCCAGATTTGTAGAGGACGTCGTCCTCTTTCCGTTGACTGATTGCACGTCCCGTAACTCTTCCTGGTTTGAAAGTTATGGTCATTTGAATTTCAGCTATCCGTGGCCAAAAATGTTAATTTTCTCAAAATGTTTTCAGATCTTTGTCATGGACTTGAAAATGATATTTGGAGCTCATATTGACATGAAATATAAAAATAAACGAATTATTATATATATTAATATAAATTCAAATAAATTATACTATTTATTTATAAAAAAACTAAACTAAAATAACTATATAAATTAACTTATCAAATACCCACATACTTAATCTTTTGCTATTCCAGAGCAAAACTATGAGAAGTATTTATAAGAAAATAATATAATTTTTTAATCAAACTAAAAAAATTATCAAATCAAAAGAGAGTTAAAAATTAATTTTAGGGATTGAAATTTTTAAGTCCTAAAATATGAAAGTAAAAAGTGAAGAGATAAATATTTAGCAAAGTTTTCTCTAATAAAATAATTAGAACTCAAAATTAAGTATTTAGCAAACAAAATTAGATTAAAAATTATAAACACTTTTTCCACTAAAAATAGACTTCAAGGAAAATCAAACTACTACTTATGCTCTCTTACAAATTTAATTTAAATCTAAGCAATTATATTGGATTTTGGGTTTGAAAAAAGGAAAATTGAGAAGATCTTAGATTGGTGGTGATGAATTTTATCCTCTCACCCCACACAAATTTTTTTCTTTTTTTTGATGTTTTTTTCCTTCTTGTTTTTCTCTTCAAACAAAATTGCTTAGGAGTAATGAATTTTATCCTCTTACTCCTTTTTTTGGGGTTGCATATATGTACCAAGGAATATTTAATTCTCATGACATATGATCTAACCAAAAATAAAAACTTGCATATGTGTACCAGGGGATAATGAATTTTATCCTCTTATCTCCGTGACATATGATCTAACAAGAAAAATTAAAACAAGGGAAGGCTAAACAATATTTAGATTAAATTAAAATTAAAAGAGAGCAACTAAAGTAAATTAAAATTTCCTAAGAATCTTAAAGTTCAAAGTGGAGATAATTATAATCTAAAAATTGTTAAACTAAGCACTATAAAATTGAAACTAATTAAAATAAAAGAGAAAAAAGCTAAATAAATTTCTCTAAACAAATTTACTTCATAAATTTATTTCTTAAAATAAAATCACCTAAAAATTAATTTTAACTAACTTTGATGAAATAAAAGTTTAGAAAATCAAAAATTATAAAAATTCTTATAAATAAACTCAAAATAAATTTCTAAAAATCACAAAAATTAAGTAGGGGTTTATTATTTTTGTTTTCTTTTGCTTTTTTTCTTTTTCTATATTCTTTTTCATTTTTTTTAAAAATCACAAAAAAAAAAATTTTTGTATTTTGGATAATTTTAAAAAATTATCTTTAAAAATTTTAAAGATTTTTCATATTTTTTTTTTGGATTTTGAAATAAAAATAATAAATAAGAATCAACACTCATACTTAAAAATAAACATTGTCCCCAATATTTATAAGTCAAGTAGGAGAGGGGGAAAGAAAAACAGTTGGTGAAAATTTAGAAAAAGAAAAATGCATAGAAATTAAAAGATAAGCAAGGGGTGTCTCCCAATAGCGCTTTTTTTTCCCGTCTTTAAGCTAGACGTTTCGGGTTAGGAGAAAGGAAAATAAAAATTGAAATGAACGGGCAACTCTCTTAATTCGCGCTTTGGCGAAGATGCCAAAGTCGTTTGCCCGGCTACTCCGCTTGCTTCTTGATTTTTCTTCTTGCAGTTGACTTGAAAATTTAGATTCAAATCACCTATGCATACCTGAGGTGATTTGAATCTTTCTGGATGAGCGGCAAATGGGTCGGGGATAACATTTAATTACAACGGCTCATCTTTTTCCTGAAACTTGTTAGGGAAAGAATAATCAAAAAGAAGTGCGTCAGAAAAATCTTCGCAAGGAGGAGACTCTTGCGAAGTTATAAGATTAGGCTCGGGTTGTTTATTTTCTAAAATTAATTTTTCGTCCGAAAATTTATTTAAAATAAAATCGTCGGAAGCATCATGTTCATAAATTTGCGCTCTTAAAAAATCATAAATTGTGCAAGGAGATTCATTAATAGGAGGAAAATGGGGAGTAGTAGGAGGAGAAACATATTCTTCATCTACTCCGCCCAGCGCATCCATACACCAAACGAGTTCTTGAAATAAAAGTTGTTGTTCTTCTTCGGTATAAACAACTACTGGGGTACATGAGAAGTCATGTTCCTCATTAGCAACAGTATCCAAAGGAGAAGAATCACTAAAGGTAAGAAAATTTTCATCCAAATTTTGGGGGGAAGAATCATATTGCAAATGAGAGAATTCCCCAAAATTAAGAGAGAAAGCTTGCGGTGCGGAAGAAGAACAACAAAAATTTGGATCCAAATAATTATTCTCATAACTCGGGAAACCTTCTAGTTGATCTTGCGACCAAGAGAAGTTTTCATCCGAGTTGGAAGAATAATTATTTACATCAAAATAATTATTCGCATTATCACTTGAAAAATTATTTTCATGAACATAGGAAAAATTAGAAAAATTATTTTCATAAAAATTTGAATTATCATAAAATTGAGAAGAATTATTATCATAATTACTATCAAAATTATTTTCATAAGAATGATTTTTATAATAATTATAATGATAACAAAACTCACTTGGATGAGAACCGTGACAATAAAAACAAACACATTGACGCTTTTTTGCGGCTTTCAAAATATCGAATTGATTTTGAAGCTGGGCAATTTTAGCAGGCAATTGAGATAACATAGTTTTTAATAAAGAAAAATAAACACAACCCGTACCTAATAGAAAGGAATTTAAAAAAAAAATGAAAAAGAGAATTGGGGTTAGAGAAAGAGAGTGATAAAAGTAATACAATTTGCGCTTTCAAAATATCAACAAAATGTCCCCGACAACGGCGCCAAAAATTTGATGAGGAATTTTATAATTCTAAAAAGTATATCCAAACTATAATCTCAAAATAGGCAAGTGTACCTATCGAAATATAGTATAGAAAATTGTCGTATTAAACTCGGGGCCTGTTGAGTACTTCTACTAACGCAAATTAATATTATTTTATCTAAATATAAAATAAGTAAATTAAACTATAGCTAGAAAAATTGAATAAAGGAACACACTTGATCTAGACTAACTTTGAAATAAAATGAACTTATCTTAAGGACAAACTTCTAGATTATCCGCGTCGACCGTGGAGGTTCCTAAAATACGAAAACGCCTCTCTCGAGAATACGCTCTCGACTAAACCTAGGTTGATCGATTAAGACCCCTCGGCCAGTCGAAACCCTTAAGTCTGTTTTAGGAGGTGAACCCCTCTATTGGATTCTATTCCAATCTGAAAGAGTTATGTCGTCCTCTCTCGAGAATTGCAATCAACTCATTTTATCCTTGAGTGATCTCCCCGTATCCGCAACCTCTCGGTCATTTAGGATACAGATCTTAGATCGGAATCGAAGTTAATAAATCAAAGATAACTCGAAACGATAAGAAAAGAGTTTGACAAAAAGAAGTAGTTTATTATATTGAAAAGCTTTTCATGTTCAAGTGGAAATGAAAATAGGGATACATGGAAAACAAAATAAAAAGTGCTAGAATTAAAGCTTAAAATATGAAATTGAAAAGTACATAAATAAAATACATAAAAAACAGGAAAATAATCTACTGAAGCTACTCCTAGATTGGCCTCCTCCTCCTCTCCAAAGCTTCTGGCTCGATCTGGAATTTATAGAAATTTTTCTTGAAGGTCATGCCCTAGGTCACGCCCGTGACCTAGGGCGTGTCAGGCTCGGAACCGCCGTCTTGAAAGCCCGGGAACGTTGGAGGAGAAACCACCAAAATCTGTTACATGGCGGGTCACGCCCCTAGGTCACGCCCGTGACCTAGGGCGTGTACTGACAGGGTCAGCAAACGACTGGAAACGACGCATTCTGGCATCAATTCGGCAGTTTCGGGTTAGTCAGACCCTAGGTCACGCCCGTGATAGGGGGGCGTGTACTTGGGAAATGTTCCAGAATTGCCCCGGGAAGATTTCTGAAGAAAATTATTTGCTTGAACTAGACACGCCCGTGTTCACACCCTGGTCACGCCCATGTCCTTGGGGCGTGTACTTATGAAATTCACCAGATTTGTAGAGGACGTCGTCCTCTTTCCGTTGACTGGTTGCACGTCCTGTAACTCTTCCTGGTTTGAAAGTTATGACCATTTGAATTTCAGCTATCCGTGGCCAAAAATGTTAATTTTCTCAAAATGTTTTCAGATCTTTGTCATGGATTTGAAAATGATATTTGGAGCCCATATTGACATGAAATATAAAAATAAACGAATTATTATATATATTAATATAAATCCAAATAAATTATACTATTTATTTATAAAAAAACTAAACTAAAATAACTATATAAATTAACTTATCAGTTCCCGTTTCCCATAACAAGGCACCGACAGATCTTGGTGCAAGAGGAGCAGTCCAGGCGGTCGGCATTGGAACAGGAAACGAAACGGCGATTTTCGTCGTTGAGTCGCCTGCGATGGGATATGCGGTCAGTGAAACGATGGGAAAACAGTAACGTCAATGGCAGCAGGAAACAGGGGAGGAGGCGTCAGACGAGGAGAAGTTTTGGCTCGGCGGAAACAACGGACGAGGAGAAGTTTTGGCTCGGCGGAAACAGCGGACGAGGAGAAGGTTTCCCTCTGATACCAAGTTGTTATGGGCCTTCTAATGTTGCCGGGAGGAGAGGTCGACGGGGATGATCGGAGGTGGCCGGATGTAGAGATGATGGTGGTGGAGATGATGGCGGGGATACTACGGAGCCGTGACCGCGGCTACCTAAGCGGGGTTGTTCGTCGGAGGAGAGAGCCACCAAGATCTCATAATGGAAGATGAGAATTAGAATACTTTCTTGCTTGCTTCATACATACCCTCACATGACTTTATATAGACTACACATAATAATGACTCACGTAACAATCTCCAAACACTCACCTAACTCTCATAAAGACATAAATAATAATATTCATGACACATAATAATAACATACTCATACATAACATAACATCATAACATAGCCGACACATAACAGTATGCTTATAATTTTGTTTAAGAATATGAAAAAGAGAAACTTTGACTTTACTGGGAGAAGGCATTGCAGTTTGGCATGCTGGACAATAAAGTAGATAGATTAAGTGGCACATTCTCTATAAATGGCAACATTAGCATCGACTTTCTGATAGTAGAAAGATCAAGTGAGCCTTAACCATTTTGTTCAAGCAACGAGATGAATTAAAATTGTGAGATGAAGTGAGTTTTATTTCATTTTCATGCATTTGACTGTTAAACTATTTTACTAATCAAGCATGCACTTTTTCTATAAAAATATTTTAGATTTAATTTTGTACATACTATTAAGACAATGAACAGATTAATCTAAGATATGACTTTTTATTCCAACTGAGTATGGGGTGGAGAACAGAGGGACCAAGGTACTTCCCAAGTAATCACCTCAAAAATTACACAGATCAACAAAAAACTCAAATATATGCGAGTTTTTAGGATAATTAATAATTTATCTAAAAAATATTTTTTGTGAATAATTTGTTTTAATAGTTTCATACTAATGCATGAAATGTTGAAGGAAATATGGCACTAACTGAGAATTCCATTGGCAAACAAGGATGATTCTACCAAACCTGGAAAGGCCAATCAGATATTTTATTAGGCAGTCTTTGGTAAAATGCTCCATGTTTTAGGAAAGGGGGAGAACCAAATTTTGAAACAATCATGTATCCTTATTGTCCTCCCCACATCACCCTGCCAAAGGTGGTATCAGTATTCCTAGTTTGTCAAGTTTTTCTTCTTCAATTTTTCTTAAAGTATATTTTTTATAATGCATACAGAAGTACAAGAAACTTCTTATGGTTAACCTATCTGAGAAAGAAAATTTTGCCGTTCCAAAAAACTTGAAATTACTAGCTGTTCTGGATTGACCTTCAGTTGTTTCCCATTCTCTTGATATGGGCTTTACTCTTTATTTAAAAGATTTTTACATACATGTGAGCTGATTTTTTCAGTCACATTGCATCAAATTCTTCATATTTGGAGGAGTATTAGCACTTTAATTTTTCTTCTCTCATGTTTTATCTTCCAAATTTTTTTCAATATTCCTATTTTTGATTGAATAGATTAACACCTCCAAACTCAAACTTGCCTCTGCTATTCTCAGTCACGCAACCTCTCCGAGCTCCATCTCCAAACAAGGAAACCCAAACTTCCCGCAACGTTCTACCGGAACAACAACGCCGCACTCGATCTCCAACAGGTCAATCCTTTTATTTACTACTCTCCCTGACGATCACTCTTCCTAACTAACATGTGCTCACTGAATCTGCAATTTTTATGCACGCAACCGCTCCAAACTCCATCTCCAAACAAGGAATGGGATGATTACACACTGGACCTGGCATAATGGTTTTATCTTTAAAGAATTACCTCTTAGAAGAATTTCACATAGATGCCATCCAAGATAAGATAAAATCAAAGTCATTTCTAACATAGTTTGGAAACCAACTCTCTCGACATTATCTTTGAGGAATTATCTTTGATGTAATTGTAACATAGTTTTCACCACAGGTCAAGGATCTCCTCTCAAAAAACAATGGGTTATTGTTGCTCATACGGAGATGATTAAAATTGATATCTCATTAGGTATTTAGTCTACACTATTTAATTTAAAGTTTCCCTCCACGACCCAAAGTCGCCCGTGCTCGGCTCAAAATTTTCCAAAATATATTATTACTACACTTCTTTGTGGCGAAGATTAGACAATACATGATTCTTTTAGGTGCAACCCCTTCCACTTTCTCTTCAAATTATTTTGCAGATAGTTGTGATCTAATCAATTTGTTATCTCATCATAATTCCATATTGTTTGTTTTGTGTGGTTTATTGTAATGTTGTAAGTTGCGTGATTTGTGTGCTTATTATTGCTCCATTATATGCTTTAATTTGTATGATTTGTGTCGTATATTACTCCTGTCAAATGGAGGTGACAATTATATTACTTCGACTCCAATATTGTTCAAAATATAGATCCAGTTCTATATGTTATGTAAAATAGAGGAGTTGTGTCTGTTAAATTCAAATGACTAGAATGCAAAAATGCACAGCTCCAAAATATACAGTTAAACAAAATCTAAAACAAAATATAGGCAATACTACTACAACAAAAATGAATAGAAATGTCACCCCCCACAATCAATTTTGCCGCCCACGATTAATTTCCCCCCACGACCAATGTCGCCCCTTATGACCAATTTCGCCGCCATCAACCAATGTCGCTGCCCCCGATCAAGGTTGCCGCCCATGACCAATGTCGCCCCCCACCACCAATGTCACCGTCCGCGACCACTGTCACCTGCCATGACCAATGTTGTCGTCCACGATCAAAGTTGCCCTCCACGACCAATGTCGCCTCCCTCGAACAATGTTGCCCCACATGACTAATGTCGCCTCTCACGACCAATGTTGTCTCCCACGACCAATGTTGCCTCCTCGACCTATGTTGTTGCCCCCGTCCAATGTCGCCGCCCCCGACCAATGTCGCCGCCCCCGACCAATGTCGCCGCCCCCGACCAATGTCGCCGCCCCCGACCAATGTCGCCGCCCCCGACCAATATCGCCCCCCACGACAAATGTGGCCCCCACGACAAATGTCGCTCTGCACGGGATCCCCCGTGCACGACTACTTGTTATATTAAAAAAATTTGAATAACTAAATCAAAAAGATAATATCATACTAAGTTTACTTTAAGTTTAGGTAGGACACCAAATATCTACTAACAATAAAAACAAATCTTGACTGATCGATTGGTGGAAGCCTAGAAGCGGAAAAACGAACCCAGACTACTGGATTGCTCGTATGCTAGAAGCAGGAAACTTGAATTGCTCATATACCGGATTTTTAACTGCTAGATTGCTCGTACGCTAGAAAGAAAGAGAAGACATCGACCTGAAAGTAGGAAGCAAGAAGTCACTTAAGCTTTGTTTGATTGAGCGGTGGCGGGAGGAGCAAGCGGGTCCAAACGGAGCTTTTGAATCAGAGGGGGGGAGGTGGGGGTCGAAACGGAGCGGCGGGGGGCTTTTCCTCCTTGTTGTGGGTGCAAATGGTGCAAACAGAGACGGAGCTTCGTTTGGTTACCCGCCGTCCGGTGGTGTTTGCTCCAAACGCCACCCAAAACGCTAAACCAAATGAAGCCTTAATTTCCAACCACTGAATTGCTCATACGCAAAAATATAAGAAAATACACTGACACCACTCAAAATGGAACATGATATGATTCTGTGATGAAGTATGGGGGCGGGATTGGGATAAGGTTAAGCAATGGGTTATGAGTGTTGGGTAGGTTGAATGGGGTTGGGAAAGAGTTTGACATGTTTCTAGTTACCTTTGGCCAGACTGGTAGAATCGGGTTAGGATCGTGATCCTAAAGATCAAAAGATCTGGATCGTGATCACAGTCGTAGATGTGTCGATTTAGATCGTAGGTAAGATCCGGATCTGTTGGAAGAGCCCAAAGCTTGTATGTATTATTTCAGTATGTAAATACAAGGAGAGAATACAAATATATAGGAGAGAAGAGAGAAGAATAAATCATATACATGATGTGGGACTAAAGAAGGAGAGGAAAAATGGGCCACCAAATGGGCCTTTTACATGGGCTTTTCTAATACTCCCCCGCAAGCTGGAGCGTACAAGTCGTATGCGCCAAGCTTGGATAGGCACTGATAGAAGAGGGTACTAGGTAGAGCCTTGGTGAGGATGTCAGCAACCTGTTCAGTACCCGGAACATGCTTGAGCTCGATCTTCTTCATGTGGACTTTCTCTCGGATGAAATGACAATCAACGTCAATATGCTTCGTTCTTTCATGGAAGACCGGGTTTTTGGCAATATGTATGGCAGCTTGACTGTCACAAAGGAAAAGAGCTGGTGAAGGTAGTTTAACTCCAAGGTCGGTAAGGAGACTCTCAATCTATGTGAGTTCAGAGACCACAGCAGCCATTGCCCGATATTCTGCTTCTGCTGAGGATCGAGCAACCACCGCTTGTTTCTTGCTTCGCCAAGTAATCAGATGTCCTCCAAAATAAGTGCAAAACCCGCTAGTAGATCGTCGATCGTCGAGGGAGCCAGCGTAGTCGGCATCAGAGTATGTCACTAGTGTAGGAATGGAAGATGAAGTTTTGTATACAAGTCCTTGGCCAGGAGCTGTCTTAAGATATCTGAGAATGCGTTCCACAGCCTGGAGATGAGAGCTTCGAGGAGAGTGCATATAGCGACTCACAAGTCCCACAGCGAAAGATATATCAGGTCTTGTAACTGTTAGGTAGATAAGCTTCCCAACGAGACGACGGTAATATTCTGGATTTGGTAGAAGCGAATCAGAATCTGAGCCCTGAGCACATATTTTGTGATTTGCATCCATGGGAGTGTTAATAGGTTTGCAACCAGAGTAGCCTGCATCATGAAGAAGATCTAGGCAATATTTGCGCTGAGAGAGAACCAACCCATCTGACCGTCTGGCCACTTCCAGACCGAGGAAGTACCGAAGAGGACCCAGATCTTTAGTTTGGAAGACGGAGCTCAGATGTAGCTTAACGGCCTGTATGCCGTCCAAGTCACTGTCAGTAATAATGATGTCGTCGACATATACCAACAGGAGAACCGTACCAGTGGCTTGGTGACGAGTAAACAATGAGAAGTCAGCCGAGTTGCGAGTGAAGCCAATGTCCCGGAGAGCTTTGCTGAACTTGTCGAACCATGCCCGAGGGGATTGTTTGAGACCATATAGAGATTTGAGAAAATGACAAACCCGTGACTCCCCCGTGGTCTCAAACCCGGGAGGTTGTTGCATGTAAACCGTTTCCTGAAGGTCGCTGTTCAGGAAAGCGTTCTTGACGTCGAGTTGAAACAAGGGCCACTGGCGATGGACAGCCACAGAGAGGAGAATGCGGACCGTGTTGAGCTTAGCGACCGGAGAGAAGGTCTCGTCATAGTCCAGCCCCGGTTGCTGGGTGAAGCCACGAGCAACCAACCGAGCTTTGAGGCGATCAATGGTCCCATCAGGAGCATGTTTAATGACGAAAACCCATTTGCACCCAACGGGTTTCTGGCCGGGAGGAAGGGGCACCAGGGTCCAGGTCTGGTTGGCCCAAAGAGCAGTCATCTCTTCTTCCATGGCCGCACGCCACCCAGGATGTTGAAGAGCGTCCTGGACAGAAGTAGGAATAGAGACCGAGGAGAGCGAAGTAGCCAAGGCCTGAAGAGGTGGAGAGAGGCGATGGAGAGAAACATAATCCGCCATTGGATGAGCGGTAGAGGCCGACACCGGAGCAGCAGAACACGGAGAAGCCGAGGTCGAAGCCGACTGCAGAGGAGCAACGGGAGGAAGAGGGCGACGAGCATAGACCCGAATAACCGGGGGTCGAGGAGGGTCAACGGTGGGAGGAGGCGGAGGGATGGTGGGAGGTGAGTGGACGTGGATCACTGGCCGGGGAAGGGAGGGTGTTGTAGGAGGTGGTGGTAGAAGTGGTGGCAAAGGAGGAGGGAAGAAGGGTTGATCCTCCCGGAAAGTAACATCAGCCGAAACAGAAACCTTCCGGGTGACCGGAGAGTAGCAAACATAGCCCTTTTGGGTACGGGAGTAGCCGACAAAAATATGTTTGGCCGCACGGGGATCCAGTTTGTCAAGAGTGGGGCCCAGGTTATGGACAAAACAGGTACATCCAAAAACCCGGGGGGTGAGGGGGAAGGCGGGTGTGGAGGGAAAAAGAAGGCTGAAGAGGGTAGCGTTCTGGAGAACGGGAGAGGGGAGACGGTTGATAAGGAAACATGCTGTGGACACCGCAAAGTTCCAGAAGACTTTGGGAACGTGCATGTGAAGCATGAGAGAGCGAGCCACATCGAGCAAGTGGCGGTTCTTGCGTTCGGCGACCCCGTTTTGTTGAGGGGTGTAGGGACAAGAGGTCTGGTGAACAATACCGAAGTTTGTGCAGAGAGTGGCAAACTCGTGGCTAGTATATTCCCGTGCATTATCAGAGCGGAAAGTTTTAATGGTGGTAGAGAATTGCGTACGAGTCTCTAACACAAACGCTTGAAAGACACGAGGAAGCTCAGAGCGATCATGCAGGAGATACAACCAAGTAGTACGAGAGTAATCATCAATAAATGTTAGAAAATAACGATAACTAGAAATGCTAGAAACTTTATAGGGTCCCCAAATATCAGAATGTATTAAATCAAATGGAGCAGAGCTCCTAGTACAATGAGCTGGATAAGAAGAGCGAGACTGTTTGCCAATAATACAAGAATCACATTTAAAACCAGAAAGAGAAAGGTCGGGAAGCGCCTTCTGCAGGATAGGTAGAGGGGCATGCCCAAGCCGACAATGCCAATCAGACGAGGAAACGGAGGAAAGGGAGGTGGGAGAGACATCGAGGAGGTAAAGCCCGTTCTGCAGCCGACCCCTACCAATGGTAATCCGCGTCTGCCGATCCTGTATCAAAAAACCAGAAGAGGTGAAGGTGATAAAGCAATTCATATCAGTAGTAAGACGACCAACAGAGAGTAAATTAAAAGGTGAGGCTGGCACATAAAGAACGGAGCGAAGAGAGAGAGAGGGAGGAAGGAGGAGATCCGCGCAGCCGGAGACCGGGACAAGCGCACCATTGGCCACAGTAATAGACGGGGGGTGAGCAGCAGCAGAGAACTGGGGCGGTCGTATGGAAGTGATGTGGTGGGTGGCTCCCGAGTCCAGGATCCAGCGAGAGCTGGAAGAGAGACAGGCAGTACCTGCAACGGAGGTGGAGACAATACCTGCATGGGAGGTGGAGGCATGGGAAGCAGAAGGGGGGTTGAGGAGCCCCTGGAGTTGTTGCAGCTGAAGGCGAAGAGCCTCAAGATCCGTACCAGTCGGAGGAGAGCTATCGGTAACAGCAGCAGTAGCCGGGCGAGGGGGGTAGCCATGTTTCTTGTGACAAACGGCTTCAGTATGGCCATCCCGGCCGCAGTAGGTGCACTTGGGCCGTCCGCGGCCACCACGGCCCCGCCCACGGGAGCCCGTACGGCCACCCCGAGGAAAGGAGGGTTGTGGGAGTAAAGGAGGAAGGGCCTGCTGAAGAAGGGCCGGCGAGGGTGGTGCAGGAGCCTCCGGTGGAGGTGGTACGCGAAGTAGCATCGAGCAGACATCAGAGAAAGAAGGGGTAGTGGGTGAAGCCAGAACCTGGGCTCGAATACTGTGTAGGTGTGGCGGGACGCGAGCCATAATCATAGCAATACAAACAGCCTCCTTCTGGGCGTGTTGGGCAGCGAGATCAGTAGTCGCGGGCTGGTGCTGAATCCAGGCTTCCGTGAGAGTTTTAGCACGGGCCACGAAGGAGGTCATGTCCAGAGCTTTGCCAACATCCAAGGCTTGAAGATCAGTGAGGATGTCAAAAAGGTGTTGAAGGCTGTCCTTCCCGGAGTACAGCGAATGAAGTTCATCTCACATGGCTTTAGCAGTCTCATGATACATGATCATCTGGTACGGCTCACCCTCGACCGAGTTCAGGATCCAGGTCTGGACACGACCGTCATTGCGGAGCCAATCATCAGTAGAAGGAGTTGGTGGGCCCTGGGTAAGGTGACGGGCAAGGCCCTTGGCCTGTAGGACCCGGCGGACAGAGTGGACCCAGGGGATGAAGTTGGCCTTGCCAGAGAGAGAAATAGTAGTAATCCGAAGCTCATCTCGAAGTTCGAGAGGAGCCACGTGGTCGGCAGAGGGTTGAGCGGTAGTGGAGTCGCTGGAGGACATGGCGACTGAAGAGCAGCAGACAGCAGGGCTCGGAGAGAAAGGAGGGCCCGCAGCGGTCTGGAGGTCGCGGCGGTCTGGAGGTCGCGGCGGTCTGGAGGTCGCGGCGATCTGGAGGTCGCGGCGAGTTGGAAGAGGTCGCAGCTCAGTGGAGCAGATCGCAGCTGGTGAGAGCAGAGCTGGAGCAGTTCGCGACAGAGGCCGCGGCGAACTGGGGCAGGTCGCGGCAGCGGACAGGAGCAGTCCGCAAGAGGTCGCGGCGAACTGGGGCAGGTCGCGGCAGAGGTCGCGGCAGAGGTCGCGGCGAACTGTGGGCAGGTCGCTGGAAGAGGAGCACAGTGGATACAAGCAGAGCCCGCAGCGGACAGGAGCAGTCCGCAAGAGAAGGCGGAGAGAGAGAGAGTCCGCGAGCACAGAGGCTCGAGCGGACAGAGAAAGAGCGAGCTAGAGGGAGCAGTCCGCGAGCAAAGAGGCTCAAGCGGATACAAGCAGAGCCCGCAGCGAGAGAGAGAGAGAAGCTAGAGGGAGCAGTCCGCGAGCAAAGAGGCTCGAGCGGATACAAGCAGAGCCCGCAGCGAGAGAGAGAGAGAAGCTAGAGGGAGCAGTCCGCGAGCAAAGAGGCTCGAGCGGATACAAGCAGAGCCCGCAGCGGACAGGAATGATCGTCCGGAGCGGATAGAGAGGTGGGCCCCACGAGCCAGAGCAGAAGATGGCTATAAGAAGCCTGAGGAGGGTGGAACCACGGAGGGAGAGAAGGGGAGCGGAATCAGAAGGGCAGTCCGCACGAGACCGGAGCGGACGCAGGAAGGCAGTCCGCACGAGACCGGAGCGGACAGGAATGCAGTCCGCAGGGTAGCCGGGCGGACAGAAGCAGAGGGGCAGTCCGCAGGAGACCGGGCGGACAGAGAAAGGGCAGTCCGCGGCTAGACGCAACCTGGCTCTGATATCATGTTGGAAGAGCCCAAAGCTTGTATGTATTATTTCAGTATGTAAATACAAGGAGAGAATACAAATATATAGGAGAGAAGAGAGAAGAATAAATCCTATACATGATGTGGGACTAAAGAAGGAGAGGAAAAATGGGCCACCAAATGGGCCTTTTACATGAGCTTTTCTAATAGGATCGATTTACAAAATTTGGATCGTAGGATTTTATCCTACGATCTGGATCTTATCCAACGATCCGGATCTTATCCTACAATCCGGATCGCGATCTTGATAACCATGCGTATGATAGCTGATAAACAATAAAATTCAACGAAAAGAACTGTAAAATATGTGCAGGAAGACAAAAAAAATGGAACTGTCAAAACATGAAATCATATCATTCCTTGAATAATAATATAGCCCTATCTAGAATGTTGTTTGATGTGGCACGGAACAAGAAAAATGAAGGTAAATTTCAACGTCCAATTTTATATAATGAAGGCCAAATATTCGCAACAAATCACTGTAAAAGCAGCAAAAATTTAACAAGGTCAAACCAAGTAAAATGCTTCAAAAGTAGTGTGGACGAAACAAGGTTATATTAAGCACAGTGAACAGCTGATAAACAATAAAATTCAACAAAAAGAATTGTAAAATATGTGCAGGAAGATAAAAAAAACGGAACTGTCAAACCGTGAAATCAAACTTGCCTCTGCTATTTTTGATTGAATAGATTAACACCTCCAAACTCAAACTTGCCTCTGCTATTCTCAGTCACGCAACCTCTCCGAGCTCCATCTCCAAACAAGGAAACCCAAACTTCCCGCAACGTTCTACCGGAACAACAACGCCGCACTCGATCTCCAACAGGTCAATCCTTTTATTTACTACTCTCCCTGACGATCACTCTTCCTAACTAACATGTGCTCACTGAATCTGCAATTTTTATGCACGCAACCGCTCCAAACTCCATCTCCAAACAAGGAATGGGATGATTACACACTGGACCTGGCATAATGGTTTTATCTTTAAAGAATTACCTCTTAGAAGAATTTCACATAGATGCCATCCAAGATAAGATAAAATCAAAGTCATTTCTAACATAGTTTGGAAACCAACTCTCTCGACATTATCTTTGAGGAATTATCTTTGATGTAATTGTAACATAGTTTTCACCACAGGTCAAGGATCTCCTCTCAAAAAACAATGGGTTATTGTTGCTCATACGGAGATGATTAAAATTGATATCTCATTAGGTATTTAGTCTACACTATTTAATTTAAAGTTTCCCTCCACGACCCAAAGTCGCCCGTGCTCGAGCTCAAAATTTTCCAAAATATATTATTACTACACTTCTTTGTGGCGAAGATTAGACAATACATGATTCTTTTAGGTGCAACCCCTTCCACTTTCTCTTCAAATTATTTTGCAGATAGTTGTGATCTAATCAATTTGTTATCTCATCATAATTCCATATTGTTTGTTTTGTGTGGTTTATTGTAATGTTGTAAGTTGCGTGATTTGTGTGCTTATTATTGCTCCATTATATGCTTTAATTTGTATGATTTGTGTCGTATATTACTCCTGTCAAATGGAGGTGACAATTATATTACTTCGACTCCAATATTGTTCAAAATATAGATCCAGTTCTATATGTTATGTAAAATAGAGGAGTTGTGTCTGTTAAATTCAAATGACTAGAATGCAAAAATGCACAGCTCCAAAATATACAGTTAAACAAAATCTAAAACAAAATATAGGCAATACTACTACAACAAAAATGAATAGAAATGTCACCCCCCACAATCAATTTTGCCGCCCACGATTAATTTCCCCCCACGACCAATGTCGCCCCTTATGACCAATTTTGCCGCCATCAACCAATGTCGCTGCCCCCGATCAAGGTTGCCGCCCATGACCAATGTCGGCCCCCACCACCAATGTCACCGTCCGCGACCACTGTCACCCGCCATGACCAATGTTGTCGTCCACGATCAAAGTTGCCCTCCACGACCAATGTCGCCTCCCTCGAACAATGTTGCCCCCCATGACTAATGTCGCCTCTCACGACCAATGTTGTCTCCCACGACCAATGTTGCCTCCTCGACCTATGTTGTTGCCCCCGTCCAATGTCGCCGCCCCCGACCAATGTCGCCGCCCCCGACCAATGTCGCCGCCCCCGACCAATGTCGCCGCCCCCGACCAATATCGCCCCCCACGACAAATGTGGCCCCCACGACAAATGTCGCTCTGCACGGGGTCCCCCGTGCACGACTACTTGTTATATTAAAAAAATTTGAATAACTAAATCAAAAAGATAATATCATACTAAGTTTACTTTAAGTTTAGGTAGGACACCAAATATCTACTAACAATAAAAACAAATCTTGACTGATCGATTGGTGGAAGCCTAGAAGCGGAAAAACGAACTCAGACTACTGGATTGCTCGTATGCTAGAAGCAGGAAACTTGAATTGCTCATATACCGGATTTTTAACTGCTAGATTGCTCGTACGCTAGAAAGAAAGAGAAGACATCGACCTGAAAGTAGGAAGCAAGAAGTCACTTAAGCTTTGTTTGATTGAGCGGTGGCGGGAGGAGCAAGCGGGTCCAAACGGAGCTTTTGAATCAGAGGGGGGGAGGTGGGGGTCGAAACGGAGCGGCGGGGGGGCTTTTCCTCCTTGTTGTGGGTGCAAATGGTGCAAACAGAGACGGAGCTTCGTTTGGTTACCCGCCGTCCGGTGGTGTTTGCTCCAAACGCCATCCAAAACGCTAAACCAAATGAAGCCTTAATTTCCAACCACTGAATTGCTCATACGCAAAAATATAAGAAAATACACTGACACCACTCAAAATGGAACATGATATGATTCTGTGATGAAGTATGGGGGCGGGATTGGGATAAGGTTAAGCAATGGGTTATGAGTGTTGGGTAGGTTGAATGGGGTTGGGAAAGAGTTTGACATGTTTCTAGTTACCTTTGGCCAGACTGGTAGAATCGGATTAGGATCGTGATCCTAAAGATCAAAAGATCTGGATCGTGATCACAGTCGTAGATGTGTCGATTTAGATCGTAGGTAAGATCCGGATCGATTTACAAAATTTGGATCGTAGGATTTTATCCTACGATCCGGATCTTATCCAACGATCCGGATCTTATCCTACAATCCGGATCGCGATCTTGATAACCATGCGTATGATAGCTGATAAACAATAAAATTCAACGAAAAGAACTGTAAAATATGTGCAGGAAGACAAAAAAAATGGAACTGTCAAAACATGAAATCATATCATTCCTTGAATAATAATATAGCCCTATCTAGAATGTTGTTTGATGTGGCACTGAACAAGAAAAATGAAGGTAAATTCAACGTCCAATTTTATATAATGAAGGCCAAATATTCGCAACAAATCACTGTAAAAGCAGCAAAAATTTAACAAGGTCAAACCAAGTAAAATGCTTCAAAAGTAGTGTGGACGAAACAAGGTTATATTAAGCACAGTGAACAGCTGATAAACAATAAAATTCCACAAAAAGAATTGTAAAATATGTGCAGGAAGATAAAAAAAACGGAACTGTCAAACCGTGAAATCATATCATTGCTTGAATAATATAGCCCTCGAGGGTAATACAATACGAGAAATAAAATAAAAATATTCAAATAATTTTAACACTCACCCTCAAGTTGGGCATGTAATATTCTTCTTGCCCAACTTGCTAATAATAGACGCAAATATTTTTTTTGCTCAATGCTTTAGTGAAAAAATCTACAAGTTGTCCCTCCGAGTGAATGAAAGGGATGCATACAATCTCAATCATAATATTTTCCTTAATGAAATGTCGGTCAACTTCAACGTGCTTGATGCGGTCATGCTGGACATGGTTCTGAGCAATGTTGATTGTAGTCTTGTTGTCACAATACAAATTGAAAAGCCCCGAGGCCGGTTTCCAATAAACCAAGATCAATCAACAGAGAACGAAGTCACATCCCCTCACATATACCATGAACCATAACTCTAAACACAACTTCTGCACTAGAGTGAGCCACTACATGTTTTTTGCTTCTCCAAGTGACCATATTAGCCTCAGCAAAAGAACAATATCTTGTATTATATCTCCTATCACCAATTGATCTAGCCCAGTTTGCATCAATATATATTTCAATTTTTAAGTGATCACTAGGAGAGAATAGAATTCCCCTACCAGGCGAGGTGTTTAAATACCTCAAAATTCTGTGGGCAACATCAAGATGTCTGACCTCAGGGGAATGCATGTGTTGACTTACCACTCCTACTGCATATGAAATGTCATGACGGGTATGAGATAGGTAGATCAGTTTACCTACCAGCTTCTGATAACCAGAAATATCTTTCACTAACTCTCTGTCATCACGTCCAAGTTTGTGGTTCACTTCACTAGGAATATCAGCAAGTTTACAACCACTCATTCTTGTCTGTTTTTAATAAATCAAGGACATACTTCTGTTGTGAAATATGAAAGACATATTTTAATCTTACTATCTCAATCCCTAGAAAATATCTCAACTTACCCAAGTCTCACTTCAAATTCACTAGCAAGTTTGAGTTTCAAGGCACAAATCATATCCAAGTCATCGCCTGTAATAACCATATCATCAACATATACAATCAGGAGAGCTGCCTTCATCTCTTTTTGTCTGATAAATAGAGTGTGATCGGCATGATTTTGGGTATAGCCTAACGAGATCATGACTTTGTGAAGTCTCCCAAACCGAACTCTCGGAGATTGTTTTAACCCATATAGAGCTTTCTTAAATTTACACACTTTCCCTTCAGAGCCAATAGGGACAAGACTTGGAGGCATCGACATAAAGACTTCCACTTCTTTACATCGAGTTGTTGAAGGTCTCACCCTTTACAGGCAGGACAGGATAATAGGACATGTATTGTATTCATTTTTTCACGGGAGCAAATGTCTCTTGCTAGTCAATACTATGAGTTTGGGTGTAGCCTCTTGCCACCAATCGTGCCTTGAATCTCTCCACAATACCTTCAGAGTTCTGTTTTACTGTAAAAACCATCGACTACCAACTGTCCTCTTGACAGGAGGGAGATCGACCAGATCCCATATATGGTTCTTTTCTAGAGCCAACATTTCCTCCATCATCATCTTTGTCCATTTTGGGTGACCATGTGCCTCCTTCCATTTACCAGGAACAAGCATAAAAGAAAGAGAAGTGACGAAGGCTTTATAAGAAGAAGTTAAAGAGGCATATGACACAAGAGTTAGATAACGGATGTTGAGTGGATGAGCGTATACCTTTTAGAAGGGCAATATGTAACTCCCGGGGTGTTGTAGACGAATCCGGTGGCAACTCTGATATTATGGGAAGCAATCGAGTGTTTTATCTTTTGCTTCTCCGAGTGTACACTTGCAACTCCTTTTCTTTGGGGATATCTTTGGGAATATCCACACTCTCTCCCTGAGTGGTAATGTATAGAGGAAGAATAGAAAGAGAAAAAGTAGAAGCACTCACTTTCAAGTATAAAGACTCCCCTTGAAATGAGGACTCATATTAGAAGGTACTTTCATGAAAAGTGACATCCATAGAGACAAATATTTTCCTGCTAGGAGGATGATAGTATTTATACCATTTCTATGTAGGGGAATAACCACTGAACACACAACGAAGGGCACGAGGATCAAGTTTTGTTCGAGTAATGTTATTGTTAAAATAGCCCATGTAAAAAGTCAATTATTGGGCCCATTTATTGTTTTTTCTTCTCTCCTCCTTTAGTCCCACATCTTGTATAGGATTTTCTTCTCTCTTCTTCTTCATATATATTTGTATTCTCTCTTTGTATTTATACATACAAGCAATACATACAAGCTTTTAAGCTCTCTCAACATGGTATCAGAGCCAGGTTACGTCACCTGCGGTTTCCCCTTTTTCTAACCGCCCAGCCCGCCTGGTTTCCCTTTCTTCTCCTGCCCGCGGCCTTGTCTCCTGCGGACTGGTAGCCTATCCGCTCCGGTCTCCTGTTCGCCCCTGGCTCTGCGGTTTGCAACCCTGCCTCCGCTTCTCCTCTCCCTCTCTGTGGTTTCACCCTCTTCAGGCTTCTTATAGCCACCCTCTCTCTGCTTCGTGGTGCCCACACCTCTTCTGACCGCTGCGGGATCTCCTCTTTTGTTTGCTGCCAGCTCCTCTCGCGGCCTTCGCCTTCTATTCGCTGCGGCTTAGCCTCTTGTCCGCTGCACGACAACAGTATCCCCTAGCCGCTCGAGTTTCTACTCGCGGCCTCGCTCCCCTTGCCGCTCGACTTCCTACTCGCGGCCTCTCTCCCCTAAGCCGCTCGAGTTCCTACTCGCGGCCTCTCTTCTCTAGCCGCTCGAGTTCCTCCTCGCGGCCTCTCTCCCATAGCCGCTCGAGTTCCTACTCGCGGCCTCTCTCCTCTTCCCGCGATCTCTGTCAACCCGCTGCGGGTTCTCTCCTGCGGGCTGCTCTCTAACCGCTGCTGGCTTCACCTAGACCGGGGCGGTCTCTCTTTTGTTTCTGCCCTTTGGTCGCGAACTGACTACTCGCTGGTGTCCGGCTTGACCGTGCGGACCGCTTCCTATCCGCATTCTGGTCGTGGTTTTCCTTAGTCATTCTTGCCGGCGGTTTATCCTCTACTTGCCGCGGTCTTGCTCTCTTCTTGCAGCGGCCTCCTGCCCTTCTCGCAGCGTCCTCAGTTGTCGGCCTCTGCGGTCTGCCCTTATGGGCTCTTCCGGTAACTTCTCTGGCTCGACGGCCAGCCCGCCTACTGACTGCCCGGCTTGTCCGCCTGACCGCCCGGCTTATCCTACCGAAATCCGTGACGAGCTGCGCATCACTACCATCTCTCTTTTTGGAAAGAAGAACTTCGTTCCTTGGGTACATTCAGTTAGACGAGTTCTTCAGGCCAAGGTCCTTCTCCCTCACCTTACTCAGGCTCCTCCCACCCCTCCTACCGATAATTGGCTCTGTAATGATGGTCGAGTTCAGACTTGGATCTTGAATTCTTTAGATGGTGAACCATATCAAATGGCTATGTATCATGAGACTGCCAAAGATATGTGGACTAAGCTACACTCCTTATATTCTGGACGGGACAGCCTCCAGCATCTCTACGACATCCTCACCGACCTCTTTGCTCTTGACGCTGGAGGGGCTTCAGATATGACCTCCTTTGTTGCTCGTGCGAAGACTCTTGCTGAAGCCTGGATCCAGCATCAGCCGTTTACCAATGATGCTCTTGCTCAGCGCGCTCGGAAGGAAGCCGCCTGTACTGCCATCATTATGGCCCGTCTTCCCCCTCACCTTCAGAGCATTCGTGCTCAGGTTCTGGCTTCCTCTACCACACCAGCTTTTTTTGATGTGTGCTCCATGATTCTCCGAGTATCACCTCCTCCAGACACTACCGCTCCTCCGGCCCTTCTTCAGCAGCCACCTCCGCTTCTACCATTCCCTCTTCCTCCTTCTACTCGGGGGGGGGGGGGGGGGGGGGGGGGGGGTCGTTCGGGATCTCGCGGCCGTGGTCGTGGTGGCCGGGGTCGGCCGAAGTGCTCATTCTGCGGGAAAGATGGTCATCTCGAGGCAACCTGTTACAGGAAAGTTGGCTATCCTCCTCGCCCGACGGCTTCTGTTGCTACCGATGCTGGTCCTCCTGATCTTGAAAGTGTCCGTCTTCAGCTCCAGCATCTCCAGGGATTGCTCCACCCACCATCTGCCTCCATTGCCTCCGTCTCTATCACAGGTACCGCTTGTCTCTCCACCGGCTTGGGCTGCATTGTGCACTCTGGCGCTACTCATCACATTACTCCACATCAACCTGCCCAGTACTTGAATTCCCCTTATCCACAGTCTATTACTGTGGCCAATGGAGCCACTGTTCTCGTCTCCGGCTCGGCAGATCTTCCTCTCACCTCCTCCATCTCCCTTCGCTCGACTCTTCACATCCCGAGTTCCCCGTTCAATTTACTTTTTGTTGGACGGCTTACTACTGATCTGGATTATTCTGTTATATTCACTTCCTCTTCTTTTGTTATACAGGATCGGCAGACGCAGACTACCATTGGTAAAGACCGGCTGCGGAATGGGCTCTACCTTCTCGACGACTCTCCCACCATCCTCTCATCCATTTCTTTCACCGCTTGGCATTGTCGCCTTGGGCATGCTCCTCTACCGGTCCTCCAGCGGGCTCTCCCGGATGTTTCTTTTACCCCCTTTCAGTGCGACTCCTGCATCCTCGGCAAGCAGACTCGTTCATCTTTTTCTTCACATTGTACTTGGAGCGCTGCTCCTTTTGATTTAGTCCATTCGGATATTTGGAGACCATTTAAAATTACTAGTATTTCCGGTTTCCGGTATTTTATTACATTGATTGATGATCACTCTCGCACTACCTGGCTCTACTTACTTCGTGATCGCTCCGAGCTTACTCGTGTCTTTCGGGCATTTGTCCTCAAAACCCGTACGCAATTCCACACGACCATCAAAGTACTTTGAACTGACAATGCTTGTGAGTACACTAGTCACAAATTTACTGCTTTATGTTCCGAGTTCGGGATTCTCCATCAAACTTCCTGCGCTTACACGCCGCAACAAAACGGTGTTGCCGAACGCAAGAATCGTCACTTACTCGATGTTGTCCGTTCCCTCATGCTTCAAATGCATGTCCCTAAACCATATTGGAACTTTGCGGTCTCGACCGCCTGTTTTCTCATTAACCGTCTCCTTTCTTCTATTCTCAATTATGCTACTCTGTTCAGCATACTTTTTCCCTCCGCTACGGCCTTTCCTCTCTCACCTCGTGTATTTGGTAGCCTCTGCTATGTCCACCGTTTGGGGCCCTCCTCAGATAAGTTGGATCCCCGAGCGGCCAAGCATATCTTCGTTGGTTATTCTCGCACCCAAAAGGGGTATGTCTGTTACTCTACTGCTACACGCAAGATCTTCTGTTTCTGCTGATGTCACTTTCTGCGAAGATCAACCATTTTTTTCTGCTCTCTTACCTGACCATCATCCACCCACACCTCCTCCTCCATCCATCCCACGCCCGGTCATTCCCGCAACTACTCCTTCGTCTATCCTTCCCTCTACACCGCCTGTCATTCCCTCCAAACCACCCGTTATTCGTGTCTACACTCGTCGCTCTCCCACTTCCGTTGCCCCTCTATCGTCGGTCTCTACCATGGATACTCCGCGTCCGAATGATCAGGTATCGCCTTCCACTGCTTATCCGCTGGCCAACTACAACTCTCTTCATCGCCTCTCTCCCCATTTACACACTTTGGCTACTTCTCTCTCTTCGGTTGCTATTCCTAATTCTGTGCATGAGGCACTTCAACATCCAGGATGGCGCGCAGCCATGGAGGAAGAAATGTCTGCTCTCTGCTCTAACCAGGCATGGTCTGTTGTTCCCCTTCCACCAGGCCAGAAACCAGTTGGGTGCAAGTGGGTCTTTGTCATCAAACATGCTGTCGATGGGACAATTGACCGTCTAAAGGCCCGTCTTGTGGCTCGCGGGTTCACTCAACAGGAGGGGCTAGATTATGAGGAAACGTTCTCTCCGGTAGCGAAGCTTAATAGTGTTCGCGTCCTCCTTTCTGTTGCTGTCCATCGCTGGTGGCCTCTCTTTCAGCTGGATATCAAGAATGCTTTCTTGAATGGGGATCTCCAGGAAACTGTCTACATGCAGCAACCACCGGGTTTGAGACCACGGGGGAGTCTCAGGTTTGCCATCTTAAAAAGACTCTATATGGTCTCAAACAATCTCCACGGGCATGGTTTGAAAAATTCAGCAAGGTCCTCCGTGAGATTGGCTTCACTCGGTGCTCGGCCGACTTCTCGCTCTTCACTCGTCACCAACCAACAGGAACGGTTATTCTGTTAGTATACGTCGACGATATTATCATTACTGGAGATGACTCTCAAAGGATACAGGCAGTCAAAGTCCATCTAAACTCAGCCTTCCAGACAAAGGATTTGGGACCCCTTTGCTATTTTTGGGCCTTGAGATTGCTAGAAGGCCGGACGGGCTCACTCTCTCTCAACGGAAATATTGTCTTGACCTTCTTCGTGATGCGGGCCAGTCCGGCTGCAAGCCAAGTGATACTCCTAAGGATGTGAACCACAAACTGTGTGCTCAGGCATCTGACTCCGATCTCCTTCTCCAGAATCCGGAATATTATCGGCGTCTTGTTGGAAAACTGATATATCTCACGGTTACCAGACCGGATATTTCCTTTGTTGTTGGTCTTGTCAGCAGATACATGCACTCTCCTCGAAAACCACTCCTGGTCAGGGACTTGTCTACAGGACCTCCTCTCATGCTTCAACATTGGCGGCATATTCAGATGCTGATTACGCTGGCTCTCTCGATGATCGGCGATCTACGAGTGATTTTTGCACTTACCTTGGAGGACATCTTGTTACTTGGCGAAGTAAGAAACAAGCGGTCGTTGCTCGATCTTCAGCCGAGGCAGAGTACCGGGCAATGACATCTGTTGTATCAGAATTGACATGGCTTGAGGGTCTCCTTACTGATCTGGGTGTAAAATTACCATCACCAGCTCTTCCCCTTTGTGACAGTCAAGCCGCCATACACATCGCAAAGAACCCGGTCTTTCACGAAAGAACGAAGCATATTGAGGTCGATTGTCACTTCATCCGGGAAAAGGTTCAAATGAAGAAGCTTGACCTAAAGCATGTCCCAGGATCGGAACAAGTTGCGGATGTCTTCACGAAGGCTCTTTCCAAGACACTCTTCTATCAATGCATATCCAAGCTTGGCGCATACGATTTGTACGCTCCAGCTTGCGGGGGAGTGTTAAAATAGCCCATGTAAAGGGCCCATTATTTGGCACATTTATTGTTTTATCTTCTCTCCTCCTTTAGTCTCACATCTTGTATAGTATTTTCTTCTCTCTTCTTCTTCCTATATATTTGTATTCTCTCTTTGTATTTATACATACAAGCAATACATACAAGCTTTTAAGTTCTCTCAACAGTTATGAATGTGAACAAAACATAAACACCCAAACACCTGAGGTACAAGAGTAGTAGGAGGGATACCTAGGGAATGAAGAATGTGATTGTCCAGATGACGGAACGACATACGATTGATGAGGTAAGCCGTAATAAGAAGGGCATCACCCAATAGTATTTTGGAAGAGACATTGTAAATAACAAGCATCGTGTCATTTCAAGAAGATGATGATTTTTTTGTTCAACAGCACCATTTTGTGCAGCGGAAGCGTGGTGGGCCCATAACCCACAGGTCCCAGGATTGGAACCTGGCTATGATACCATGTCAAATCGTGAAATCATATCATTCCTTGAATAATAATATAACCCTCTATATATAGAGAGGGTAATACAAGAGGAGAAATAAAACAAAAATATTCAAATAATTCTAACAGGAACATAAAATCAAACGGGAATGGAGGAGCTGAAAAATCAAGCTAAACCCTTCGCCTTTATTATAATTAACTTTTTTGAAATGTGTCTTCCTAAGATTTGTTACTGGAAATAAACTGCCATGCATAGAAGGAAATAATTGAAATAAGACTATTGATGACAGTGATGAGGTGTCATGATAAATGCTTTTTGTTGATGATATAGTTTTAATTGGTAAGAGACTTATTGTGTTAAGTGAAAATTAAAACATTGAGATATTGTTTTGAATAAAAATATTGTGATAGTTTTGTTGGTGATTGACTTGTTGACCGGGTCAACAAGTCAAAAGGTAGTTTTGGTATTATTTTATGTTTGCATTTATTATGAGAGAGGGTGCACATTTATTATGAGCGAGAGTTGTTTAGTTTTCTTTTGCCTATATAAAGGCTCCCTTGTACATGTTTGAAACTTGATGAATAGAGAGATAAACTCCCAAAACCTTTTGTTCCTGTTTAGAGAGAGAGAGTGGGAAGCGCCGCAGCGCTGGTGTGTTTTTTCTATCCGGGCGGTTAGGAGTTGAAGCCGGGCGACTTAGTGAGCTCGCAGCGAGAGAGAACTCGCGGCTTGCGCGACCCGCGTTTTGGTGATCTCGGCAGGAGGAGCTCGCGCTGGTGTAGCTCTCGCAGGTGGAGCTCGCGCAGGAGCAGGTCGCGAATAGACCGATCCCGCCACGCGAGTTAGGCGGTCAAGCCGCGAGTGGGGTGTGGTCTCGCCTGGTGGTTTAGGCGAGAGGTGGTGAAGGCGACCTCGCTGAGTTGGTCTCGCGCGAGTGGGTGCTCGCTTTGTAGGGAAGAGCCCGCGCGGTTTGTAGCGGTCTCGCCGAGTACTTAAAAAAATTTTCGAGGTAGCAGGAGCCCATACACGTTTCCAACAAGTGGTATCAGAGGCAGGTTGGATCCCCTGGGAGTTTGCTCGGAAGGTCTCGTGATAAGAAGAGATGGAGATGGGAAGTGGAATGCCGGGGCAAGTCCCCAAGTTGACGAAGACCAACTATGGGAACTGGAGCATCCAGATGAGGGTACTACTAGCCTCCAAGGAGTTGTGGGAGGTAGTAGAGGATGGTGTGGAGGTGCTGACTGCCGAAGCAGAAGCCGCGTTAACGAATGCACAGAGGACAGCATTGAGAGAAGCTAAGAAGAGGGACAAGAAGGCGTTGTTCATCTTGTACCAAGGCGTAGATGAAGCTACATTTGAAAAGATCTCGGACGCCGAGACTTCGAAGGAAGCATGGGAGATCTTGCAGCGCTCCATGCAGGGAGTAGACAAGGCCAAGAAAGTTAAGTTGCAATCCCTCCGAGGCCAGTATGAGATGATGAGGATGCAAGGGTCGGAGAAGGTTGGCGACTATGTGACCCGTCTACGGACGCTCACAAATGAGATGAAGAGAAATGGGGAGACCATAGACGAGGTTAGCTTCATGGAGAAGCTCCTACGCTCTATGTCAAAGAAATTCCGACACGTGGTGGTGGCCATCGAAGAATCGAAGGACCTCACGGTGATGACGGCGGATGAATTGATAGGCTCACTGCAAGCCCATGAGTACAGAATGGCGCAAGATAATGAAGAAGCGAGTAGTTTGGGAAAAGCACTCCAGACCCAGCTGAACTTCGGAGAGAGCTCAGGAAGTGGTGGTGGCCAGCGTGGCCGTGGCTACCAAGGAAGTGGTAGAGGAGGAAGAGGTGGTAGAGACCAAGGGAGAAGTCAATCACACCAGAAGGAGTTCGGGCAGAACCAAGGTTGGAACGCCGGAGGTAGATGAAGAGGCCGAGGCAGAGGTCAAGGCAGAGGAGGAAAAGACCAAGGCAGAGGCCAAGGTAGAGGAGGTAGAGGAGACATATCCCAGACTCAATGCTACAATTGTGGCAAGTTCGGGCACATGAGCTATGATTGTTGGGCTCCTCGGAAGGGAGGAGAGACCAACCACTATGCGGAGACGAGCAACACGGGAGGCGACCCGATGATGTTCCTTACGGTCCAAGGTGTTGGAGGTGGAAGAAATGGAGTGTGGTACTTAGACATCAGAGCCAGCAACCACATGTGCGGAGAGAGGGAGCTGTTTACGAGCCTTGAACCAAATGGTGGTGAGGTGAGTTTCGGCGACGCCTCAAAGATAGCAGTGGAAGGAAGAGGAGTTGTGGCGGTTGTGTTGAGTGGAAAGGAGGTTCTCATCAACGACGTCTTTTATGTGCCGGGCTTGAGGAGTAACATCCTAAGCCTTGGGCAGCTGGTGGAGAAGGGCTACCGGGTTTTGTTGCGGGATGGCACCCTGGCCATGAAGGACGGTCATGGGAAAGAAGTAGTGAGGGTAAAGATGACGGCGAACCGTCTCTTCACCTTGAGCATGGATGTAAAGGAGACGGCATGTCTCGCGAGGAATGAAGAAGAGGAGGAAGCTTGGCTGTGGCACCACCGGATGGGGCATCTGGGGTTCACAGGCCTGAAGTTGTTGTCTGGATCAAAGATGGTGGAAGGGCTGCCTATGATCACACCTCCTCATAGGGTCTGTGAGGCATGCACCAAGGGGAAGCAGAGAAGAGAAACATTTGAGGGTGGCAAGTCCCGAAGGGCGACGAGGCCATTGGAGTTGGTTCACTCGGACATCGCTGGTCCATTTGAAACAACTTCAATCGGTGGAAGCAAGTACTACATCACATTCACCGACGACTTCAGCAGAAAGTGTTGGGTGTATTTTCTGAAGGAGAAGGCTGAGGCGCTGGAGAAGTTCAAGGAGTTCCGGGCGATGGCTGAGAAGGAGAGTAGTCAACCGCTGAAGGTGCTCAGAACGGATAGGGGTGGGGAGTACACCTCTAGGTTGTTTGACGAGTACTGTAAGCAATGGGGGATCTCTCATCAGCTGACGGCGGCATACTCGCCTCAGCAAAATGGCGTGGCAGAAAGGAAGAATCTCACAATCATGAACATGGCACGGAGCATGGTAAAGGGTAAGGGACTACCGAAGAAGTTCTGGGCGGAAGCAGTACAGGTGGCTGTGTACGTGCTGAATCGGTGCCCTACCAAGAGTGTGAAGTTCAAGACACCGTTTGAGGCTTGGAGTGGCTGGAAGCCAAGTGTGAAGCACCTGAGGGTCTTCGGGTGCGTGGCCTATGCTCACGTCCCGGACCAAAGGAGGAAGAAGCTGGACGACCGAAGTGAGAAGTGTATTTTTGTGGGCTACGCTCCTGAGAGCAAGGCTTACAAGTTATACAATCCTGAGACGGAGAAAGCTATCATCTCAAGGGACGTGGTGTTTGAAGAAGGAAGCTGCTGGAGCTGGGATGAGGCGGTGAAGAACATCAAGGGGATGTTTTTCGAGGATGATGAAGAAGAAGGTGGAGGAGAGGATGAAGCGGAGATGGGTGGAGCGGAGCCACCATCACCACCAAGCGGAGGTCCAGGGGGAGCTCTCACCCCTTACTCTAGTGGTGCGAGCACGAGTGGAAGCGGTCCTGGAGGAGCAAGCACCAGTGGGAGCAAGGACAACCGCCCTCAGCCCAGGATGCGGAGGCTGGATGAGATATATGAGGAGACGGCACCGGCACTTAACAATTTTTCTTTATATTGTCTCTTAGCAAATGTCGAGCCGTGCTCCTACGATGAAGCTGCCAAGGAGAAGAGTTGGAGGAAGGCGATGGATGCGGAGATCGCTTCCATAAAGAAGAACGAGACCTGGAAGTTGGTCGACCCTCCTGCAGGCCAGAAACCCCTCGGGGTGAAGTGGGTGTACAAAGTAAAGAAGAACAAGGATGGCGGAGTGGAGAAGCACAAGGCCAGGCTAGTGGTGAAGGGCTATCGACAGGTCCAAGGCGTGAACTATGATGAAGTGTTTGCCCCCGTAGCGCGAGTTGACACCATCCGGTTGATCATAGCGCTAGCGGCTCACCATGGTTGGAGAATCATGCAGATGGATGTGGTCTCGGCATACTTGAACGGGTACTTGGAGGAAGATGTGTACATCGAGCAGCCTCCAGGGTACGTTGTGAAGGGGCAGGAGAGGAAAGTCTGCAAGTTAGACAAAGCACTCTACGGGCTGAAGCAAGGGGCAAGAGCGTGGAACGGAAGGATAGATGCTTACTTGCAAAAGCATGGCTATCAGAAGAGCCCGCAAGAGCACGCCCTCTACACCAAGGTGGACCAGGAGGGCAATATGATGATTGTGTGCCTCTACGTGGACGACATGATTTTCACAGGGAACAATACTGCTATGTATGAGGAGTTCCGGGGCATGATGAAGAAGGAATTTGAGATGACAGACTTGGGAGAGTTGAGCTACTTCCTGGGAGTGGAAGTGAAGCAGGAGAAGATGGGATCTTCATATCCCAGAAGAAGTATGTAGAGGAGATCTTGAAGAAGTTCAGGATGGAGGATAGCAAGCCTATCTCCACTCCTGCTGACCCAGGGTTGAAGCTGAAGAAAGATTCTAAGGAAGGAGCGGTGGATCATACCCTATTCAAGAGTCTGGTGGGCAGTCTACGCTACCTTACCTTCACCCGACCGGACATCATGTATGCGGTCGGAGTGGTGAGCAGGCATATGGAGGAGCCAAAGGAAGACCACTTCACGGCAGCGAAGAGGATCCTGAGGTACATCAACGGGACCAGAGGCCATGGGCTGAAATATGTTATTGGAGAGGAGCTGAAGTTAGTTGGGTACTCCGATAGTGACTATGGAGGCGATGTGAACGATCGGAAGAGCACTTCCGGATATGCTTTCAATATGGGAACGGGGGTGTTCTCTTGGAGCTCGAAGAAGCAGGCAACGATAGCTCTATCGTCCTGCGAGGCTGAGTATATTGCAGCAGCAGCTGGCACCTGCCAAGCCATCTGGCTAAGGAATCTGTTGGAGAGTTTGCAGCATGGAGTGGATGGGCCAACGACTATGTTGGTGGACAACATGTCGGCCATCCAGCTCGCGAAGAATCCCGTGCTACATGGACGTAGCAAACATATCGAGACGAGGTATCATTTCCTAAGGGAGCAGGTAGAGTTGAAGACAGTGGAAGTGAAGTATTGCCCGACCGGAGAGCAAGTCGCGGACATCTTCACCAAGGCGTTGAAGGTAGACACGTTCCTGAAGCTCAAAGGCAAACTTGGCATGTGCTGCCAAGTTTGAGGGGGAGTTTGTTGGTGATTGACTTGTTGACCGGGTCAACAAGTCAAAAGGTAGTTTGGTATTATTTTATGTTTGCATTTATTATGAGAGAGGGTGCACATTTATTATGAGAGAGAGTTGTTTAGTTTTCTTTTGCCTATATAAAGGCTCCCTTGTACATGTTTGAAACTTGATGAATAGAGAGATAAACTCCCAAAACCTTTTGTTCCTGTTTAGAGAGAGAGAGTGGGAAGCGCCGCGGCGCTGGTGTGTTTTTTCTGTCCGGGCGGTTAGGAGTTGAAGCCGGGCGACTTAGTGAGCTCGCAGCGAGAGAGAACTCGCGGCTTGCGCGACCCGCATTTTGGTGATCTCGGCAGGAGGAGCTCGCGCTGGTGTAGCTCTCGCAGGTGGAGCTCGCGCAGGAGCAGGTCGCGAATAGACCGATCCCGCCACGCGAGTTAGGCGGTCAAGCCGCGAGTGGGGTGTGGTCTCGCCTGGTGGTTTAGGCGAGAGGTGGTGAAGGCGACCTCGCTGAGTTGGTCTCGCGCGAGTGGGTGCTCGCTTTGTAGGGAAGAGCCCGCGCGGTTTGTAGCGGTCTCGCCGAGTACTTAAAAGATTTTTTGAGGTAGCAGGAGCTCATACACGTTTCCAACAAGTTTTACATAACTTAGATTGATTATAAGAAAAATATTAATTGTTAGCTCATATGGGTTTAGAGTTGTTTATATATGTGTATGTACAAAAGAGAGTGCACGGGGTCGTGCTACCGCAAAAATATTCCGACCACGACAGTGCCCCGACGCGACGACACTCCAACACCGAGCGTACGACTACAGTCCACTGGCACGACTGCTCGCAGGGGCTGCGAGCAGCGGGAGAGTCGATGCACCGAGGCATTATTGTGGCAGGATACTGTCATGGTCGCACCGAGGGCCACCCGTGCACTGTCTCTCCTATAATAACATTATTATTTAAATTTATATAATAACGATATATCTAATATATATTTTTATTTATTTATATTTATATGACTTTATATTTGTATTATACATATATATTTATGTTTATACAGTTATATATATATATATGGATTTTATATTTATATTTATATTTATATAAATAAATAAGTTAGGCGGAAGAATAGTGGAGCAGGCACTAACTTATATTTATATTAATATAAGTATAATGTTTTAATTATATATATAACAAAAACAAAAAATACAAAAAAACTCGCACACGCAAGCTGCCTGAGGGCAATTTTGGATATCAAAAAACGTGAGCAACGGACTGCTGTGGCAGTATTCATCTCAGGAATTCGCTTATTAATAGTATAGATATGTAGACACACACAACTAATATATATATATATATATATATATATATATATATATATTATATATATATATACTACTCTAAAAAGATATATGCTGGTCTGCCAATAGGGTGAGTTCGAAAATAGGGGAAAATAGGTGACCGTCAGATTACAATTTTTTGTTTCTTAACCGTTGGATCTCGGGCTGCATATAGCGGATTAGGTTTGCACATAAAAAAAACCAAAAAACCTCCCCTCTCTCTCCTGAAACCCGATCAACAGGAAACCCCCAAAAATAGGAACAATGAGACAGACATTTTCTTCCTCCCGGCCGGCGGCTCCGCCGCCAGCGGCCTGCCCGGCACCCACCGGCGGACTCGCCGATGTGTGTGTGTGTGTGTGTGTCTACACACACATACACAAAACTATAAACCCATATGAGATAACAATTAACATTCTTCTCCTAATCGATCTAAGTTATGCAAAACTGTAGGTATTCCTTTATTCTCCAATAAGATAGATTAGAGAGAATAAGATAGATTAAAGAGAGAGAGAGACCGATTGTTAGAATAATGTTATTTGTTAGATCATCTGGCGAATATTATATCAAATCTTTTGTTATGTTGCATGTTACATCAAATAATGTATTTCGTAAAAGGATGAAACATAATGAATTGGATTACCACTTTATCTAACAAAGATTCAATCAATCTTTTGTCATTTTAAATGATCAATTAGCTCATTTGACGACAAAAGCAGGGAGGGTTCCCAGAATTAACTCGACATTTAGGTATTTGGCAATTTAGACATCTAAGATATTTATGTATCAGTTTGAGAGAGAGTGTTGAATGTTCCATGTGTATATTTAGGGTTTTGAAGGAAAAATAATACACACCCATCATCCATAAGGAAAAAATATCAATCACTCTTCATATTTCTCTCCACAAGATGGGCGTCCTCTCCTAAATAGGCTAACACGTAAACACTCTTATGGCCCTGCCGGAGCGCCGCCGGGCTACCCCCGGTGAGTTCGCAGTGTGACGCCACCAAAGGAATACACCTTATTTACTACAATAGGTTAGTGGTGTGTTAATAGAGGGTAGAAACCAACTGAAATAACGTGAACCAGCGATTCCCGGTTAACAGAGTCACGTGTCGTGCGGGTCTTAAGCGGTGCCGAGATATTACAAAACAAAGAAATGTCGTTGTTCTTTCTATTCGCTTCTCCCGATTCCGCACAGAAGCCGGACGACAGAGGGAGCCGACGGAAGTCGGAACCCGCCGATCTTCACCGAGAGCTTGATTCACCTCTGTTTCTTCCCATTTCTCTTTCATTTGAAAGGTAATATCTTCCTCTATAGTCCTCTTGTTTCCTTTTCCACGATTTTTCACGGATTGAAACTAAGATAAACCTTAGGTTTTTCGAAAATTTTTGTTTATTTTCATTGGAAAAGTTTCTGTAATGGTTTTAAAACCTAAATCCATGAGTTTGGTGAAACCCTAGTTAAGGCTAAGTTGATTTTGATTTTTAGGGTTGAAAGAGGTGAAACCCTAAGGGTCCTTAGCATGGATATCTCTCCTATAGGAGTAAAACATCATCCCCACAGCCTTTGAAAGACAACTTGTTGAAGGAAATAGTATACTTAAATATTTTTGAGGCCAAGTATTGCTACCCTTTCACTAAAATTGTGAAAGTTCACTAAGTTGAACTTAGGGCAACAATTATTTAGGGGATGTTGGAACTAGGGCAGTAAAATTGGCTAGGGCATGATGTTCCCTCGCCAATTGGACCAAAAGCCCCTTGTGTTCTAGATAGGATAACCATCAATTAAACCCTAACTGACTCCTTGACCTAATTAGGTCAAGTGGAGCCCGTCAAGAACGTCTTGAAGTGTTTGACCAACTTATGTGTCTTTAACAATATTTTCGATGTAGGACATGGCTTCACGAGGTGGTGGAAGGCAAAATGACGATAGTGGTCGCAGAGATAAAGGAAAAGGGGTTGAAAACGTGAGTTCTCACCCTTTGTAATCACTTAATTTTCATGTTTATTCTTCACGTTTATCTTTTATGTTTATTCTTCATGAAAAGAGCAATTTAAAATAAACATATAATGAATTAAATTAAGTAAGTGAAGTAAAGGAAAAAGTAGAGAAATAAAGAAATAAATGGGCTAAGTTAGGGTCAACCCAACAGTGAAGGTGGGGTGAATGTCCTCCCAATGATGATGAAATGAAAATAACGTGCGAATATGAAAAGACACGTTAAGAAATGTATGCGAATATGAAAAGGCACGCAAACGCGCTATATAAATGATACGAAAGGTTAATATTCCCTTAACACTGCCCAATAACAATATGAAAAGTCTAAGAGATAAGGCAAAGAAAGTCCAACCCATATGAAAAGGCATATAAGGAAAAATGATGAGTAAAAGATGAACAAAAATATGAAAAGATATATATGAAAAGATGATGAAAATGATTAATATGATATAACGAGAGAGAACGTAATTAAGAGAATAAAATATGAAATTCGTAAAATGCTAATAAAACATTATAGTAAAAGAAGGGAACAATGAGAATTCATTTAGTCTTTGACTAATAGAAAATGTAACTAAACAGGTAAAGGTGGAGGCTACCCCTGCTAGCTCTAGCAGCCCCCCTACATGCAGGGAAAAGATGTACAAGATTTGGGTGGATGTCATCACAGCCGTCTTCGAAGTCATGGATGTCCACAAGGCATCTTGCGCGACCCCGACTGCCCCCACGACGAGTTTCAGTTTTATTTCAAGTAGTCTGCTCTTGGTTGTGTCATATGTTACAGTATAGTTTTTGTTCTGAGTTACAGCCGTAGTTTGAGCTGATGTGGTAGTATACTTGTATTTGTAACTCAGATATTTTGGTGACTCCTTTTGTTATATATATATCCAGTCATCTGTCAGCATGTACTATGCTGTATCGAATGTAAGATAAATAAAATGTGCTTTACTTCTCTGCATTTCTGTTTACTCTGTCATTATACGTGTTTATATATAATTATTGATGAATATATACCTGTCATACTCTGAAATGTCAAGTTAATAAAGGAGATGAATGGAAATTACGACGGTAGGCTAGTAAGTGGGGCCGTTACAATTAAATGGTATCAGAGCCATTTTGATTCTTTAGGAGTATATAGGATTGCGAGAATGTAAGTAAAACAAACTTGAAACATCTAACTCGACGTCTTCCTGTTTTCAGGAACCCTTTCGCACTTACTTGAGTAGACGACAAAGAGAAGAACTCGAAGGAAAAACTAGTCGCATGGCTGAAGACAAAATTAGGGAAAGATCAAATCCCCCTCTATCAGAAGTCATGCAAGCATTAGCTGAGGCTATTCGAATGGGCCATAGTGCTGTTGCAGTATCACAACCGCCAATGTCAAGTGAGTCACACGTGAAGCAATTTCTTGAAATGAGACCGCCCTTATTTCGAGGTGGTTTAACCCCAATGGAAACTGAGGGCTGGATCAAGAGGATTGAATTAATTTTCAATGCTATGAAGTGCCCCGACGATCAAAAAATTGATTTAGTCGTCTTCCTACTGGAAGGAGAGGCTGATCGATGGTGGGACAGCATGAGGCAAGGAAAATTTGTTGGGCGTAAAAATTCGGAGATTCCCTGGACCGAATTTCTGAAAGAATTTGTTAACTGGTTTGTCCCTCCATCTGAGAAACAAATGCTGCAGGAAAAATTTCTTCGATTGATGCAAGGAAATCGCGCAGTCCTTCAATATAAAGCTGAGTTCGCGCAACTAGCTTATTATGCAGGAGATATGGTTGCCAAGGAAAGCGATTGTTGCTTTCGATTTCAATTGGATCTACGAGAAGATGTGCGTGTACATCTCATCTCGCAGAGGATTAATAATTACAATGAATTGGTAGAGACTGTTAAGTTGATTGAGATGGATGTCGAGAGTTTGCAAAGGTGAATGGAGTTTCAGAAGAAGAGACTTCCAGAGGGACAGAGTATGGATTCCTCGCAAAAGAGTGGAAGTTCAAACTGGAAAAGGAAGAAAGGAGGTCCTCCATCACAAACTCGAAGTGAAAGTGGAGCTAATAGTAACACGATGAAGCCCTTATGTTCGAAATGCGGGAAGAATCACTTTGGCGATTGTTTAAAGGGTACCGGTGTTTGTTTTACATGCCTGAAGCCTGGACATCGCCGCCAAGATTGCCCGTTGTGGAAGACAGTATCTGAAAGAGCTGGTCCTAGTCAGGTATCAACATTTCATCACCTTGATACCGGCTCAGTTAGTAGAATTGATAAAGGTAAAAGAATTGATACATCGGGATCTATGGTAAAAACTAGAGAAGACAGACAGGTGCAGCCTAGAGTTTTCAATATGAACCAGCAAAGAGCTAAAGCTGATGATACTGTTATCAGAGGTATGATTTATGTACACAATCACCTTTTAAAGGTATTATTTGATACAAAGGCTAGCCAATCTTTCATATCTACAAGAGCAATTAAACAATTAAGGTTGAAACCTTATATATCGTTTGAATAGTTGAGAGTTAAAATGCATAATAATACTGAGATGACTACAAAGCTTCAATGTACAGTATGGACTAACAATTGATACCAACCCAGTAGCAGCAGATGTTGCGGTTCTACCCTATCTGAATTTGACATCACATTAGGGATGGATTGGTTATCAAGATATGAAGCTATCATCAACTGTAAAAAGAAAGAAATTACACTTAAGCTGGACAATATACATTGTACGTTTAGGACTAAATGAAGTTGCAAAAATTATGATATTTTCATTAAAGGCACTGAAGAAACTACGAACAGGTTGTGAATCAACCTTGATAATGATTAAGGGAACCAATGTAGTGACACGTGAGCTGGCTGCAGTTCCTGTAGTATGTGAATTTCTCGAAGTATTTCCTGAAGAATTACCAGGACTACCCCTCATCAAGGGATGTAAAATTCACTATTGAATTAGTGGAAGGAGCTAAACCGGTAGCAAAGGCACCATATCGTATGGCTCCTAAAGAATTGCAGAACTAAAGAGCCAATTACATGAATTACTTGATAAAGACTTCATCCGACCAAACACCTCACATTGGGGAGCTCCAGTGCTTTTCGTTAAAAAGAAAGATGGTTCGTTTCGACTATGTGTCGACTACCGAGAACTGAATAAGTTGACAGTTCGCAACCAGTACCCTCTACCTCGCATTGATGATTTATTCGATCAATTAAGTAATGCAAAAGTCTTTTCCAAGATTGTCTTAATATCAGGATACCATCAGATGCGAATAAAGGAAGACGATATTTACAAAACTGCCTTCAGCACAAGATACAGACACTTTGAGTTCGTAGTCATGCCGTTTGAATTGACAAACGCTCCAGCAGTTTTTATGAACTTAAGGAACCGGGTATTTAAGGAATATTTGGATAGGTTTGTTATTGTATTTACCGATAACATCCTAATATATTCGGCAAGGGTGAACATGCAGAACACTTGAAGATTGTGTTGCAGACGTTGAAAAGTCATGTCTTATATGCAAAACTTTCTAAATGTGATTTCTGGTTAAATGAAGTTTCTTTCTTGGGGCATGTGATTATAGAACATGGATTATTTGTCACTGAAAAAACGTTCTATTTTGGCCAAGACCGACTACAGTCACTGAAATCCGGAGCTTTCTCGGATTAGCAAGCTATTACAGAAAATTTGTAAACAATTTTTCAGCGATTGCACTACCGCTTACGAAGCTAACCAGAAAAAACGTTCTATTTTTCTCGACTGATGAGTGTCAGGAGGCATTTGATGAGTTAAAAGTAAGATTAACTACTGCACCAATATTGGTCATGCTCTGTGGCATAGAAGGTTTTCAAATTTATAGTGATGCATCCCTGAAATGTCTTGGTTGTGTCTTGATGCAGGATGACAAAGTCATAGCTTATGCCTCGAGACAGTTGAAGTATTCTGAGCGTAAATGCGTAATTACCCAACTCATGATTTAGAATTGGCAGCTGTCGTATTTGCCCTAAAAATCTGGCGACATTACTTATATGGTGCTCAATGTGAGATCTTTACAGATCACAAAAGTCTAAAGTATATTTTCTCTCAGAAAAAAATAAATATGCGTCAGAGACGATGGTTAGAACTTATCAAATATTATGACATCGACATTAAATACCATCCCGGTAAGGCGAATATAGTAGCTGATGCGCTCAGTAGAAAGTATTTGACACAGATGATTGTTCCACTAACTGAACATAGAGAGTTATTGCGAGAAATACAAAATCTTGAAATGCTTACATGTATAACTACCGCTCAGACTAACGATTTATTCTTCCAACTAATGACAGCAGTCCCTTAAAGACATGGTAAGAAATACGATGAACCAAGATCTTATATTTGTGAAGATTCTGGATAAGGTAAAAAGTGGACAATCAACTGCATTTACAGAGCAAGATGAATTATTATTTTTAAATAAAAGGTTATGTGTTCCTCATGTTGATACACTCCGAGCGGAAATACTTTATGAAGCACATAACACAACTTATTCAATTCACCCTGAGAGAACGAAAATGTACCAAGATCTCAAGCGGGACTTTTGGTGGCCAGGAATGAAGGCTGATGTAATTCAATATATTGTCAAATGTCACACGTGCCAACTTGTGAAGACAGAACATCAAAAACCTGGCGAATACTTACAATCACTGCCGATCCCTGAGTGAAAATGGGATGACATAACCATGAATTTTGTCATGGGATTGTCAAGGAGTAAAACTGGGAACAACGGTACATGGGTAATTATTGACCGATTAACGAAAGTTGCACATTTCATTCCAATGAAAAATGATAGCCTAGTACAAAAGTTAGTCAGATCAGTATATCGACGTTATTGTAAAATATCATGGGATTTCCTGATCCATCGTGTCTGATAGAGATGGACGCTTTACATCGGATATTTGGAAACTCGTGCAGAAAAAGTTGGGAACAAAACTACTATACAACACCGTCTTTCATCCTCAAACGGATGGTCAGTCCGAGCGAACTATCCAATTGTTGGAAGATCTATTAAGAATGGTCGTACTCGATCTTAAAGGCTCATGAAAAAAATACTTAGCGCTGGTGGAATTTTCGTACAATAATAGCTACCAGTCGAGTATTCAGAGGACACTGTTCGAGGCATTGTATGGACGAAGATGTCGTACCCCATTAAGCTGGGCAGAAGATGGCGATCAGAAGTTATTCCCGAAGAATCAAGTGGATAAGATAAACGATAAAATTACACTGTTACGAGAAAGAGTGAAAATAGCCCAAGACAGATAACAAAAATATTATGATGTCAGACATCGAAGAGTAGAATTTAATGAAGGCGATATGGTATGTTTGAAAATAAAACTCTTCAAGGGAACTTCACGAATTCGTCGACTTGGAAAGCTTAGTCCAAGGTACGTAGGGTCATTCATCATCTCTGAAAGGATTGGACTGGTGGCTTATCGCCTATTATTATCAGATGCTCTTCAAAATCTTCATGATGTATTCCATGTTTCTTCATTGAGAAAGTATATAGCAGACCCAGAGAAAATAGTCCCTCCTGAACAAATGCAAATAGAGTCGGATCTATCAAGTCCAACCGAGCCATACAAGATTGTAGATTGGCAAAATAAGCAGCTTCGAAATCGAGATGTTCGATTTGTCATGGTCTGGTGGAAAGAGCATGGTATTCATGAAGCAACGTGGGAAAAAGAAGAAGACATGAGAAATCTCTTCCCTCAATTGTTTGATATACCTTCAGATTAAGGATTTTTCGCGGACGAAAACTCAATAAGAAGGGGAGAATTGTGACGCCACCAAAGGAATACACCTTATTTACTATAATAGGTTAGTGGTGTGCTAATAGAGGGGAGAAATCAACTGAAATAACGTGAACCGGCGATTCCCGGTTAACAGAGGCCCGTGTCGTGCGGGTCTTAAGCGGTGCCGAGATATTACAAAACAAAGAAATGTCGTTGTTCTTTCTATTCTCTTCTCCCGATTCCGCACAGAAGCCGGACGACAGAGCGAGCCGACGGAAGCCGGAACCCGCCGATCTTCACCGAGAGCTTGATTCACCTCTGTTTCTTCCCATTTCTCTTCCATTTGAAAGGTAATCTCTTCCTCTATAGTCCTCTTGTTTCCTTTTCCACGATTTTTCACGAATTGAAACTAAGATAAACCTTGGGTTTTAGGGTTTTTCAAAAATCTTTGTTAATTTTCATTGGAAAAGTTTCTGTAATGGTTTTAAAACCTAAATCCATGAGTTTGGTGAAACTCTAGTGAAGGCTAAGTTGATTTTGATTTTTATGGTTGAAAAAGGTGAAACCCTAAGGATCTTTAGCGTGGATATCTCTCCTATAGGAGTAAAACCTCATCCCCACAGTCTTTGAATGACAACTTGCTGAAGGAAATAGTATACTTAAATATTTTTGAGGCCAAGTATTACTACCATTTCGCTAAAATTGTGAAAGTTCACTAAGTTGAACTTAGGGCAGCAATTATTTAGGGGATGTTGGAACTATGACAGCAAAATTGGCTAGGGCATAATGTTCCCTCGCCAATTGGACCAAAAGCCCCTTGTTTTCTAGATAGGATAACCATCAATTAAACCCTAACTGACTCCTTGACCTAATTAGGTCAAGTGGAGTCCGTCAAGAACGTCTTGAAGTGTTTGACCAACTTATGTGTCTTTAACAATATTGCCGATGTAGGACATGACTTCACGAGGTGGTGGAAGGCAAAATAACGATAGTGGTCGCATAGATAAAGGAAAAGGGGTTGAAAAAGTGAGTTCTCACCCTTTGTAATCACTTAATTTTCATGTTTATTCTTCACGCTTATCTTTTATGTTTATGCTTCATGAAAAGAGCAATTGAAACTAAACATATAATGAATTAAATTAAGTACATGAAGTAAAGGAAAAAGTAGAGAAATAAAGAAATGAAATGGACTAAGTTAGGGGTCAACCCAACAGTGGAGGTGGGGTTAATGTCCTCCCAATGATGATGAAATGAAAATAACGTGTGAATATGAAAAGGACACGTTAAGAAATGTGTGTGAATATGAAAAGGTACGCAAGCGCGCTATATAAATGATACGAAAGGTTAATATTCTCTTAACACTGTCCAATAACAACATGAAAAGTCTAAGAGATAAGGCTAAGAAAGTCCAACCCACATGAAAAGACATATACGGAAAAAAGGATGAGTAAAAGATGAACAAAAATATGAAAAGATATATATGAAAAGATGATGAAAATGATTAAATATGATATAACGAGAGAGAACGTCATCAAGAAAATAAAATATGAAATATGTAAAATGCTAATAAGATATCATAGTAAAAGAAGGGAACAATGGGAATTCATTTAGTCTTTGATCAATAGAAAATGTAACTAAACAGGTAAAGGCGGAGGCTACCCCTGCGAGCTCTAGCAGGCCCCCTACACGCAGGGAAAAGATGTACAAGATTTGGGTGGATGTCATCACAGCCGTCTTCGAAGTCATGGATGCCCACAAGGCATCTTGCCGCGACCCCGACTGCCCCCACGACGAGTTTCAGTTTTATTTCAAGTAGTCTGCTCTTGGTTGTATCATATGTTACAGTATAGTTTTTGTTCTGAGTTACAGGCGTAGTTTGAGCTGATGTGGTAGTATACTTGTATTTGTAACTCAGATATTTTGGTGACTCCTTTTGCTATAGATATATATATCCAGTCATCTGCCAGCATGTACTATACTGTATCGAATGTAAGATAAATAAAATGTGCTTTACTTCTCTGCATTCTGTTTACTCTGTCATTATACTTGTTTATATATAATTATTGATGATTATATACCTGTCATACTCTGAAATATCAAGTTAATAAAGAAGATGAATGGAAATTGTGACGGTAGCCTAGTAAGTGGGGTCGTTACACGCAGGGGTCCAACGAGTCCGCCGGTGGGCGTCGGGCAAGCCGGCGACGGCGGCCAAAACCCTGAACGCAGCTTTTTGTTTTTTTGGATCGGGAAACTATCGAGAAGATTTCAGGCTGATTTCCTTAGGAGCGCTAATAGCGGACCTCCCTTCTCCTTCATCCAAGGGATGGAATCTTCCAAAAGAATATTGAACGGTCCAAATTCATTTGTCGACCATTATACCATAAGGGAATTTCTTTAAATATAGTATAGATAATATATGTTTATAAATTACACAAAAAGAAGTGTTGACGACGGTAAATGACATAAAGAACACCAAACGAGAGCTAGACGAGAAAGAAGTTAAATCTTTAGTATTTAGGGTGCTAGTACTATCTTCCACGCACCTCACCTAGGATTGTATGCTAGTCACGCACCCATGTAGCCTACCCTACATCACATATTATATGAATTTATAATGGTTGCTTCCATATACGCACTCCATGAATTCCGACAAGAGCGTTTCGTCATTGAAAATTAACATTGCCCTCAAGGGTGATGGTGAGTGCTAATTTTTTGATCGGATTCGTAATAGCGGTGGCGGCAGACACGATCGGGATGAAAGGCAGCGATTTTTTGTTGCGACATAAAATTGTTGGGAGCGGAGGATCCGTGGAGCAGAAAAATTATGGGAGTGGAGTAGGTGCAAGCAGATATAGGAGAAACACGGAATAAAAAAGACGTCATGTGGGTGGGGATACCACAACAAAGAGGTATGATGGTTTTTATAGAGTTTTAGGGGAAAGGTGGGGATTGCTACATAAAAGTTTTGGGCAAAGTGATGGCGGACTTTGTGGGTGGATTGCTACATAAAAGGAATTTTAGGGGCTGCATTGGGAGGGAGTGGATGAATTTGGGTGTGAACATGAGAAGGGAAGAGTATATAGCAGAGGAGTGAATAATGCAAGGCATGACTTGGCAGCAAACGTGGGGCTCAAGGCACAAAAAAAAATTGATGTAGGATTGAATTTGGGAAGAAATGGCTGATGGTTGTCGGATTAGAAGAGGGATAGGCGGTTGGTGATTGGGTATGGAGATAAAAGTCTACAGGTTGTTGAATCGGTGATGGGGAAGAGTTGTAGAGCAGAATCGACGGAGGTTTGCAGGGAAGAACTTGTCGGAGGTTGGCGAACTTGCTGGCGGTTGCGGTTTTGCTTGAGGTTCAACGACAGAGAGATAGATTGGGAGGAAGAAGTACATTGGGCATGCGATGTCTGTTGGAGGCAAGGAAGAAGACTGTGGAGGAGCAATGATTTGTTGTATGGGTTGAGTGAAGAAGGCGACGCCAGATACGCTTCTCGTGCACATAGGGGAGGCGTAACTTTGGCAGAAACGACGGAGGGAGGATGTGGCGTGTGCGAATAGGGGGAAGAGGGTGGCGGAAGGAACTTGCGATGGAGTTGGAGGTCGGCAGCAGTTTTCTGGCGAGAGAAGAAGATGATGAATAGTAGGGAACGGGTAGTTACAGGCGCTGGGAAGGAAATAGTGGTGGTGGTTTGGCGGTTTGGGGGGGGTCATGGGATATGGAGGGGGTGTTCACGGGAACAGCAAACGAAAAAAAATTAAAAGCTAATAAATGAACAGAGGCGTCGCACATCTGTATGATTGCTTGTCCGAAATCTCTCACAAATCAACAATAAATGTAAACCGTAGCATCCACACCTATTTATAACAAGAGAGGGTGGTTGGGCACCGTGCGTAAAAGGATATGATTGGCGGTCATGCCCGAGACCCTAACACACCAAAAACAAATCAAAAAAATAAAATACAAAAAAAAGAGCGACTAGTCGGACGCGCTCGTGGTCTCAGATCGCTGATCTGATCATCGCCTCCTGCGCAAATATACAAATGTGGGCTCGTCGAATGGTGACCCGTAGACTGGTGCCGATCTCCATCAGAGTTCCTACAGTAACAGTGAACAACTTATGGTCGTTGGCTTTCATAAATTGCTTTGCTAGCGAAATAAGATTTAGGCTATAAGAGTATGACCGCGTAATCAAAAGCCAAAAAAGGGCTGGAGATAGACAAAGGGAGAGGGAAAGATAGAGGGGTGTTAAACATGTGAGATAGAGAGGAGTTAGAGAGGGAGGAAGAGAGATAAGATGGGTTAACTTCCCTCATGAACACCCTCTTAGGGGCTCATGTTTTCAGAAATGCTACTCACCAGAATTTACCAAGAAATCTAGAAATTTTTAGATAACATAAGCTTAAACCAATGATATTTAATGCTCAACCAAGGCTTGCTTGTTGACCTACTTTAAGAAATATTCCACTTATCCTTAAACTAGGGAATGAGTTCAGGTAAAAAATCAAGAAAATATTAATATTTCATAATTCTCAAGAAATTTGGAAAATATCCTAACCCTGAAATAAATAAATAAAGCATGCACAGCGTAAGTTAATCAGTGTGAGAGTTTCTAAAAATGTATAGTTATAGAATGTATACATTATGTCAATATCAGCATGAGAATATTAAAAGGGGGGGAAAAAAGTATGAGCATGAATATACAAGATCTTTCCTAATTCAATTTTATTTCAACAAAAAAGTAAATGAAGACCAAAATTTATTGAACAAATGCCAAAGCTAAAAATATAAATTGATCAAATTGATCACATGGTGTTGCTTGACGTGATAATAAACCAGAGAAAGGAGAATGAAGTACCTGTGACCAATCATAAAACGGACTACGATACCCTTCTCACGCTCTAGTTGGTGTAGCTTCTCTCCTAAGTTGACACCAAATTTTCAAATGTGAGTTTCACTACAATGAATGGTTACAGAATGTTTCATTCTCTTAAAATAAAATTCTCCAAGAAAAAAATAGAAATTAATGAATGGAAAAAAATACTACAGAATATTACTGCTCCTCTATTCCTACCAGGCTACCACTGTGAAGAGTGGACAAAGGTATGGGCAAGAATCAAGGTTTGACGTATAGACATAATATGTGGTAAAATGTATGATTTGGAATAGCAAACTACAGGATGAATTCCCCGTAATTACTGTGGCCTACTTTTCTATTTTGTAACAAAACTTCAAAAAAATCAGTAGTCAATATCCCCTCATTGTATTTAGGTAAAAAGAAAACTCAACTACTAAATATTAATTGTATCAGTTTTGAAGAAAAAGCAATCCACTGGTTTATCATAGATTATTGTTTCACCTCACTGCATTTTTTATTCAAGTAGTGTCTAATGAAAGTGAGTCTATGTGAAGTGTCATTTGAAAGACTACTAAGAGCATTATTTAGTTCATATTGTATGCAATCTGTAAAGATTAAGTACGAAGCAATATAAAGTAGTTCAAATATGTTACATTGTTTTATTAATCATACAACAACACTCAAGCCTTTATCCCACTATAGTGGGGTCGGCTACATGGATCCTTTGTCGTCATTGTGCCCTATCTTGTCATAATCTCACTAATGCCTAAGTACATCGTGTCTTTCCTTATAGTTTCATTCCAAGTCTTTAGCTCCATTTGGTACGGTGGTGGCGGTTGTAAACGCATGGGTTAAAACCGTCATTCCTTAAGGATAACCTAACAGACATCATCAGTTTGAACATAAAAGTGGATGAAGTTCCTTAGGTGGGTGTTAACAAATGACAGTTTAACCCCCATATTCATGACCGCCACCACCGTGCCAAACAGAGCCTTTATTGGTCGACCCCTCCCTCGTTTAACATGCCTAGTGACTAGACTCTCACAACGCCTAATAGGTGCCTCTAAAGGTCTCCTTAGTACGAGTCCAAACCATCTTAGTTGAGCTTCTCGCATCTTCTCTGCAATTGGTGCTACTCCTGTCTTATCCCTGATACATTCATTCATAATTTTATCCAGTCTCGTGTGTTCACACATCCACCTAAGCATCCTCATCTCCACAACTCCCATTTTTTGCTCATATACACAATTCACTGTTCAACACTCACAACCATAGAGCATCGCTGGTCTAATTGTAGTGCGGTAAAACTTGCCCTTAAGATTTAATGGTACTTTATGATCACATAAGGTCCCTGACGCGCCTCTCCACTTCAACCAACCTGCTTGGATTCTATGCGACGGCGCGCCACTACTGACACACGTGTATTCCCGCAGGAGGCGGTGAAACGCTGCCCCGACAGACGATCAAAGTCTACGGTTGCGTCCAGATGATCGATCTGAGCCGCTTTTATATATTACTTTTTTATATTTTAAGATGTATTTAGCCCCCGATCGGTCAAGACAGTTTGAGTCGTCAGATCTGGGTGGTTTAATTTTACAGTTATTGTGTTGCAGCTATTTCTAGGGTTTTATACATTCTAGTGACAGCTTGTTTGGGGGCATCGAAGGTTGGCGCAAGTCATTAACCGTTCGGTCGTGTGCATCGGAGTGATTCTGATCTTCTCCTTCTCGCTGGTGAGATGCCGGAGGAAAAGTCCCTCCTGGTGCGACTCCCGGGATAAGCCCACTATCCCCTTCATCTTCCCGTCCAGCCCGCCATCTCCCTAGTTGCAGCCCAGTCTGGCCTCTCTTCCCTTTTCCCATCCCAGAAATCTCAGCACTCGCCCGACTCAGTCAGCCTCCGCCATTTCCCCGCTAGATTCCTCTCCGCCACCCACTAGTCGTTGAAGCCCCTCCCTGCATGTCGTATCCATCCCGTCGGAGCCACGTCCGTCACTTTCTGACCCGTCGCTGCCCGTTGCTACCCCTCCCGCCATCCCCCTTCAGAAAGTCATTCCCCACCCCGTCCAGTATACACCTCTGCCTAGATCTACTCCCCAGGTGAACGTCGCCCTTCCTTGCCCTGTTTTGGCTGTCCCGTTGGCTGCAAGAAATCCTCAACCGTCGAAAGCCAGCCATCCTCCTCCAAGTGTCAGTTTTCCAGTCAAGACAATACCCCGTCTTAAAATCCAGCCCTCAATACATCACCTGACACCCCACCCACAACCCTCGGTTACAAAGCCAGCCTCCTGTGATAATATCCGAGCCCTCCCTATCAGCCTTGGATTCATCCTTGCACTTCTCAACTCCGCAGCAATCTTGGATGTCCGTCAATATCCGCCTTCGTCGCCGCTTGCACGTGTAAATTGTGGTATGTAGTTTTTTTTCTTTTCTGTTGGGGCAACCTATATCGTGGACATTTGTCTTATTGTGATATTAGTTCACTTTGTCGTACATTTTGCAGGACATATTCTGTGTGTGCTTAATAATTGCGCTTGTCTAGTTTGCAACCAATACTTGTTTTATTATATCAACGTTTTGGCAAAGTTCGTGCACCTGCTAACTTTTTTATAATAATTAATTACTCATTGTAATTTTAGAGGACCACTCTTGCAGTACATTACATTTCATCACATTTAGGGTTGCATTTAGAGGGTCCACCACGAATCAGCCTTACCAGTGCATAACTATGTGTCACATCCTTATCAATACCTTTGTCTTCTCGAGGCATTCACCCATTTTCGTCGAGGCATTCACCCATTTCATCGAGGCAGGCATTCACCCATTTCGTTCCCAAGTCCCAACGGCCATTCCGCTCCCAGGTCCGACGGAAACCCTATTCCGCTCCTTCTTCTTCTCCGTTCACGAGTCCCGACGGCTATTCCGCTCCCATGAAACCCTATTCCGCTTCTTCTTTTTCTTCTTCTTCCCCCCCCCCCTCCTAACAAACTAGATCATGCTCTTGTTGAGATGGGGGTGGTTTTAAGCTGAATTAGCTGGGCACTTTCTGAAGATTAGTGTAATATTTTTCTTAACACATTATGCAATTACATACAATTCATCATTCATGCTATCAATTTATGTTGTGTTGATTTTGTGGGAGTTCTATGTTGATAAACTCTTGATATATCATTTCTTGGACAAGTGCAAGTAGTTTTTTCTTAAATTAAGCCGAAACTTCTCATATGTGGTTACTGTTCTTTGTTTTGCTTTAATACTCCGCTGCAAAAGTTGAACTTTATATGAACTTTATATTTATATTTTTGTGTATGTATGTTGATTAGGTTCTGTAATTCAAGGCTCTCTATGTTATTGCTTATTTTAAGTCTTAATTTATGAATGTAGTAGGATCATACGATCCTCGATCCGATCCTACGATCCGATTCTACGATCCGATCTGATCCAACCCCCGAAACGATCCCAACTAGGATCTCGATCCTGATAACCTTGCTTCTAGCGCTGCTAAATTTAAGCTTTATATACTCTGTCTTTGCCATGCTCAACCTAAAACCCTTATTTTTTAAAGTATCTCGTCAAGATTCAAGTTTTGCGTTTACACCATCGCACGTCTCATCGACCAAAATGATATCAACCACAAACAATAAACACCAAGGTATTTGCTTGTTGGATATGTCTGATGAGCTCGTCTAAGATAAGGGTAAAGAGATAAGGGCTTAAATTTGAACCTTGTGTAAGCCAATAGTGATAGAGAATTCCTGTGTTAATCCTCAAGAGGTCCTCACCCTTGTCACTAAATTTGTATACATATCTTTGATTATGTCAATTGGTCGGCTTTTCTTCTTCATTCGTTGTTGCCATGTAACCGCAAGGAACATTCTTCCAGTAGTAATATGGCTTCTCCTCCTACCTTGATTGCAGTTACTGGGGCTCACAATCACCTCCTTCCTCAAATCCAAGAAAGAAAGAAATTTCTCTTCGTCTCATGACAATTTTGTGGAGTTCGATTCCTTTGTCATTTTTTGCACAGGTAACACATTTAATGGCCTCTTTCATTTTAGTTGAAGATTTCCAATGTTAATTATGTTGGATCATGTAGGAAATCTCCTATGTCTACAAAATTCCTGAAATCGGCAGAGAGAAGGTTAGGCCATCTCCCTCGTAGTGTTGGGATCAAGGCTTTAGCAGCATGTTTCGTGACAAACCCTAAGTAAGGAGGAGATATGTAGATTGGATTTCAAGATCAACCTAGATAAATCATGTTGCTTCACCACGTTTACGAGCATCGTACCATTGAGGTAAGAAATTTGACCTCTCTTAGCTAGACATATCACAAGTTATGAATTATTTGTCCAATCTGCTCAAAAATTCATATAATATGTAGCAATACTTGTAAATCGTTTAAATGCATGTTACAAGATAAATGAAAGCGAATTATATACGAAATTATGATACATGTAGCCTGTAAGCAAATATTAAATGTCAAATAACTTAAGTAATTCGACATTCACTCAGAGCATGAAGAATGAACATCTTAATATACAATCAGAGTTAATAAAAGATGTTAGATGCAACTAGGTTAAATGCAAAAGTTCAGAATACATAATAAGTTCCAGAGCGGGTTGAAAATGTGTTTTGACATCTAAAATGGCAAGCCCAAATTTTATCTCCGTTTTATCTATTATACACTTAAACATGACAAACTAAACACAAACACACACATACACACCTCCCCAACACGAAGAAAACCTCTTTCATCCCGGGGAGGAGTTGGGACTTCATTCTCTTCAGAAATATTATTAAGGCGCGACATATTATTGCATTTAGTGACGCATCTCGAGTAGTTGTCTCTTTCCCATGGCTTAAGTTCGGGTTGAAAATGTGTTTTGGCATCTAATATGGCAGGCCCTTTTTTATCATCATATGATCTATTATACACCTAAACATGACAAACTAAACAAAAAAATATGAAGACAAACTTTATTTCAGTTGGCGCAGCTACCCATGTTAAAATTAAGTTATTATTTCGGATATCTGGCACATAGTTGGCAAATACATGCACCCTAAGCTGTATGCAACCATAAATCCACAGAAAGATCAACATAAACAATGGATGCATGACTAATAGGAAGAAGAAATTAAAAAGGAAAACCTTGAGGCATCCATGTCTCTCTAACAGAGTCCCGCCTCTTCCTGCTACTAAATGCTGTATTAATCCCTATAACAACAAATGCCTTCTTCCTCTCCTGGCCTGCCGCAGCAATGCTTGGCGAACCATTAGAACCCATCAGCTCGTGAGAACTCCTCGCAGCAGACAACTCCATCTGAAGTGTCGAAATTGTCTTATCCAAAGATCTAACAGGGATCAGATTTGGAGAGAAATAAAACTCTGAGAAAACCGATTACATTCGACAGCAATCAGATCAGAAGTCTTCTACTCACTGTATGGCTTCATGGGTCCTCGTGACTTCTCCCATTACATCCTTATCTTGCCCAGGCTTCTATTATCATGCAAAAAAAGTAGGTCAGGAACAGAAACAACTGCAAAGTAGGTCAGGAACAGAAACAACTGCAAAGTATTGAGAAATAGTAGAAATGGATGTTCTAACCCTTTTGGTTATGCAATCATCGGAGACGACCTGAAGTTCCTGTTCTTGCCGCCTCTTGGAGATGGTTTCTGAATTTGAATCTGGTAGTGACCAGAATCTACAAGAAAAAAAGAAATTAACAAGAGAATGAATCAAATTCGCGGGCCTATTGAACCTAATGAAGCCAGAGCTAAACAAACCAGACAGAATTTTCGAAGATTTCCAAAAGATTGATAACACACCGATTTGTGAACAGCATTCCGAGACCGAAGCAGGCGCAGCAAAGTAGCAATATCCATCTTGCACGCAATCTCTTGTCTCCCCCACCTCCGGTTGCCCTAGTTCTAATCATCTTTCTCGCTCACCCTCCTCTCGCCTTCCCTCCGTCTTCTTTGTAAATAAAAACCCTTGTCAGAAGATCGAGTTTTCAGCCATGAAAATCGGTAAAAAGGAGAACAGGCGACGGACCGTTACATGGGAGAAACGATGAAGGTGCAAGGAGGAAAGATGTCAACGACGACGTGTTACCGGAGAAGAAGCGTTTAGGGTAGCAGCGCCGGCAGAGCAACCCACCATTTCTGTATATTATTTGGCAAATATTTTTAAGCTTCAGCTCGTGTAGCTTTCGGAGCTCGGCTCAAGCTGGTGCCGGTCCAGGGGCAGTGCATTGCAGCCAATGCACTGCACCGTAAAAAGTAAAAAGCGATTCGATGATTGCCCTGAAATCCGAGTGCGTTGAGATACGAGTACATCTCAGCACATTCATTTCAAAGCATGCACAAATCGTGACATAAAGCAGAATTTGCACGAGATCTCGGAGCAACTATCCGATGCACTCCACTTTACAGTGCAGTGCATTCGCTGCACTGCACCATCCCCGGACCCAGCTGGAGCAGTTTACTAGCTTTGTAGCACCACAGCCTTATTTTCTTAATTTATATATATAATATAAATTATCAAAAGACTAAACTCTGCTTGGGGGGACTTATTTTCACCGGTCAAGCCCGTTTGGGGGGACTTTGTACAACCCCGTATTCGCGAACGATGGACCCTAAACAAGGTAAACGCGTTTTTAAGCTTTTTGGAGATTTTGCACTCTCGGTGGCCAATTTTGGCTCTGGCTTGGGAACATACTAGTAGGGGGAGAAAATATTTCCCCCCCCAAGGCACTCTGGAGAAGCCGGCCCCAGACCGCCTAAGCCGCCTAAGCCCGGCCCCAGGCCGCCTAAGCCGCCTCATCCCGGCCCCAGGCCGCCTAAGCCGCCTCAGCCCGGCCCCAGGCCGCCCCAGCCCGTAGGCCAGCTCGCCAAGGAGGCCAGCTCGTCAGGGCGCAGCTCGCCTTGTCCCGTCTCGCCAGACCGCCGCCTCGCCCAGGCTGCCGTCTCGCCGAGGAGGCCAGCTCGCCTTGCCCCAGCTCGCAGGCCGCCCAGCTCGCAGGCCGCCCCAGCCCGTAGGCCAGCTCGCCAAGGAGGCCAGCTCGCCAGGGCGCAGCTCGCCTTGTCCCGTCTCGCCAGACCGCCGCCTCGCCCATGCTGCCGTCTCGTCGAGGAGGCCAGCTCGCCTTGCCCCAGCTCGCAGGCCGCCCCAGCTCGCAGGCCGCCCCAGCTCGCAGGCCGCCCCAGCTCGCAGGCGCACCAGCTCGCAGGCCGCCCAGCTCGCAGGCCGCCCAGCTCGCAGGCCGCCCAGCTTGCCCAGCCTTCTCGCCCTTGCCCCCTTGCTTTTACCATCTTGCCCTCGGGGGGTGGGGGGTGGGGAATTACCTCTCTGCCCCCCGGCGTGGCTGCTTTCTATTGGCCCGAGGCCTTTTGGCCGTAGGGGTATTTTGGTCATTTTTGCCCCCAGGACTTGGAAAAACTATAAATAGACCCCCTTGGGTGCCTTTGGAGAGGATCTTCCTTTTGGCTTCCTCCTCCCTTAGTTCCTCCTTGGTAGAGTAGAGAGGGCTCCTCCAAGGCACCCTAGCTCGAGCATTGGCTAGGGAGGGGAAGAGCTCAGGTAGCCTTCCGGGTGTGAGGTGGGACCTCCGCGCTAGAGCCGAGGGCCTGTTCATAGTTTCCCAAGTCTTCGATCCGTGACGTTCCTCCGAGTGTAGTAGGTGTGAGGTCACCCCTCTTTTGGGACCCCGAACTCCACGAGAGACCAGGTTTCTGGTTTCAACAGACTTATTTTCACCGATCAAGCCCATTTGGGGGGACTTATTTTCACCGGTCAAGCGGTTACGACCGCATGAACCGGACCTTAAACCAAACGGAGCCTAAAGCACTGTTTGACGTGGTTTACCTTGACTTATTTGTTCCGGTGAGGTTGGACAAAAATGTCAGTGTCATACCAAAATCTTATGTCCCAAACTAGTTTTTTATAACATTAGTAACATTTGTCATACAAAACATAAAATAGTGTTTTTGTCCCATAACACCGGAGCAAATAAGCCGCACCAAACGTAGCTAAGGCTCTGTTTGGCGCACCTGCAGCGACTGCAGAAGCAGTGGTGAGAAGCAGTGGTGGAATAATCAGCTGTTTTACAGAGTGGTGCTAGAATCTGTAAAATTGTTTGGATGAACAGCTTTTGCAGAGCTGTTTCAAACAGAGAAGCTGTTTAATTTGTTTGGCAAAACAGCTACGCGGTGCACAATTCATTTTTTTTGAACTTAAACATAATAAACAATAACATTAAAAAACAGTTAAATTTAATGCATTCTAAGTGTTCATTAATCAAATTGAAAAAAACAACTGTTTCCAAAACGATTATTCCAGTTAGGGTTGATATCGAGTCGAGTTCGAACGGTTTTGACTCGGCTCGAAATCGAAATTTTCAACTCGAACTCGGCTCGAAATCGACTCGAAATCGAAATTGATTTCGAGTCGAGTCGGCTCGACTCGAAATGACTCGATTCCGAGTCAGCTCGAAATCGAATCAAGTCGGCTCGAAATCGAATCGGGTTGGCTCAAAATCGAATCAAATCGGCTCGAAATTGAGTAATTTTTTGTTTTATTCATAGTTTGCTCAAAATTAAATGAGTCAACCTGTAAATTTAGCAAATGAAACATTTAAAGCCTCCATTCTTTTTATTTAGATTTAAATTTTGTTATTTTTAATCTTAAAATAAGAATATATTAATAAATATATAGTTTTTTTTAATTAATTCGAGTTGATTCAAATCATATTTCGAGCGATTCAGGGTTGGCTCGAAATCGACTCGAAATAAGATTCGAGTCAAATTGAATCAATTCAAATTGAGTCGAATCAATTTTAACCGATTTCGATTCGACTCAATTTTCGAATGATTTTCAAGTGACTTTCGAGTTTCGAATAATATGCTCAGCCCTAATTCCAGTAATGAAAATCATGAACGTGCTCTGTCATGCCGATAAAACATATCCCTCGATCATCGATCGTTAACTGCATACCAAAAAAGACATGTAATTACTGATCTTTTTATATATGTTTATAAATGTAAAAGTCATTATGGTGTATACATGTGATACTCCGTGAGTTGATCTACAATGTAGTCCCTAATATTGGTCATTTTTGCAGCTACCGTTCCCTCAAATGAGCTTGGTGTTGTGTTCGGATTTGAATCGATAGTTCTTGGACGATTGTTTGGCCGCAACTTACATTCCTCTAGATGAATAAAGATTTCGTTTCCGTCACATACATCAAACAACACTACGCAGCGATGAGTGTGCTTTATTAAATATTTCACGTCGTCCTTCAATTGGCCTATTTCCCCAAGCAAAGTCCGGCAAGTGATATCTTGTTTCCGGAAAAGGTTTCAGGAGCCCCTTCTCCAACGGGTAACCAGCATCGACGAGATAATATTTACCTTTAGTAGCAAGAAATATTTTAAACATTTGAAGATATGATTAATAAATCAACATAACGTAAAAGCTCGTGGTACATACCTTCTGGTGGAAATGAAAATTTACTTAGCAGATCTCGTACTGCACGATGATATATGCGTGTGTCATGTGCAGACCCCTCCCATTCAGGTACAACATATGTAAAACACATATTGAAGTCGCAAACGACCATTACGTTTTGAGTCGTTTAGAACATATTGTGAAAACGTCCAGGATGTCTTTCAAATAATTCTCAAAGCCATTTATGTCCAGTTTGAGATGATGTCATGCACGGTGTTTTATCACAAAATAAAGTGACATAATCACTAATTAAACATACAGTGGTGTTAACAACTTTCACATATGCGGTGCAATCTTGTTGACGAGTTGCACAGTAATTCACCACCAACTCTTCATCATCGTCTATGTTAACTTCTCTATCATCATCTACGTTTGACATTATATTGACCTATAAATATGACACAACAGTCAGTATAACAATGTAACATATATTACTGCATAAGAGATAATAATAACAATAATTATGCTTGTAACATATATCACTGCATAAGAGATAACAGTCACATAAATCACTGCATAAGAGATGCTTCGAATAATAAATAAATTCCACATAGAAAATCATAAACAACATATAAGAGAAATCATATATGTGAATTCATGTAGTGGGTCTTCAGCCATTTCACCCTTCTATCCTCTGAGATATTCAGGAATGTCACTTGATTCACTGGTGTTTGAAAATGAACTGTAGCAAAATGATACAGCAACCGGTCCTCAAAGATTTCTGGGTACTTCGCCAATTCTCGAATCGCCTCTCGCAGTAGATATATACTAGGGGAATAATTGGTGTGTGTAACGCGCTGCATAATTTCTTCTGAGGAGGAGAATAACTTTTCCACATGTGCCAACATAACCTGTTTGGTACTCATTTCACGTCTCTTCCCCTTTCATTTTCGTTTTGAAGCTGCACCACTTTGAGAACTCTGCCCAGGTGTAGTCAAGTCAAGATCTTCATTTGCAAAAGTCTGTGTATTATTGCTCTCATTGATGTGATCTTCAGCTTTTTCGGATAAGGTGTTTGCATGCGAAAAAATTCCGGGAAGTTCTCCAGAAGAAGACATCCATACATTTTCTCCTGTCGCCACAACCAGACTGAACATTTGTCTAGTTTTTCCTCAAGCTCGGGCGCTATTCCACCAAAACGAAATTTCTTCGCATTGAGAATCATCTACAAAATAAAAGGAGCTTCGAAATAAATGTACATCCAAATCACATGTTCATTATTATAATAATAAAATTATATATAAAAAAATCTAACCTCAATACGTTCTTTCCACAAATCATCGGACGCGTCAATTGTCCTTAGTGAGATTCCAACCAAGACCGGTCTCACCTCTTTTGTGTTCACGCCATAATTTCCATTAATCACGCTTCAGTTGATCCCACTTGTTTTTCATTTGTGCCTGACTGTAATCCAAACATGTGCGCTCCTTGAAGTTTTTCACCAAATTGCACCACCCTTCCTTATTGAAATTGGTGGTAGGTCTATTCCCTAAATATATCTCTCGGCTACAAAGATCACAAAAAAGCAGAACATGCGATGTCTCTCAATTTGCAGAAATTCCACCTTCCGTTGATTTACCTATTTATGAGAAAAAATAAAATTAATGCATACACACACAGAGAGAGACATTGACACAAAAACATACCACACAAACATACACACACTCACACAAACATACACTTACACAATCATACACTCACACAAACATACACTTACACAAACATACACTCACACAAACATAAACTTACACAATTACACACACACACACACGTAAACATACACACATTCCCAAACATCATAAACACACACACACAAACACAAACACAATTATACACACACACACCCTAAACACACACACACAAACACAATTATACACACACACACATTCCCAAACACCATAAACACACAAACACAAACGTACACACACACAAACAAAATCATACAAAACAAACACAAATCAAACACATGCACACAAACACAATTATACACACATACAAACATACATACACACCCTAAACACACACACAAACACAATTATATACACACACACACACACACACACACACACACATTCCCAAACACCATAAACACACAAACAACACACACACACACACACACAAACAAAATCATATAAAAACAAACACAAATCACACACATACACACAAACTCAAATCAAACACACACATTGATACACACATACAAACATACATACACAACCTAAAACACACACACAAACACAATTATACAGACACACACACATTCCCAAACACCATAAACACACAAACACAAACAAAATCATACAAAAACAAACACAAATCACACACATACCCAAACACAAATCAAACACACACACACACATGCCATGAAAAAAATCACATTTAACAGTGCGTTTAGGGAAACAAAATCAAGAAAAATAAAGGCTAAGTTCTGGAATCAGGAAAAAAATGAAAGAGAAGAAATGAAGAAGCATTAGTCCTAATCTGTAAGATGGCCGGCAGGTAGCAGGGGGTCGGCCATGGAAAAAGAGGGCGTTTAGAGGTGGAAGAGAAGAGGGCTAATGCTTGCGTGACGGCGAGCTCGGCGACGGCGACATAATCGGAGCAGGCGACAAGCGGGAAGCAGAAATCGGGAAGCATAAAAATAGCTTACCTGCGGTAGAAGAGAGGGGGGCTAGTCTGGAAGATGGCCAGCGTGGAGGCGAGCTCGGCGACAGCGACAATCACGCGAGGAAGAAGAATCGCGCGAGCGGCTTTGGACTGGAATCGGGAAGCAAAAATCGCCCCTAGGGCTTGCCGTGGAAGAAGAATCGCGCGAGCCCCGGATTCCAGAGTCGTGATAATTTTTCAGGACTCTGGAACACACAAATTTGACGATTACCGTGCGGTGGCGACTCTAAGCGCGGGCGTCAAATTCTTGTTTGGCGCGGCATTGTTTGGCGCCGCCTCTGTACTGGTGCACGCCGCAGATTTCCGAAAAGCCCTGCCAAACAGAAAAAATGAACTGGATTCTGCTGTCGCCGCCGCGCTGAAATCGCGCAAAACCCGCGATCCAGAGTTGATTTTTTTCTCGCGACTCCAGATCGAGGAAAGCAGCGATTCCGCTGCCCTATCCCGCGTTTGTTCTCTGCCAAAAATTTCTTCCAGAAATAATTTTTACGGGTCTCGTTCCAAAAGTAGGAACGTACATAAATTCAACGTATTCAGTTGTATGACTAAAATTCAGTTGGATAATCAGTTGTATATTTCAGGTAAATATACAACTGGAATACAGTTGGATTTATGTATAATCGCCCGTTCAAAAATTTCTTCCAGCGCGTCCATTTTCGGCGTGAAAACCTGTCGATCGCCCTCTCTTCTGGCTCGTGTTCTCTGTCGATCGCCCTCTCTTCCAGTGTTCTTTTTCTACCGATCGCCCTCTCATTCCATCGTCCATTTCCTGCGGCGGAAACCTGTCTTCCGGCGGCTCTATCTCCTGCGAAGGAGCAGAAGAAGCTCCTGCTGGTCAGATGTCATTCTTCCCTCGCCAACTGGATCATTATTCTTCCCTCTTTCGCAGGCAAGATGCTTAGTTTTTTTCGTTTTTGCAGGGCCCTTTCTTCCCAATTTTTTCATCCCATCTTTGAGGTACTCTCAAATCTGTGTTTTTTCGCGATTACTGTGTCGATTTGTGCTTGTTTAGTGCTTGATTTGTGCTTCCTTAGTGACCAAAATAAGATGAGAACAGTTCCACTCCTCATATATTTTTTGTCTTGGATTATTATTGAATTAGGGAGCTCAATTAGGATTCATTTGTTTCGGCGGTGGCGGGTGGATCCGGCAGGTGGAAACAGAGTGTTCGAAACGGAGGGGGGGGGGGGAAGTGGCTGCTCCAAACGGAGCTTTTTGGGGCGTTTCTCAAGGCGGGCGGCTGGAAACGGAGCAAACGCCGCCGGAGGTTCATTTGTTTACCCGCTCTCCGACGGCGTTTGCCCAAAACGGAGCACCGAAATGCCCAAACAAATAGAGCCTTAGACATATATATGCATATAGATCTTTCTCTAAATTCTCTGATGTTGTAATACTTGAAGTATGAGATCTGCCAAGCTTATACTATCCAATCATGCATTATACTCTTTGAAGTTGTCTGTTTTGTTTATTTGGATTATTCTGTATGTTTGGTCATGTAGATGAGCATATCAAAAAATGGAGCATTGGCCAATTGGGAGTCCCATGTTTTGTTATTTTATAATAGAATATCAGAGTGATTAATATGTACAATAAGTTAATTTATTTTAATTAATTGTCGTTTATTTCTAATTTTAAAAAATGATATTTAAAACGCAGAACTGTTTTGCCAAACAACTTAACAGCTTCTTCGATTGAAATAGCACTGCAACAGCTGTTCTTACAAACAGATTCACAGATTCTGTCACCACTCTGCAAAACAGCTGATTATTTCATCACTGCTTCCCACCACTCTTTCTCCAAACGCTACAGTCGCACCAAACATAGCATAAGGCTATGTTTGACATTGTGGTGACGATCATGAATATGTGGGTTAAATTGTCATTCGTTAATGCTCACCTAAGAAACTTCATCCACTTTTTTGTTCAAACAAATGATGTTTGTTAGGTGATCCTTAACGAATGACGGTTTAGCCCATGCGGTTACCACCGCCAACACCATGCCAAACGGAGCCTAAGACGGTAAGACCCCTTTTGGCGGGACGGATCTGCGCCGTTCACACTAACGGCACCACCAGACAGTGAGTTCGACGTCATTTGTAACGCCCCTATCCGTCGTATAGCATATGACAGAAGGTCCGGCCGGGGCCCGACGCCATATACTACGGACATGTAAGGAGGTTACTTATTGTTTCCAAATCCAAATTCATTTATGAACGCGTCCTAACTCAGAACATTTTAGCGGAAGCATTTAATTTAAGAACTCATAATAGTAGGAATGTCCACCACAACAGATTGAACATGAATGATATATATATAATAACCAACACATGTTTTGGCCTTTCAGCCTTACAACCGTTTCATTTACATCAAGTGACTTCATACATCGGCACGTAGGCCGGCCACACATGAAAATAATAAAAAGTTTGTTTTGGGGCCTTCAAGGGCCCGCCAACTGCAGCACAAGGGCTTTAGCCCGCTATTTTCCACTTGGCTCTCCAGCACCTGCACAAACGGCCCACACAAATGTGGCAAACAAAGAAACGGTCAGCATTTTGCTGACCAATTTATAACGACTCCACCCTTACTCGGGGCGGCGGTTCTCCTTCCCATGCAAACAGCAGCATATATATGTATAGTGACAATAGCAAAGTGCATTTAAGCACCATTCACCACAGACGTAGGCTCAACGGTCACACGCCCCGTGCACTCCGGGCACATTTTCGGTGTACTGGACTTCCCGTGTATCACCACCGTTCAGATGTACTTAACTTGACGACTATGTCGTTCATAGGTACTTAACTTAATGGTAACCCTTGTCGTTCAGAGGTACTTAACTTAACGAACTATGTCGTTCAGTGATACTTAACTTAACAGTAACCCTTGTCGTTCAGAGGTATTTAACTTAACGACTATGTCGTTCAGAGGTACTTAACTTAACGACTGACTGCCCATTCAGAGGTACTTAACATGACGACCTAGTCGTTCAGAGGTACTTAACTTGATGACACAGTAGTTGGCCTCCACGGCTCAACTCAAACATAGGCCACACGGCTTTGTACCATTTCAGGCTGACACCTACCATTGCTGGGCAACTTAAGCTCACAGCTTCGCATACAATGACCCCCAGGTCTCTTAGAGACAGGCCACACAGTTTTAGCTCACTGTGAGCTATCGCCTGCGACATTAACTGTCGTCTGGCGACATCAACAGTTCCCCGAACTGTGATCTTTCCTGGGTATTTTCCTGGAGTTGAACTTCAGTACTCCCTGCTACTCTCCTTTCACAGGTACAACCCTCAGACTCCGTACAATTTCATGTTTATACTCAGAGTTTTCTCCGGCACGCAAAATAAACATCATCAATCCAGACCAACCCTGCGGATAGGCTTCACACATCATGTCTATTTTGTACTCTATATTTTCGGATTTATATGCAATATTAAACGGGGATCATACTGATCTACCAATTGGAAACCACTTTTTCTTCACCTTTTGGTGAGGGGTTTCATGCAAGTATGCATATTGAGGAGTTCACTTATCCAAGGAGAAAATCGTTACCCTGTAATTTTCTTCGGAGTCATGACCATGATCTTTAATCCAGATGGAATTGATCTGCACAACTTCCTCTACACAGATGTAGCGTCGACTCACGATTCTGATCCCAAACACACCTTGGATCAATCTTCTTTCTTGAGCTCCTGGACTTTTCCTCCTCTTCCCTCTCCATAACTCAGCAAGAGAGTGTGTGAGAAAAATGAGAATGAAATCTCAAATCCAGCTTTTATATGAAAGCTACCGCCACACGATAACTCCTACCGCTACGCGGTATCACAGACGGTGACTGCTTCGACCAGCCGGCGCCGCTATCCAAAGTTATCGCCCCGCGATAACTCCCTATCGCCGCGCAGTAAGATCTTTCTCGAGAACTCAACAATTCGTCGAGAGCGTTACACTACCGCGGTGTGGTAGCTTCTTACCGTCAGGCGGTAACAACCCTAGCCCTGGGTCTTTTAATTCACTGAGCTATCGCCGACGATAAGCCTATCGCTGCGCGATAACCGCCAATGACCACTTCTCCTTTTCGGGGTGTTACACCATTGACTTCAGGTGTATGAATATCCTACGGGGATTTGAAAGGTTCTCCTATGAGCTGACAATGATAATACTTATGTGTTATGATATTTGTTTTATATGTCCGCGCATGTAAAGATCGACTCGTAACGACCCGGTGAGTTTCGTGTCACTAGAGTGTAACGACTCTACGCTGGAGATACTATATAAGGTCATTCCACATTGATGAGCCTTAGTGGACTATCTTGAGCGGAACTTTCAACATTCTCAATATACTATTAGGGTTTTTTGCTCACATCCGCTCTCTCGCTCTCGCTTCCTTTCCTGAGTGCCGCTCGCGAATCACGTTTTTTTTTCTGAGTCGCCGCCGAATCGCAAGGAAGAAGGAAGCGGGATCGGCTAATTAAACCGCTCGAGATCAAGATCGACGGAAAATATCGGAAGGAAAGCTTCCCTCCCGTCGTAGATCTGCTCGGGAAGAAGCTGCTGCTTCTGTTTCTCTGCCGAAGTAGCCGCCAAATCAAAAGAATGCCGCCGGTTTTGACTGCACAGCCAGATTTCTTCCTGTCCCAATCCAGATTTGTCGCTCGTTCCTGTTTTTTCTGCAGAGATCGGAGGAGGTTGTCTGTAGCAGTTTTCCAGATCTGATGTTTCAGATGAGTTTGTCTCTAGATCGGGAAGAGAAGCAGTTTATCCCCAGTGCTCTAAACATCGCAAATCTATCGAGAAAGATCGCAAACCTTTTGTGATGCCGGATCTGTCGCCGCAATAATTTGTGGAAAACATTGTTTCATGAATTCAGATTGCCAGATCTTAATTTTTACCATCCTCCTAAATTTTTGATTGCCAGACCTTTTGTGAATCCAGATTGCCATATCACAATTTGTGGCTAACAGCTCTCCTAAATCTCTACACTTGTTGGATCCATTCCAACTCAACTCAATCTTGGACTTCATTGTTGGGTTTGGGTCATCTTTGATTCCTGATAAAGGAGGGGTTTTTTCAGCCTGCCACATTGTCGGATCTATCAAAAGAAAATAAAATTAGTATTTTTTGATTGTGTTGCTGATTGGATCTAGTCTTCAGCGACCGTATTCAGACGTACAGGAGGTGCAAATAACACTTGGATTGGATCCGAAGATTTTCTGACGTCTTCACACGGCTCAGGTGACCTAGTTCTAGTATTTTTATTTTTGTTTAAATCTAGAAATATGTCGAAGAAAAACGCACTCGACACCGTAAAGATGCAATCGTTTGACGCCCCCGACTTTCTCAGTTGGAAAATTCAAGTACAACTAGGAATGAAGGAACGCGAGATTTTCTATATTGTTCAGAGCAATTTCGCTTCTACCGTCGAGGACGTCGACGAGTACCAGTGGAACAAGGATGAAGATTTCTGCGTGGATTACCTGTTGAATTCCTTGAATCCTCGTCTCTCGTTGACCTATCATGCTTACAAGACTACAAAAGAGATATGAGATCGACTGAACGCGCATTTTCAAAAGGAGGAAGGACTATCAAAGTAGCTCATCGGAGAGACATTCTTCAACTTCAGATTCAAAGCGAACGTGCCTATCACTTCTCAACTCTTAGAGCTGATCAACCTGCGTTAGAAGCTGGATGATGATCATTCGAAGATGGATGACAACCTCTTTGTGTACATGATTCTCAGTAAGCTGCCTTCTGAGTGACTCTTTTTCAAGACCGAGATGCACAGACTAAAAGAGAAAATCAGTTCGGATGAACTAAAAAGGTTCATCCATATTGAGGACCAAAACGTCGCTGGGAAAAGCTTGCAGCAGGTTGCGCAGCCGTCACAGGCTGTCAACTTCGTTTCACGTCCTAGTAAGCTTTCTCAGAAGCCCCCGACACCTAAGGGTAATACTCCCGCACCGTTGACGGTCAAAAAGTCTTCTCTCAAAAGGAAGAAGGGCAAGTGCCACAACTACGACAAATGGGGTCACTGTGTCGCTGAATGCAGGGGTCCGAAGAAATAAAAGGAGGAAGCCCCACAAAATGTGACAAACATGGTGGTCGATAACTCTGATCTCAAGTACTTTGTGGCTATGATTGAGAGTAGTCGTCGTAGTGCGTCGCCTGAGTGGTGGCTGGACAGTGGTGTTACCTATCACATCACAAATGACAGGGGTCTTCTTTCAAATGTCACAACGGTCAAGGATAGAGTTGAAAATGCAATGAAGGAGAGACATATGTTACTTATGCTGGTACTGTAGAGCTAATACTCTCTTCAAGTAAAACTTTAATATTACAACATGTTAAAGTAGTTCCTAACTTAACAAAGAATTTGATTTCTATGAGTTTGCTTGATAAAGCTAGAATGTCTTTCACAACCATGAACGGTAGAATAACGTTAACTGTTAATTCTCACTACTTTGATTGTGTTCACCTTATCAATGGTATGTATAGACTTAGCCTAAATAACGAATGCATAAACCAAGTGAGCTCAACTCTGATTGATCTGAAGCTATTACACAATAGACATGGACATATTCACTATAAGAAAATGCGAGATCTAGCTATGAGTCAAAACATCCCATTAGATCTTTCTATTCAATTTGATAGGTGTGAGGTTTGTGTCCAGACTAAGATCACTAGAAACCCTTACAAGATAGTTTCTAGGAGCACACAACTTTTGGAGTTGATACATTCTAACCTCTGTGATTTTTGTAGTCATGCCACTACAGTGGGAAGGAAATATCTAATTACTTTCATCGACGATTTTTCCAGATATTGTCATGTTTACCTGTTGAAATCGAAAGATGAGACATTTGAGACCTTTAAGATCTTCAAATCTCGGGTAGAAAATCAATTAAATCTAAAGATTAAAAGACTTAGAAGTGATCGAGGAGGAGAGTATACTGCAACTAGCTTTAATGACTTTTGTGCCTCTGAGGGTATAATCTTAGAAACCACGACTCCTTACTCACCCCAGTCGAATGGTATTGCTGAGCGTAAGAATAGAACTTTAACAGAAATGTTGAATTCTATGTTCTTCACCGCTGTCATGCCTAATTCATTTTGGGGGGAAGCAGTCCTAACTGCAAATAACATTCTAAATAAAGTGTCTCACTCAAAGTTCAACTCTACTCTGTATGAGTTGTGACATGGCCATCCTTGTAGGTATGACACTCTGAAGACTTGAGGCTATATTGCTTATGTAAGAATACAAGACCTTTAGAGACTTAAGGTGAGACTTAGAATAACGACCTGCATTTATCTAGGTAGTGCAGAAGATAGTGCAGCTGACAAGTTTCTGAATCTATCCACTAATACAATGATGGAGTCTAGAGATGTTATTTTCTTTGAACATACATTTATCAAAAATCATAGCTTGACCGTATTTGGGTCTACTAACATGATTTTAGAATCTACGGTAGAACCTGAAGCTGGCCCCTCTAGCACTGCTCTCCAACCTCTAGAGGTGGAACCTATTCCTCTTAGAGTATCTACAAGAGATAGAATCTCTAAGCAATTTGGTGAGAATTTTGTCACCTACCACTTAGAGGATGATCCGTTTTCCTATCAGGATGTAATGAGATCTGGAGATGTGTTAATATGGGTAGAAGCTATCGATGATGAGATGAACTCGCAGGCTACGAAACAATACTTGATATCGAGTTGACCTACCAAAAGGAGCCAAAGTCCTAGGATGCAAGTGGGTACTGAAGAAGAAATTACACCGTGATGGATCTATAGCCAAATATAAAACACATCTAGTAGCTAAGGGTTATAAACAATATAGAGAGAATTGATTATTTTTATGTTTATTCACATGTATGTCACATATCCACTATTAGGATTCTTCTTGTCATAGCTTCTATTGAGAACTTTATAGTTCATCAGATGGATGTAAAAACATCCTTCTTAAATGGAGAGCTTGATGAAGAGATCTACATGGCACAACCTGAAGGTTATGTACATAAGGATCTAAGAGATAAATTGTGCAAGCTCGATAAATCAATCTATGGGCTTAAACAAACGCCTAAGATATGACAATTAAATTTGACCAAGTGGTAAATAACATTAGATTTCAGTCCAGTCTCTCAAACAAATGCCTCTACTACCGCTCGATGTCAAATCAAACAGTCATCATATGCTCATATGTGGATGACATGTTGATTCTGGGGTCAGACCTTGCCGCAGTGAGGGATACTAAATTCGCTCTCGCGAAAGCATTTGACATGAAGGATCTTGGTCCTGTAGATATCCTATTAGGTATGAAAGTTTGAGTGGACAATGGACGTGTTACTCTAAGTCAAGCTCATTACATTGAGCAGATTCTCACTACTTGGAGTTATAAAGACTGTAGACATGTTGAAACACCAATTGATCCAAATGTCAAGTTGAGTGCGAATGAAGGGACCAACGTTGACCAAGTAAAGTAATCAAAGATCATTGAAAGTCTCATATATGCCACAAGTTGCACTAGACCAGACATTGTCTTCTCGGTAAGCATGTTGAGTCGCTTTACCAGTAATCCAGACAAAGAGCATTTAGATGCCTTAGATCGACTGATGAGGTACCTGAAAGGTACTAAAGATAACGTTCTGTGCTACACTGGTTACCCTCCTACGTTGGAAGGATACTCTGATGCCTCTTGGTGTTCAGAAGTTGGGAATAACAAGTCCACCAGTGAATTTATTTTCACTTTGAGTGGCGCTGCAGTCACTTGGAAATCCAAAAGACAGACTTGTATAACTTTGTTGTTTATGAAAGCCAAGTTGTTTGCCTTCGCTTCAGCTGGTGAACAGACAGATTGGATTAAAAATTTGATTCTAGACATTCTCTTGTCTAGACTTCAAGTCAATTCTTTGAGCTTGTACTGTGAAAATCAAGCAGCAGTCGAAGTCGTGAAGAATGTCCTTTTTAATATTAGGAGCCGACATGTACGACTGAGACACGCTCTATTGAATTATCTGAAAAACATGGCATTATCATTTTGATCGATGTGCGATCGAAGGATAATCCGGCTGATCTACTAACGAAAGGAATGCCTAAATACCGATCAATCAAAATAGTGGGGGAAATGAGACTCACGGCTGTTGAAACCGAGAAATCGGTCTTTATGGAGTTCGGGGTCCCTAGAAAGGGGTGACCTCACACTTACTGCATTCGGGCGAATGTCACGGACCAAAGGCTCAGGAAACAAGTAACAGACCCTCGGCTCTAGCGCGGAGGTCTCACCTCACACCCGGAAGACCTTGGAGATCTCCCCCTCCATAGCCAATGCTGAGCTAGGTGCCTTGGAGGATGAAGAGAGAGTGAAAAAGTGATCTCCACCAAGACACCCCTAAGGGCCTATTTATAGTTTTCTGGGAATGTCCTGCAAATAACCAACCTCCACTTCTCTGAAAATTACCGAAATGCCCCCGAATTGGCCTGCCAACAGCCAAATCCCGCTGTTCTAAGCGGCTAATTGCAGTCCACCGGGGGTAGTCCCTCAAGCCGGGCGAGCGGGCGGATAGGCGAGAAGCGAGGGGCGTCCTAGGCGAACAAGCGGCCTACGAGTGGCGACCTGGCGGCCTGCTCGGCCACTAGGCGGGCTGGAGCCGGGCGAGCTGCGACCTGCTTGGCGAGCTGCGGCCTGCTTGGCGAGACAGCGGCCTGGTTGACGAGACGCGGCCTGGCGAGCTGCGGCCTGCTTGGCGAGCTGCGGCCTGCTTGGCGAGCTGCGACCTGCTTGGCGAGACGGCGACCTAGTTGGCGAGACGCGGCCTGGAGAGATGCGACCTACTTAGCGAGACGCGGCCTGGCGAGCTGCGGCCTGCTTGGCGAGACGACGGCCTGGTTCGCGAGACGGCGGCCTGGTCGGCGAGACGCGGCCTGGCGAGCTGCGGCCTGCTTGGCGAGACGCGGCCTGGCGAGCTGCGGCCTGCTTGGCGAGACGCGGCCTGGCGAGCTGCGGCCTGCTTGGCGAGACGCGGCCTGGCAAGTTGCGGCCTGCTTGGCGAGACGGCGGTCTGGTGGTTGGAGACCTGGGCGACTCCTCAAAGGGGCCGGCGGGGAGACAAATATTTCCTCCTCGTACTCGTATTTATGCAGGTCTACCCAAAATTGGCCTCCAGGAGTGCAAAACTCCAAAAAAGCTTAAAAACGTGCACCAAGACTTGCACCTTGTTTGGGGCCCCCTATTCACAAATACAGAGTTGTACACAATCCCCGCTCTTTTCGAGCGGGTTCAGTGCCCGAAAAAAAACGTCCAACCCAATGTATTCGTTGCGTAGCCTTCTTGGAGTCGAAAACTCTTGGCCTCCCCGGGGGGGTCAATCTGTCCAGCCAGCTAACGTGAGCCTGAGTGACGAGACGGCCTCGGGGTAAAAAACAATTGGCTTCCCCGAGGGGTCAACCTGTCAAGCCAGCTAATGAGAGCCTGGATGACGAGACAACCTCGGGGTAGAAAACACTTGGCCTCCCCAAGGGGTCAACCTGTCAAGCCAGCTAATGGGAGCCTGGATGACGAGACGACCTCGGGGTAAAAGTACTTGGCCTCCCCGAGGGGTCAACCTGTCAAGCCAGCGCTAGGATGACGAGACGGCCTCAGGGTAAGTTCTACTCACCCCTCTGAGAGATCAACCTACCCTGCCAGCTAGTGGGAGCCTGACAGCGGAATCATCTCGAGGTGAGACCTACTCACCCCTTCGATAGATCAACCTGCCCTGCCAGCTAGTGGGAGCCTGACAGCGGAATCATCTCGAGGTGTGACCTACTCACCCATCCAAGAGATCAACCTGCCCTGCCAGCTAGTGGGAGCCTGACAGTGGAATCATCTCGAGGTGAGATCTACTCACCTCTCCGAGAGATCAACCTGCCCGGCCAGCTATTGGGAGCCTGGCAGCTGAATCATCTCGAGGTGAGACCTACTCACCCCTCCGAGAGATCAACCTGCCCTGCCAGCTAGTGGGAGCCTGACAGCGAAATCATCTCGAGGTGAGGCTTACTCACCCCTCCGAGAGATCAACCTGCTCTGCCAGCTAGTGGGTGCCTAGAAGCGGAATCATCTCGAGGTGAGGCCTACTCACCCCTCCGAGAGATCAACCTGCTCTGCCAGCTAGTGGGAGCCTGACAACGGAATCATCTCGAGGTGTGGCCTACTCACCCCTCCGAGAGATCAACCTACCCTGTCAGCTAGTGGGAGCCTGACAGCGGAATCATCTCGAGGTGAGACCTACTCACCCCTTCGAGAGATCAACCTGCCCTGCCAGCTAGTGGGAGCCTGGCAGCGGAATCATCTCGAGGTGAGACCTACTCACCCCTCCAAAAGATCAACCTGCCCTGCCAGCTAGTGGGAGCCTGACAACGGAATCATCTCGAGGTGAGGTCTACTCACTTCTCCGAGAGATCAACCTGCCCTGCCAGCTAGTGGGAGTCTGGTAGCGGAATCATCTCGAGGTGAGGCCTACTCACTCCTCCGAGAGATCAACCTGCCCTGCCAGCTAGTGGGAGCCTGGCAGCGGAATCATCTCGAGGTGAGACCTACTCACCCCTCCGAGAGATCAACCTGCCCTGCCAGCTAGTGGGAGCCTGACAGCGGAATCATCTCGAGGTAAGGCTTACTCACCCCTCCGAGAGATCAACCTGCCCTGCCAGCTAGTGGGAGCCTGACAGCGGAATCATCTCGAGGTGAGACCTACTCACCCCTCCGAGAGATTAACCTGCCCTGCCAGCTAGTGAGATCCTGACAGCGGAATCATCTCGAGGTGAGACCGACTCATCCCTCCGAGAGATCAACCTGCCATACCACCTAGTGGGAGCCTGACAGCGGAATCATCTCGAGGTGAGGCCTACTCACCCCTCTGAGAGATCAACCTGTCCTGCCAGCTAGTGGGAGCGTGGCAGCGGAATCATCTCGAGGTGAGACATACTCACTCCTCCGAGAGATCAACCTGCCCTGCCAGTTAGTGGGAGCCTGACAGCAGAATCATCTCGAGGTGAGGCCTACTCACTCCTCCGAGAGATCAACCTGCCCTGCCAGCTAGTGGGAGCCTGACAGCGGAATCATCTCGAGGTGAGCCCTACTCACCCCTCTGAGAGATCAACCTGCCCTGCCAGCTAGTGAGAGCCTGGCAGCGGAATCTTCTCGAGATGAGACCTACTCACCCCTTCGAGATATCAACCTGCCCTGCCAGCTAGTGAGAGCCTGACAACGGAATCATCTCGAGATGAGGCCTACTCACTTCTCTGAGAGATCAACCTGCCCTGCCAGATAGTGGGAGCCTGAAAACGGAATCATCTCGAGGTGAGGTCTTTCATGGATCACAAATATTTTTCAGCGGTCCATGTCATCAATCATAGTTGATACAATGCAAGCAAAGTTCATTACAAGAGATGATCCACTTCTTTCCTACTTCCCTCTTCCCTCGAGAATCATCGGATCCCTCCCTGGGTGCCCACATCAACCCTGTCCTCACATCTCTCCCATGCCGCCTCAGGTTGGACTTCTTCATTCCGCACCGGATTTTGCGCTTGTTGAGACTGTGGAGGCTGTGGTGTCGAATCTCTTGTCCTTCTCAACTCCAGGAATTCGGGGCAAGTAGCTGTTACATGGTCTTCCTCCTGGTGGAACTCACAGTAGGGTAACTCTACTCTGACTCTTCTCCTTCCCGCGCGGTTCCTCCTCTCCCTTCGACCAATCTTCATTGCTTGTTGCGGTGGGGGTAGGAGATGCCTAGGGGCTTGCCTTTGGAAGTTAAACCTCCTTTGGCCTCCCTGAAAATCCCCCCCACCTTGAATGAGACCTATTCCTGGACCCTGAACGGGTCCTCCCTATTGCCTCCAACCTGGCTCCTGACCTTCTTGAGGTCCCTGGAGCCCCTGAGCTTCCTGCTCCTCTCTCCTTCTCCCCTCCTGATGCCTCGAGCCACCATGCTCCTTCGACTCTACCTCTGTCAATCTTGCCAACTTCTTGACAAACGCCTGGTCGGCCGCCTCAGTGGCTATCTCCTCTGCCGCTCTTTCCATCAGCTCCTCGAAGGAAAGGGGGGCCTTTCGGGTCAGGCTCATCTTGAAGAACCCCTCGCGCAACCCCACCGTGAACGCCATCTGGAGGGCATACCCTGGCATCTCCTGGATATCCGGGATCTCCTCTTGGAACCTTTCAACGTAATGGGTCAGCGACTCCTTCTCCGGCTCAAGTCCTCGAACCCATAGATCGATCTTGGTGGGAGTTGGTGGAACCAGTCCCTTGCTTTGTCCTTCAACGTGATCGCGAAGAGGCGACACTTGAAGGCATCCGTCATCGGCCTGATGGAGACGACATCCTCAAACCACTGCAGGTGCTGGACAGGGTCATCCTTCCCGGTATAGTAAGCCATGTCGGGCTCTCTGAACCCCTCGGGAACGGGAGCTGAGATGATCAGCTCGATGAAGGGTGACCCCCTGAGTGGTGGTCTCGCAACCTCTACTCGCGCGACCTGCTCGCCTGGAAGGCTGACACTCGCCGGGCTGGAGAACAACTCCCGGCCGGTGAGGTCTCGCTCGACCCCATCTCCCATCCTCTCCTTCCTGGGTCGTCTTCCTGGTGCACTTCCTTCTCCCCCTGCTGTGGTCATCTCGCCTAGGTCCCTGGGAGGCAGCTCGCCGAGAACCCTGGGAGCAGTCTCGCCAAGACCTTTGAGAGCTAAGTCCTGAGGGGTGGGAGTTGAGTCGTTACCTTGAGGAGCAATACTTCGCAGCATCTCCATGATGCCTTGGATGGATGTCATGAACTCTTCTCTTCCCACAAAGGGTCCTGGGTTGGGGAGCTCGTCGAGATCATCACTACCTCCCTGATCTTCAGCCATGACACTCTCCCGAGATCTTCTGTGTTGGTCACTCTCCATGCTCACCGCACCAAGATGTTGAAACCGAGAAATCGGTCTCTGTGGAGTTCGGGATCCCTAGAAAGGGGTGACCTCACACTTACTGCCCTCGGGCGAATGTCATAGACCAAATGTTCAGGAAACTAGGAACAGACCCTCGGCTCTAGTGCGGAGGTCCCACCTCACACCCGGAAGACCTTGGAGATCTCCCCTCCCTAGCCAATGCTGAGCTAAGTGTCTTGGAGGATGAAGAGAGTGAAGAAGTGATCCACACCAAGACACCCCTAAGGGCCTATTTATAGTTTTCTGGGAATGACCTGCAAATAACCAACTTCCACTGCTCTGGAAATTACCAAAATGCCCCCGGATTGGCCTGCCAACAGCCAAATCCCGCTGTTCTCAGCGGCTAATTGCAGTCCACTAGGGGTAGTCCCTCAAGCCGAGCGAGCGGGCGGTTAGGTGAGAAGCGAGGGGCGACCTAGGGGAACATGCGGCCTGCGAGTGGCGACCTGGCGGCCTGCTCGGCCACTGGGCGGGCTGGAGCTGTGCGAGCTGCGGCTGCTTGGCGAGCTGGGGTTGCTTGGCGAGTTGCGGCCTGCTTGGCAAGATGGCGGCCTGGTTGGCGAGACGCGGCCTGGCGAGCTGCGGCCTACTTGGCGAGACGGAGACCTGGTTGGCGAGACGCGGCCTGGTGAGTTGCGGCCTGCTTGGCGAGACGGCGGCCTGGTGGTTGGAGACCTGAGCGACTCCTCAAAGGGATCGGGGGAGACGAATATTTCCTCCCCATACTAGTATTTACGCAGGTCCACCCAAAATTGGCCTCCGAGAGTGCAAAACTCTCAAAAAATTTAAAAACGTGCATCAAGTCTTGCGTCTTGTTTGAGGCCCCCTCTTCGCGAATATGGGGTTGTACAAAGGCGATTTAAGTTCAGTCTTAAGTTTAATGTTAGACGATTTAGTTCAGCATTAGTCCAAATGTTTTGATTTTTCCACTTTCCTTTTTCAAAGCAAGAGTGTTGTGCTCCACTGATGTTTGGGGTTGCTGATTACGAATCTGTTAAGTTATTTCATTTCACATCTGATGCTAACAACTTCATCGGGATTCGTCTACCTTATCTTGGATGAGAGTGTTATTCCACATTTGATAACACGATCTGACTCGGTTTGGCTTTTCTTCTGTTGATTGGTTCCATTCCACACTTGATGAGTTCCAATTAACTTTAAAAGAATAGTAACTGTGACATTCCATATAGAAACACAGATATAGCTGCGGTATCCAGAAATCTGATAATCGTTTCATTTGGAAACAAATAACAGATTCTGAGGTAGAACCTAAATACTCTACACATGCTTCATCTTACTGTACTACATTTATATATGTAGAACTAGATACTTGTACATTTTCTATGGTTGAATTCATTCTGAATGAACTTCTCTGTTGAAAATTACAAGAGCTGTTGTTGATGGAGGAACACTTGCAGGTTGGGATCCAAAGGAGGATGACTTGCTGGACGCTGACTTCTAGAGTGTTTGTTTGGTTTTTTGTCTTTAACTTAGAGCACTGCTTAGCTCTCTTTCCTTTTCATCTGTTGTTTGGATTATCTTTTGTTGCTCTTCAGTTGGTCATGAGACACTATGTGTGCTAGTACCTAATTCTATGATTGTACTTTTGACTATGATGAGTTGTTGGTGAGTTTATGTTTTATTCTTATGCGTGCATACTAACTTCTGTTTTTAAGTCTAATTTATTTTCACAGATGTTGTGGACACAGTTGTGTATTGAGTTGAATTCTGGTTGAACATTACACACACCACCCTTTTTTCCGACGCCGGTCTCACCACGGACATATGAGGAGATTGTTATGATATTTATTTTATATGTCGGCGCGTGTCAGGACCGACTCGGAAAAACCCTATGAGTTTCGTGTTACAAAAATGTAACGGTTTTACGCTGGAGATACTATATAAGGACATTCCACATTGACGAGCCTTAGTGGACTATCTTGAGTGGTTGTCTTCCTCCAATTTATATTGCTAGACAAACTTCACACGGATAATGGTCCCCGAGAGGAATAATAATTATGTACGGGTAGCACTCATTTCTCCGCGAGCGGGCGAAATTTAAGCCGTTGATCTCGCATATCCAACGTCAGTGATCTCGCCGTAATTAAAAAAGAAAAACAAAGAAAAAAGCACAAATTTTGAAGCCTAATTAAATGGCGAGATCGCTACCCGCGCTCATTCCTCTGAAAGCATGTAGCAGATCCAAGAATTATTTTCCGGAGAGGGACTATCATTTTTTATAATAGAAGCCCTTACCATTTAATTTGTATAGACAAGCATTAATATTGATCCAATTATAACTTATATTAATAATATTTTTGAACAAAAAACTTTGCAATTGCTCGTGTTTGTGATGACACATATATGTTTTTAGGAAGAAGTTCTAAGTTGATAATTTATCCTCTTTCATGTTGTCGACTTTACTTTTCTTCTTCCCATTTTTTTTTGCCTTATTTTTTTGCAGAACATGTTTAAAATGAAAGTGTTTATGTTTTATGGTATCTCTCCGAGTTTGCGTTTCTTTCTTTGAAGATCAATCAAATCGAAAAATCTTCATACAATGTGTTCCATTCTGCGAGGGATGGATGTGGACCAATTTTGAGCAAGGCGATCGAGGTCGAGGGAGCCAACCGGTGACCAGTGTCGAGGGAAGCAGGCAGAGTTGAGGTCGCAACCGGCTTGGAGGGCTAGATTCGTTGTCTAGGTAGTAGGAGACAAGAGAGATGCGAGGTAGGAATGTGATTTAGGCTCCGTTTGGGGGGACTTATTTTCACCAGCGAAGCGGTTATGACCGTCTGAACCGGACCTTAATTACGGTCCGATTCATGTGATCGTAACAGCTTGACTGGTGAAAGTAAGTTCCCTCAAACGGAGCCTTAAGGTTGAGTGCGGGTAGTATTTTTAAAAGAGAAGTTTTAGAATAAAATTTGAAATTGTTTGATGTGCGGCTAGCCAGGAAATACTATGCTTTTTTAATAATTCTCATTTCTTATGCATCAATTCAAACATGGTTAATTTAGAATTCAAAGGTAACCATACTTTTAGGGTGATGTTATTAGCAAACTCATTTCCGCTGCTAGCAAACCATTACTGTTAGCAAACCATTGCAATTGAAAATGGTTATTTGAAAACCATCTTGTTATTAGCAAACCACCAAATAATTAAAAAAAACTCAATCATATAATAAGTTGTTTCATTCGTTCTTAAATACTAGGTATACTAGATAATTTTTGGTTAATATTAACATATCATTTATGTAAACAAAATTTCTCAAAATGCTCTAAATCTTCTTTAAATGTCTCATAATATCTTCAAAAATACCAAATATTTTGACGCGCCACAATTTCTTTGACCATATTCTGCAAAAAACAAACATGCAATTTCATGAGTCTTCAAATTAGTGAACATTATACTTAACATAACGTCAATTCATGTGAAATAAATTGCATAAATTCACCGTTGTTCTTTCTTCAAGAATATGTATAAGTGCAATGGAAAATTCACAAATGACATGTTCCACCTACCACTGCATAAAGAAATAATCAAACAAATTTAAACATTAGTAGGTAATAGGTCATTGAAAATAAACAGTAAGTAATCTAACCTTTCATTCTTTTGAATTGATTATGCATTCCCATGTAGTTGTCAATTGTGTACGATATCGCCTCCATGGGGAGTAGAGCGGTGGTAGTGGACTCCCTTCTTTCATGCACAATCCCCCGAAATGGTTACCATTTATCAAGCCGATGAAGATGACTTTCAGGCTTTGCGGAAGCGGTGAATCCAATGACAAAAAAAAACTCAAGGCATGCATTACACTAAATTTATAGTAATGTTATTGAAGTAGTTTGTACGGTATTTAAATATAGTGATTTAGAGTTTTAAAACATGATGTGCATGATATAGTAATAATAGTTGGTTTTATAGTTGAAAATACCTATGATGCGATTATTCAGTGCAAAGGGAGGCGCTTGGACTTCATCAAGGACAACAGTCAGCTTGGAAGTGTGTATGCTGATCCGTGCCAGGATTCTCCTATCATTTCAGCGGTATGTGCTCAGAAGCTGTTTCATTCTGATTGTTTCGCTTGTTTAGTCTCGGCCGTTGGGAATGCTTTGATTTCTTGAATTGGGAAGACCCCTGACTTTCTGTTCTGCTGATGTGCTCTACTGGATCTCTCTTTGACATATCTAGAATTGGGAAGACCCCTGACTAACTTTGCACTATACACTTTTGATAAATATTTAACATTAATGTGTGCCTGTCTTCTATGTCATAACTCACAGAGTGATTGTCAGTAAGCAATAAGACACAAAATAAGAACATTAATACTAAGCAAGTACCCCCTGAGATGTAAGGAATTTGAAAAAATTGCGAGATATATTTCCCCCCTATATCTATACCAAGCATTATGATTTTTTCCGAGAGTTGTATTTCAATCATTTTTGCTAATTCAAGATATTTAAAAAGAACCCCGGATTTCATAAAAAATAAATATATTCATATTGTTATAAGTGTTGAAGAAGAAGAAGAAGCAAATCGGCAACGGCTAGGGCAAAATCAGAAGAGGAAGAAGAAGAAGAAGAAGAAGAAGAAGAGCAAATCGGGGGGAAAACAGGGCAGCGGCTAGGGCCTGGGGGCAAAAACAGAGAAACGACTAGGGCAAAATCAGAAGAAGAAGAATAAGAAGAGCAAATCGGGGGGAAAACAGGGCAGCGGCTAGGGCCTGGGGGCAAAAACAGAGCAACGGCTAGGGCAAAATCAACAGAAGAAAAAGAAGAAGAAGAAGCCTGAACCTTGGGTTGAGGAGGCGGAGGAGCAGTGACGATCGGTGGACTCGGGAGCGGCAACGATGGACTCGGGAGCGGCAACGATGACATGTGCCCTAATGGTTTGTTAGCAGGAGATTTTTTGGATAGAAAAAATAAGTAAATAATCATGAACCCGGTTTATTTTGGTTTGTTAATAGCCAAAATGGGTTTGCTAATAACAGCACCCTACTTTTAATCGTAAATGGCACAATAGTAATTATACAAAAATCATTACATTTAAAAATATTTTGAAAATTAAATTGTATTTTTTTGTTGTTGTAAAACGATGGTCCTTTTTTCCTATTCTCTCTTTTAATGGTTAATAGTCAAAACAATATTTCTTTTTATTATATATATATATATATCTTTCATTATTATGAGGGAAAAGTTGTCTTTGATGAAACATTCAAAAATATCAATTATGCCCATATTTTTATATTTTAATGACTTGACATATATTATAATCTATTTCAAAAAAATTAAAATACAATGTTCATTCAAGTAATTACATTATCAAAAAATTAGAAGTAATAATGAAAATTCATTTAAATTCCAAAAAAATTTTAGTAGAGTTCCTACACCTACTATGATAGGTTGTCATTAGGCATGTCAGCAGTCTATTTAAGGAAGATTGTCATTAGACATATCAGTTGTATTTTCGAGGTGATGACATTAAATCAATCAACTTTATTAAAGACAAAATTAATATTTTTAGGTCAAAATGTATATTGTTTTACAAAATAAAAATTGTAATATTTATGTATATTTTTTTACGGTCATTTTAAGTACTCATATGTATATGTTGCGGGCGAAACCCGCTTTGATGGGGCAGGCGAAAGTGCGAAACCCGTCGTCGCCGGTCGGGTACTGTCGCCCATGGCCATAGGGGCGGAGCCCCGTACCGGACACTCGTGTACATATATATATATAATTAAGAATTGGATGAAAAATAATTAGGGGCGGGATTAATAATTTGTACTATTTCTAAAATGTCAACAATTATTATAGGGTAGAATGTTGACCAATGCAATTATTATTATTTTAATTGTTTAAGTTAGAACAATTCCTTACTTTAAAAGTTTGGATCAATGCAGTGTAAGGTTACTGGTCTAGCGGTCGGGTTTGATGACTTGACAAGCTCGGACACAGAAATAGAGGGACAACTGAAAGCACCACATGTGCTGCGGCTGGGAGTGCTGAAATTGCTGAAGTGGAAGTCGGGCGGACTGAATGGGCAGTTTGCACAGACCGCGCGTACTAGGCGGATAGCCTAGTTGGACCGTCGGTTTCGGCTGTGGTTCTTTTCTGGCGATCTGCACCAACACACATTTTGGTGGAGTAACCGGGCGGATAGGTTTGTTTATCTGCAGGTAGCGGCAGACTCCTTTGGAGGTCACCAAGTTTGGCAAGGTCTCTGGATCGCAAGAAGGCAGGCAGATATCGCGGACTGGGATGGCTTTCCGTCAGGTCGCTGGTGTATTCTCGGGCGAGGAAGTTCAAAGATCGTTGGGGTGGATTTGGTCGGGCGAGGAAGTTCAGATATCACCGAGAATGAGGCTAAGTCCAAGCCTAAGGATGGAGGATGGGGAAGTGCTTTTATGACGGGCACTTGTGTCCGGGAACTTTCCTCCATCGACTATCAGGAGGACTGGATCATGGACTCTATGTGTGGTCATCAACTCACCGAGGATGTGTCCAAATTCTCATCTCTACAGGTGTACAAAGGTAATGCTGTCATTATTATTGTTGATGATATTGTTCATGCGATAGAGAATAAGGGATCAGTTTCTTTAAGCAGTGATCGAAGGCCACTCACTTTGCGGAGTGTGCATCATGTGCCTGGGATGAAGAAAAATCTCTTCATGGTGTCCAACACGGTGGATGTTGGGTATCACGTTCTGTTCTGCCCAACAGAAGTGAGGTTTCTCAGGAACGTTTCAGCTGTGAAAGCTGATATTACTCATGTTGGAAAAAGGGTGAAGGTCTTGTTCGTTTGGTGACAAGTTCCTATGTTGACAAGATGATGGCTAATGATAGCACTGCTATTTGACATGAGAGACTTGGGCATATCAGGATGGATAAGCTGAAGGCTATGGCCGTAAGAGGCCTGATGCATGACCTGCCTAGTCTTTCGTCCTACGGTGATGGTCATATCTGTGAGGATTGTCAGTTTAGAAAAGCACATCGTGTAATGCCTCCCCCCCAAAGTTCCCGAAAATAATGAGTTGATTACCGGGGTTACCGCTAGGCCGTAGAGTTAACGCTAGTGACATCCAGTTGAATTAAATCAATCTTTGTTTCGAGAATGTACCGTGCAGCGGTAGAAAGTTAACGCGCGGCGATTCCACACGGCGCTCTCGACGAATTGATGCGTTGAGAGCCTACCGCATGGCAGTAGTGTGATATTGTGTGGCGATAACCAGAATAAATCAACATTAATTCGTCTCTAGACAGTACCGCCCGACGGTAATGGTAACGTTGGCGGTAGCTTGCCACATATCAGATAAGGTTGAGGTGTTCTTGAGCGGTAGCGCGGTGCCGATTGGGCCAAGCGGCCATTGCCTACGATACCGTGCAACGGTATCTATCTGATAAAGGCTTTAAATGATGTCATTTTCTCATTTTCTCTCATTCTCTCTCTCTCTCTCTCTCTCTTGGATTTGAGGAAGAAGAAGGGAAAGGTCATGAGAATAAGGGCAAGGGTGATCCAGCCATGTTGTGAAGGCGTTCATGTGGTCCGATTCGCAAGTCGAGGCCAAATCCATGGAGAGGAAATTATGGTGATCAATTCTATCAATAAGGGTAACGAGCTTTCTCCTTGGATAAGTGAAGTACTCAATTTGTATAAGTGCATGGAACCACTCACCAAAGGGTAAAGAAAAGGGTAGTTTCCAGCAGGTAGATTGTTGTGATCCCCGGTAGAAATTACATATAGAATCCAGAATCAAAGTATGGAATAAGCATGTTGTGTGAAGCTCATATGAACAAGTTGGTCTGGATTAGTGATGATTGATTTGCGTGCTGGAGAAGACTCCGTATATAAACGTGTAGTTTTCGGGGTTAGGGGGTATGCAAGATACTACAGTGATAGTGCCAGAGGTTGCCTCTAGGAAAATACCCAAAGTGGGGGACAAAATGATATTATGTCCCCTATCGCACAGCGGTAGCGCTAATGCCGATGGTAGCTCCTAATGAGCATTGCTTGTGAGGCCTATCTCGCGGAGACTTAGGGGGGCCTGTATGTGGAGTTGTGAGCTTAAATTTCTCCTCTCTATATATTGAGCTGTGAGTTTAAATTGCTCCTCTCTATATGTTCAACTATGAGCTTAAATTGCTCATCACTTTATGTTGAGTTGTGAGCTTAGATTGCTCCTCTATGGTGACCGTGATAACCAGCCTTGGAACAAAACATGGTTTGTATTCTGTGAATGGGAAAAGGGGAGGCTGACCCGCATCGCGACTTGGTGCGCCCGATGATTTGAGCAACGAGTTATGTCTGAACTGTACCTAGCCCTATGTCGTTCGACTTGGAGTGAGTCAGTGAGTGAATCTTGGAGATCACCTTGACTGTATCGTAGCCATAAGAGAGAGTCTTAGGCTTCGAGACGAAAAGACTGTTTAATGCTCAAAATATGCTGACCGTCGCTGAAAACGGAGGTGAGACCCTGATTATGTCCAGTACACTGATAATGTGCCCTGAGTGCACGGGACATGTGACCTTGCACGACAACGTATGTGGTGAATGATGCTTAAATTGCAAGTTGTGATGTCATTATATATCTATGCTAAATTCCTACATGGAAGGAGCACCGCTGCCCCGAGTGAGGGGTGAGGTCATTATAATTTGGTCAGCTAATGCTGACCGTTGTTTTATTTTGCCACATTTTGGTGGGTCATGCGACGCAGGTGCTGGAGATCCAAGTGGAAAGTAGCGGGCTGAATTCTCTTATGTTGCGATTGGCTATCCCTCGAAGGCCCAAAGACGAACGTTTACTGTTTTCATGTGTGGCCGACCTGTGTGTCGATGCACGAAAGACACATTTGTAAAGAAAATAGTTGTAAGGCCTTAAGGCCAGAACATCTTGTGTATTAAATATCATTCTTATGTTTTATAGTAGACAGTCCTGACATTTGGGTTCTATAACTAAGATAACTACTTCCGCTAGAATGTACTCTGAGTTAGGATGCATGAATGTTATGGTTTTAATGCATAACTCCACTAACTGTCCGTGGAATATGACGCGGGGCCCTGACTAGACCTTCTGTTATATTTTACGTGACGGATGAGGGTGTTACCATCACCTTCCATTCAACATATCACACACTAGGTGTAGAACATGACTTGAATGCATCCACGGTGACCTAACGGGACCTACCGTCACTTCCAGTCTCGACGGTAGCAGTACATGATTGTCCTTGTTGATTACGTTTCCAGGTATACTTGGGTATACTTCTTGAAAGAGAAGTGAGATGCGTTCGGGATGTTTGTGGAGTTCAAGGATCTTGTGGAGTTCAACATACCACAAACGGTAACATGATTTCTCTAACTTCTGAAAAAAGTTCCACATCCAACAAGAGCATACTTATGCTCACACTCCACAATAAAATGGAATTGTAGAGCGGAAGATCCATCATCTAACAGAAACCTGCAAATGCTGGCTTCACGCCTGAGGCATTCCCAGGGCCTTCTAGGAGAGGGAATGTCATGTGCGGCGTACATCATCAACAGAATGTCCCTCAATCCGAACAACATGAGGTCTTCTCATGAGTTGGTGTTCAAGGAGAATTCTAGTATGGAACATCTTCGGGTGTTCGGGTCAACTTGCTACGTACACGTTCCAAATGCGCTCGGGACAAAGCTAGATGCGAAAACACGGAAGCTAGTCTTTGTTGGATATGGTGAGTGAAAGAAGGGATGAAAATGCATGGATCCAGAGACACTAAAATTTGTTGTCTCCCGAGATATAGTATTTGATGAGGTAACGTCATACTAGGGTAGCTCATCTGCGGTGCTACAGGAGAGCAAGTCTGACGGGGGCAAGGAGAAGTTGCTTGAGATCTTCTGGTGGAGTTGCTTATGTCACCAAGTGCTCCGGTGACGTCTAGCTCTAGGGCAGAGGCTTCTGGATTAGGAAGTAGGGGGAGCAATGCTCCTGGTGTGCTCGGGATTAGAGCTAGTACAAAAGAAGCAGTAGAAGTGGTGGATCAGGGTCAAGCCCTATAGAGGTCTAAGAGGACAATGGTTCCACTAACTTGGTATAGGGATGGAAACATGGTAAGTTTCGTCTTATGTTTCTTTGCAGGTCCCTTGGATGAACGTTAGCCTTCATGCTTTGAGAATGCCACTAGAGTCAAGGAGTGGGAGGATGTCATGAATGAGGATATAACCGCCCTCAGAAAGAATGAGACTTGGGATCTTATGCCCAAGGTCGATGACATAACTCTTGTGACATGCAAGTGAGTGTATAAGCTGAAGAAGAAGGCTGACGGGAGAATCAAGCGGTACAAGGCTTGCCTTATGACTCGGGGGTTCTCTCAACAGTTTGGGGAGGATTATGAGGAGACGTTTAGCCCAGTGATCAAAATGATTTCAGTATGGGTGGTAGTTGCCTTAGTGGCTTGCTAAGGGTGAAAGTTTTGGCAACTTGACGTGAAGAATGCTTTTCTATACGACAAGATTGACAAGGACATCTTCATGGTTCAACGTCTAAAAGCTGATGTAGGCCCTCTACGGTCTGAAGCAGGCACCTCGTGCGTGGTATGAGAAAATTACAAAATATCTCTAGTTTTGTGGTTACTTTGCTTCAAACTCAGATTCCAGTCTGTTCATTAAGAAGTATGAGGAGCTTCAAGTCCTCGTTCTATTGTACGTTGACGATATGATCGTCACGGGGAACTTAGAGGAGAAAGTAGCTAGGCTCCAGACTGAGCTAGCTATCCGGTTCGAGATGAAGGATCTGGGTGAGCTTCACCATTTCCTTAGGCTCGAGGTGGAGAGGCAGAAGAACAGAGTGCTCGTTTCCTAAAAGGGCTATGTAGAGAGGATTGTCAAGCGATTCAACATGGGGAAGGGAAGAGCAGTTCCACTCCTCCGGAGGTTAGCTTAAAACTTCAGCTGGATGCCCTTCAGTGTTTCGGGCATTCGTAGGGGTCTTATATATCTGACTATTACTAAGAGAGATTTTGCAAACTCTTCGAAATGGAGAAGCCGCCTACTCTCCCGCCTCTTCTCCCGTCGCCCCTTCCGTCGCCTCTCTCGACACCGCTCCCGCTGCATATCCCGACCTCTTGTCGTTGTCTCTCTTGTCGCCCCTTCCGCCGTCTCTCTCATCGCAGCTCCCACCGCATTTCCCGGCCTCTCTGTCACTGCCTATCCGGTCGCAGGCATCGATTTTTTTTTCCATTGATTTTGAAGGTGCGCATGCCGCTTCTCTTCAATTTCATTTTGATTCTGCATATAGATTTTTAATATAGATTTTCTTTTTCATCTTCAGCATATTGAGAAGCTAATTTTCGTTTGAGATTCTGCATATGGATTCTACACATTGGTTTTTTCGTTCTTCGTTTTTTTTGTTTCCGTGCTGTAATTAGATAATTGTGTTGGATGGTTGATTTCTAGCCTCTTATGCCTTATTGTAGTTTATGAAGAGGGTGAAACATAAGTGTATTATTTGTTGTAATAAATGAAGTTGATTTTTGTTGTTCATACTTTCATTTGACTTACACAAAAACTGTTGTCAATTTTTTCATTTCCAAATTTTCATTCTTTTGTTCCTAATTTTAGATACTGGAATCAACCTCAGAAACCTCTAAAGATATTCATTGCATACAAACATGTTTCACGGTTGACCACTGAAATTTAAATTAATCAGGTTTATGAATTTTTTTATGTGTTTTTTGGTAATAAAAGTCTTTAAATTTGTACAGGTTTTCATTGTAGTGGATGTGATAGTTACCATATATTAAATGTCATAAATTTAGCATTTTTATGTTATAAACGTGTTATTTTATCGAACTGTTGCGCTGGACTTCTCATAAAATGATTTTTTTTATCTAAAACATTTGATTATGTAAGTTGTAGTGTTGGTTTGTTGTTAACAATTTTGATTTGTGATTAACAATTAGTTTGCACAGAGTATTTTTCAAAATATATGATTTGTCATTAACAATAATTTGCATATATCCAAATTTGATTTGACTTTAACAATTCTCTATTATATAAAAATGATTTTATAAAATTGGCAGATAAGTTAGAGTTACTTGTTTTTATTTAACGTGAGAAATAGTACAATGTATATGTTAGAGTTACTTGTTTTTATTTAACCTGAGAAATAGTATAATGTATTTTATAAATAAATTTAAAATTACTTTGACGTTATGATAAATATTTTTGAAATCTCAATTATACTTTACGTTAATGTGTATTAAAAATTTGCGTACAGTATTTCACTATTTTGCCCGAATTAGAATTACAAGTCTTTGCACGTGTAATTTTTTTCCGAAAATTAATTTAGTATATTTTGTGCAGCTTCTCATTTGAAGAAGTGGGTAGGCGAAAAATAATTACTATTGTTGGAATCATAAAAATTGATTGTTGCTGGAATTTGGGGGTGATCCAAGATTACTGGCCTATTGATCGACCTGGATGAGACACGGCGGGAAGATGCTAAAGAACACAAGAAACTATTCCAAATTACCTATAAATAATCTGTGTGCTGCAGCGATGAGGTCCCGCCACACACCTGAAAGTTTATATATAGGAACTTTCCCTCCTAAAGTCAATGCTGAGTTCGACACAAGAGATGCAAACACTGAACTCATGTACTCTCTCTGTGTGTGTGTGTGGGGGGGGGGGGGGGGGGGTAATGTGTCTTCTACTTGTGCCGTGTGGTCTTGTTTATAGGCAAATCAAAATGGGAGAACGTATGGTCTGCAAATAGCCGTTCCCTGCTTAACCAAAATAATATTCGCAAATCTATACAGTCTGAGTCAAGGTGAAAATTTGTGCTCGCCTTGTTGGACGAAGGCTTCTGCACCCACGGGCGGAACTATGACTGGGCACGCTAGGGCACGTGCCCGAGCGTCTTTTTCCGCGATTTTCATGGGGAGAAGAAATCCCGCTGCTCCCGCTGCTTCGTGCCCTAGCCCGCCAGGCTGCTCCCGCTGATCCCGCCAAGCTACTCCCGCCAGGTATCTTCTTCTTCTGTTTAATTCACTCCTAATTTTTTGTGAAATCACTCCAGATTATTTCCAGATTATTTCAGTTTAATTCACTCCAGTTTAATTAACTCCTAATTTTTTGTGAAATCAGTCCAGATTTCACAAGAAATCTGGACCGAATTTCAGTCCAGATTTCAGTTTAATTCAGTCCTGATTTTTTGTGAAATCTGGACTGAATTTCAGTGCAGATTTCTTGTGAAATCTGGACTGAATTTCAGTCCAGATTTCAGTTTAATTCAGTACAGATTTCAGTTTAATTCAGTCCTGATTTTTTGTGAAATCTGGACTGAAATTCAGTCCAGATTTCACAAGAATTCTGGACTGATTTCAGTCCAGATTTCACAAGAAATCTGAACTGATTTCAGCCCAGATTTCACAAGAAATCTGGACTGAATTTCAGTCCAGTATTCTATGGGTATTGGCGGAGCAATGAAACAGGATGTCTAGCCCCTTGTCACACCCTTTTAATAGTTTTTTGTTGGATTATATTTTCCTTTCCATTACAGTGGTTTGTAAGTAAGGCGTTTCACTTCAAACTTTGTGAGTTCTATTTTGATATGTGTGTAGCAGTTTGGTTGTATGGAATTCTTTTCTTCTCATTGCATAATTGCTTAACTTTTTAATAATTTTTTGCTGATCGTGGGCCTATTCTGACCATTTATTAGTCTGTTTTTTTTCAAACTTGTGATCATGCATGCACATCTACATAAAAACATGCATTGAAATACACTTGTTTTTATGTGTTTGTGCAGTTATGTGTGCACTGCTTGCCTCCGTGTGTGTATTCACATTATCCATTATATTCATCATTAACTTAAATCTTTTTTCGCAGTTATGTATTTATAGACACTGTTTACCGGTGATGTATATTTTCTTACATCAACAATCATCAGCATCATTGCCTAACTTTATCCCATCTGTTTGAGTTTGTTAATCCACATTCTCCATCCTCTCTCATTGATTGCTCCATCCCTATTCTCAATTTATTTACCTTCAATGCTACATTACAGGTTAACTCTTCCTTATTCAAGTATTTTTTGCACAACTTCTAGCAATGTTACCTTTTTTCTAACTCCTCTTTCCTCATAATAATTAATTTTGTCTATATAGTCTGCATGTACTACGTTCCATATACATGCACAAATTTTTTTTGCCCTTTTCGATCTGACCGTAGAGGTCACAGGTCAGTCACTTCTCTAAATCACCTTGATCTGTTTTAAGTTGTTCTTATAATGTACTTTAGAGAGCTTGTTCTTATAATGTAAGACAATTATTTTAGCTATTTCCTCTCTTAAACTCCCATAATCTTTAATTTCTTGCTCACCAAGATGAGTAAACTTATAATGTATCTCACTCCACTTGGTATAACAAATATATCCTGCAGAATCTAAATATGATCTCTCGGTCTAACTAAGAGAATCAACAATCTAAGAGAATCCTTTAGAACCTTAGGAATTTCCCTCGCGGGCCTGGTACGGTCGCGCTTGGCCGTAGGGGCATTGCCCCGTGTACCGTCAGGATTTGCCACCGTTTTGAATTCAGTACATGCTAAATTGTTATGGTCAGACAATCAAATTAGATACTTTTTTTTATCAGGTGCTAACGGTAATGTCCCGTCGATGTTATGCAGCGTTTTAGTTAGTGCAATGGAGAAATTTTTTTCTAAAAAAGGAGCATGTCAAAGTTCGTTAGATTCTCAGGAGATAGTTGCAATTGGTAAAAGAAGCCGCAAAGACGAGTTCAAAATTGAAGATTTACCTTCAGACCCGGGCTTAAGACTTCCTATCAACTCCTACGATGCAAATATTCAAGAGTCTATACGAAGATATTATTTGCAAAAGGGTCCTTGTCAACCTCATCTAGAAAGTTTTCCCCAAATAGAAATCAGAAACAAAGCTCGATGCTTTAATAAGAATTGGTTTAACGAGTTTAAGGGTTGGTTAGAATACAGAAAAAAAAAGATGCAACATTTTGCCTTTACTGTTATATTTTTCCTCAAAGGGGTTGTGAGCCTACTTTTACCACGAGAGGCTTCAGAAATTGGAAAGATAAATCAGTATTGGACAGACATGTCGGAAGTCATACTACTCCACACAATGCTTCTAGAAAACTCTGCGAGTCTTTGATGAATCAAAAACAGGGTATTCAAATTGTTTTTGCAAGACAAGATGAACAACAAAGTTTGAATTATCGCGCTCGTTTAAATGCTTCAATCGATTGTGTTAGATTTCTTTTACGACAAGAATTGTCCTTTCGTGGTCATGATGAAACTAAAGAGTCTACCAACAGAGGAAATTTCCTTGAGCTTTTGAAGTTTCTTGCATCACATAATAATGACATCAACTCAATTGTGTTACAAAATGCTCCTCAAAACTGTCAACTTACATCGCCTAAGATTCAAAAAGAAATAGTATCAGCAATTGCAATAAAGACAACAAATAAAATTTGTTGGAACACCTTATTACTAATTTGGGTCAGGATCACTATGTCTCTAGGAATTTATGCTTTGACCTTCTGTATAGATAATAGGTCAATTAGAATTGAGTCTAAGGGATCAGGAGTCTAGGTTTGGAAGCTGCCCTGAAGACCCAAGTTTTTTTGGAGACTAAGTCCAAATCGTCGAGCTCAGCACGACGTTTCGTCGAACTCCGGTCGACGATCGTCTAGCTCAACTATTGACAGATCGTCGAGCTCCATTCGACGATCGCTGAGCTCAACCCTCATAATATCGTCGAGCTCTGGTCGACGATCGCTGAGCTCAACTTCTCAATATCGTCGAACTCCATTCGACGATCGCTGAGCTCAGGTCGACGATTTTGACTCTGCACTGGATCCTTATCTCTGAGCTCAGTTCGACGATCTTTGAGCTCAGATCGACGATTTCTTTGCTGCTTGCATTTTCCAGTTCGCTGAGCTCAGCTCGACGATGAGAAAGAGAAGAGCCATCACTCTCTCACCCCCAGAGCTCAGTTCTGGTTTTTGAGACGAATCCAGTTATTTGGTTTTTGAGCACCTTTCAGATTCAAATTCAAATCTAGGGTGGTAGAAGATAGAAGTTGGGGAACCACTATATTTACTTGTGTTCTGCATGTTTTCTTTTTGTTTTTATCTTCTTGTGCTTATTCAGAAGATCTGCCAGCCATTTTCAGAGGCAGGTTGGTTAAACATACCATATCTGTTTGGTTGTACAGGCTAACACCTGAACCCCAAAGATCCCAAACTAGATCCTTCTTTTATCTTTCATTATTAGATTTAGCTTGCACAAATCATGGTCCAAAACAAAGATTATGCAAGCACCAGACCTCCAGTGTGCAATCTGTCAAAGTTTGCACTTTGGAAAGCAAGGATTAAACTCTACATGAATTCTATTGACGAGGACATTTTTAATTCTGTTTTGACAGTGTGTCCAAGACCTCCAGAAAGTACAAGCACAAATGCTGTTCCACCTCCATCAGGAACATATGCTGACATTAAAAAGTGGAAAGTAGCTGATGCCAAGGCAATGAACATTCTAGCTCAAACAATGTCAGATGACATTTTTCAAAAAGTAGCTGAATGCAACTCAGCCAAGGAGATCTGGGACAAGCTCTCAGAAATAGTTTCAGGATCAGCTGATGAGAGAAAGGACAGAAGATCTCATCTCATCTCCCAATATGAGAACTTCAAGAAGGGAGAAACAGAGTCAGTGGGAGAAATGTACAACAGATTGAGTCTAATTGTTAGTGAACTGAGGACATTAGACAAAGAGATCTCACTGACAGAACTGAATGATAAGATCCTAATGTGCTTCCCCAGCACTTGGGATTCAAGAATCTGGCCAATTAAAGATGCCAGAAGTCTGAATGAGATCACGACTGAAGCCTTGTTGGGTAAGCTCAAATCTTATGAGCTACTCATCAAGAACAGAGAAGAAGAACAGAAGGCTGCTTCTCCAGCCACAAGGAAAGAGAAGACTATAGCATTTAAGGCAGCTGAGGATCTGCCTGAAGAAAAAGGTACAGGCAATGATGAACTTCTCAGCCTGTTAGCCAAAAGATTCTATAAGATGGCCATAAAGGACTTCAGAAGAAGATCATACAAGGAGCAGGACAAGCCAAGGTATGACAAGTCCATTGGCAATAGCAAAGACATTATTTGCTTTGGTTGCAGGAAACCAGGGCATATGGTTCCTGACTGTCCAGAAAACAAGAACAAGGACAAAAGGGACAGAAAAGAAAGAAGAAAGGAGAAGGACTCCAAAAGGAATGGAAATAGCAAACCCTCCTCCGGCAGAAATAAGCACACAAGGAAAGGATTTGTTGCTGAATCCTGGAGTGAGACTGAAGAGGAGTCAGAAGCCTCTTCCAGCTCAAGTGATGATGAGGATGATGCAGAGGAAAAGGAGTTCTGCATGATGGCAATCAATGCCTCACAACACAACTCAGAGGAAGAGGAGTCAGAGTCAGACTCAGAGACACAACCTGAAGAAGATCAGGTAATCAGCTCTTTTGATTTCACTTCAGAAGATTTCAAACTTGAATTTAAAGCACTATGTTTAGACCTGCTAAAGTCTGAGAAAGAGATCATCTCTCTCAGAAATCAATTATCTGAACAAAGTGGTTTAAAATCAGAAAACCTCAAGCTCTCTCAGGAGTTGGAGAACCATAGGGAACAGATAGCTTCACTGAAGAGTGAACTCTCTGAGGCCAAGAAGCTTGAAGAATCTCTCAATGGGAGAAGCATCAAGCTGATGGACATCACAAGCACAGTGAACTCAAGATTCAACAGTACACTGGGCTTGGGTGCCTCATCCAGCCAACCTATTGTTCTAACAACCCCTATCAAGTTCATCTCTGACAAGGGAAAGGGAGTTGTAGAGGTTGCCAGGAAAAATTCTGATCTGCCTCAGAAAACTAAAGTCCAGTACAAATCGTCGAACGGAGATCGACGATCGCCGAATGAAGATCGACGATCGCCGAACGCAGCTCGACGATCTCAGGACAAATCGTCGAACGCTGATCGACGATCTAGGCCAAGATCGTCGAACGCTGGTCGACGATCCCATATACCTGACCTCAGCCATAGTCGACCGTCGAACGGAGCTCGACGATCTGACCCAAGATCGTCGAACTCAGCTCCAAGATCGTCGAACAGAGGTCAGAGCTCTGGAAAGTTTTTCAATGGCAAGTCAAAATTGAATCCTGAGGGTTCCTCATCCCAAACATCTAACCCTTATACTGAATGGATCTTGCCTCCAAGGAGATATCATCCTGAAGGATATAAGAGTCAGCCAGGGATGTCTTTCATTTCTGAATTTAAAGGTTATCAACCTAGGCCCAAGGTAAACTGGGTCAAAAACAAGTGAATTGTTTTATGTGCAGGTGAAGACCTATCCAACATCTAACCAGCAATGATATTTGGATAGTGGGTGCTCTAAGCACATGACAGGGAACAAGGACAACCTAAATTCCTTTAGAGCCAAGCTTGGACCCAAAGTTATCTTTGGTGACTCCAACTTTGGACAGACTAAAGGATATGGAGAAGTCCAGATTGGTTCTGTAACCTTCAAGAAGGTAGCATATGTGGAAGGACTGAAACACAACCTAATCAGTATCAGTCAGCTATGTGATGAAGGCTACCAGGTGACCTTCAGCAAAACCTTATGTGCAAAATCAAGACAGAGGACAACACAACTGTGTTGATAGGTAAAAGGAAAGGTAACATCTACCTAGTAGATTTTCTTTCAACTTCTATAGATATCTGTTTATTCAATTCAGTTTGTAGACCAAATGTTTTATGGCATAAGAGACTAGGACACCTAAACCTTAGAACTATTGCTAGGCTATCCAAGGACAATCTTGTTAGAGGACTACCTTCTGGCCCCTACAAGAAGGAAGGACTCTGCAAGGCTTGTCAATTAGGCAAGCAAACTAAAAACAGTTTTAAGTCACTTAATAAGAGTGATTCACCTAGGATACTGTATCTGTTACACATGGATCTATTTGGACCCATCACAGTACAAAGCCTAGGAGGGAAATCCTACACTTTGGTGATTGTAGATGACTTCTCTAGATTCACTTGGGTGTTCTTTCTAAGGAAGAAGTCTGATAACTTTAAGTGTCTGACAGAGTTTCTCAAATGTGTAAAGATTGAGTTCAATACTCACATTGCCCTGATCAGAAGTGATCATGGGACAGAGTTTGATTCTCTTCTTATGCAAGAGTTCTGCCAGAGTGAAGGGATCAGGCATACTTTCTCAGCTCCTAGAACTCCTCAACAAAATGGGGTAGCTGAAAGGAAAAATAGAACCCTTATTGAATCTGCCACTACATTGTTGTCAGATGCTCATCTACCTCTATCCTTCTGGGCAGAGGCAGTGAACACCTCCAACTATGTGTTGAACAGAAGCCTGATACATAAACTGAAGGGAAAGACTCCCTATGAATTACTCAAAGGGAAGAAACCTAAAGTTGACTATTTCAAAATTTTTGGTTGCATTTGCTATATTCACAATAATGATAAGAAACATCTAGCAAAATTTCAAGCCAAAGCTGATGAAGGAGTGTTTCTGGGATACTCCATGATCAGCAAGGCCTATAGGGTTTATAATAAATCATCATTGAAAATTGAGGAATCTGTTCATGTTTTTTTTGATGAAACTAACATGTCTTTCAAGGAGAAGATTTCTTCTACCATAGAACCTTTGCAGGAACACTCTCTAGTTGAAGATATGAACAAGCTACAGGTTGCTCAAGAGGATGAAAGTAGTGAAGATGAAAGCAATGCTCAACATATTGAAGCTCAACCGGAAGAGCCAGTTGTTGTACCACAAGAGGAAACAACAACACAGGTTGGTGAACGATCAACACCCCCTGTTGATTTAGTAACATCAAGAGACCATCCAATTTCCCAGATAATTGGAGAAATCTCAGCTGGTGTGCAAACCAGAAATCAGGTCAACCAAAACCTGTTGCACACCTGCTTCCTTTCTCAAATTGCACCTCAGTCCATTCAAGATGCAGAGCAAGATCCACACTGGATCATTGCCATGCAAGAGGAGTTGCATCAATTTGAGAGGAACAAAGTATGGGAACTAGTGCCCAAGCCTAAGGATCATTCCATTGTTGGAACAAAATGGGTATTCAGAAACAAACTGGATGATCAAGGAGTAATAATAAGGAACAAGGCAAGGCTAGTTGCCCAAGGATACTCTCAAGAAGAAGGAATTGACTACGACCAGACCTTTGCACCTGTTGCAAGATTGGAAGCCATCAGGATTTTTCTAGCTTATGCAGCTCACAAAGGCTTCAAGGTTTATCAGATGGATGTCAAGAGTGCCTTCTTAAATGGAGACATCAAAGAGGAAGTCTATGTCAGACAACCTCCAGGTTTTATCTCTCCAACTCATCCTGATTTTGTTTTTAGACTAAATAAAGCATTATATGGTCTCAAGCAAGCTCCTAGAGCATGGTATGAGACCCTAGCATGCTTTCTTTTGGAAAATGGTTTTATAAGGGGTAGAGTAGACCAAACTCTTTTCATTAGAACCCATAAGGCCCATACCCTACTAGTACAAATTTATGTAGACGATATCATTTTTGGTTCTACTGACTCAAAATTGTGCAGAAGATTTTCTAACCTAATGCATTCTAAATTTGAGATGAGTAGCATGGGTGAGCTATCCTTCTTCCTAGGATTGCAAGTCAAACAACATGCTGAAGGCATCTTTATTTCTCAAACCAAATATGCTAATGAGCTGGTTAAGAAATTTGGCATGTCTGAGGCATCTTGCATGAAAACACCCATGCCTACCAATGCTGTATTGGATGCTGATGAACATGGAAACCTGTTGATCAGACAACATATAGAGCAATGACTGGCTCTTTACTGTATCTTACAGCTAGTAGACCAGATATAATGTTTGCTACATGTATATGTGCTAGGTTCCAAGTTAGCCCTAGAGAGTCACACCTCACATTAGTAAAAAGGATTCTTAGGTATGTTAAAAGTTGTCCAAATCTAGGTCTCTGGTATCCAAAAGATTCAGCATTTGAGTTAACTGGATTCTCTGATGCTGATTATGCTGGATGCAGAATTGACAGGAAAAGCACCAGTGGAACTTGTCAGTTCCTTGGTGATAGACTTGTCTCTTGGTTTTGCAAGAAACAAACATCTGTGTCAACTTCAACTGCTGAAGCTGAATATATGGCTGCAGGCAGTTGTTGTTCACAAATATTGTGGATTCAAAATCAACTCCTAGACTATGGTTACAACTTAGAAAAGTCAAAAATCTTTTGTGACAATACAAGTGCTATCTCCATAGCTCAAAATCCAGTCCTCCATAGTAGGACAAAACATATAGAGATTAGGCATCATTTCTTAAGGGATAATGTTGAGAAGAATAAAATTGAATTGCAGTATATCCCAACTGATTTACAAAGGGGAGATATTTTCACCAAGCCTTTGGATGAAAAGAAACATACTTTCTTCCTAAATCAGTTAGGAATGTTAGATGGAGGAAGTCTCAAATAATACTCAAGATTTTGAAAGCTAAAAATGGACCAAGACTAGGCAAAATTCTGATTTTCCTTAGTGTCTAGGATTTCTCTGATCTCTGAACTGCGCTCGACGATTTCCCCACAGATCGTCAAACGGCGTTCGACGATTTCCAGAATCGTCGAACTGAGTTCAGCGCCCCTCAGACAGCATGAACTGTCTCCTTCGGTCAACGATCGTCGAACGGCGCTCGACGATTCTGTTCACTGAACGATCGTCGAACGGAGCTCGACGCCTTTCCAGATCGTCGAACGGAGATCGACGATTTTGGAGTCTCTTCAGATTCCTTTAGAAGCCTCGATCGTCGAACTGAGTTCAACGATCTTTCCTTTTCTGCGTCGAACCCTAATATAAAACTCTTTTTTCGTCGTCGTTCTCTCTTGCGCTTTCAATTTCTCTGCAAACTTTTCTTCCCTCCAAACAGTTCTACCTTGGTCGTTTTGTCTGTTGATTTTTGCAGGTACCATGGCCGTTTCAGTTGCTGTACTCTCTGCAATGAAATTTGATGCAGGCTTTGACATCGATCTCGACTCCTTCAACACAACCGATCAAATCTTCCAGGATATTCTCACCTTATTCAAAGATCAGCAACTGTCTGCCCTGATGACAACCAGAATCAAACTTGCATCTGATAAGATTAAAGAATGGGTATATACTGCCCACAACCTTGACAACAATAGCATAGTTGGTTCTATTGGTGGCACCCAGGTACCTCTGACCCCAACAGTACTCACAGAGGTTTTTGGTTTAAGAAATGGTGAAGATTCTGCTGAACTCTCTGGAGATGAGTTCTCTGATATTCTTGCCAGGATGGGTCATCCTGAGGGGAACCCTAGCAAGCTGTTTAAGAGGAACCTGTCTGTGGAATACAGGTTTATGGCTGATGTAGTAGGCAAGGTTCTCTTGGCCAAGCATTCTGCTCATGACACAATCTCCAGATATCAGCTCTGCCTTATGGGAGCTCTGGTAGATAGAAAAAGCTTGAACTGGGGAGAAGTATTTTTTGATCTGTTGAAGAAAAAGATAAACAAGACCTTTGTGAATTATGGAAGAATACTGGGAATCTTCCTCCAGGCTAAGTGTCCTACCCTGCTAGTCTCCTCTGGAGTGCACATCAATGCCTCCAAGAGACTCACCTGTGCCCTCTTTGGGAAATGGGACAGGCAAATCTCCAAGCCCAGCAGGCCCTCTTCTTCTGGCCCTTCAGGCACTAGGACTCTAAGAGTCACTCCACCCCAGGTCTCTGCCCCTGCAGAAGACCTGCCTGCTGCTAGTGCTGCTGCTTCTCCTCCTCCAAGCTCAACCCTACCTCCAGCTCCATCCACCACTCCAGCCTCATCCACCATTACAATCTCCAGCCCTTCTCCAACCTCAATTCCATCCCCAGCAACTATTTCCTCTCCTCCAGCAGACCTCTTCCACCCCCTTTTCTCCTATCCCCCACCAGATGTCACCTCATCCCCATCCCTTCCATCCTTCACTCTCTTGGATGAATCCTACATGGATGATTCCCCCTCTTCTCCTCCAGACTTCCCATCCTCCTCCACAACTTTCCAAGACCTTCTCCACCAGATTATTGATCAACCCACCTTCTCTCCCTCCATATCCATCCCTCTATCCTCCATCTCTACCATCCCCTCTCCTGAACCATTCATTCCACCCTTCAGCCCTCCTCCTCCAGCATCCTCAGCCATCCCTCAACCCTCTACCTCTGCTCCTCTCATTGAGCATGTAGATCTCCCAGCCCTTGCTGATCAGTTGTATGAGCTCCTTGCACCTAGGCTCTCTCTTCTCATGGAGGCCTCTTTAGCTCCTCTACAACAATCAGTGGCAGCTCTCTCTGCCAGGCTTTCCTCTTTCCTTACTCCTCTAGCAGCACCCCCAGCAGTGTGCCTTGATGCACAGGTATCTGCATCCAGGCAGGGGGAGATGCCCTATGAAGCTGTTGCTGCCCCTGCTGTTGTTTCTGCTACTACTGCTGCTGTGTCTGTTTCTGCTGCTGCTGCTACACCAGTACTAGCAATAGACCTAAGGTCCTTGCTATCTACTTTTGATACTGCTTACTTCAGCTGCCTCCCAGAGCCATATGCTGTCCAGCCCCAGAGGTTCTTGCTGCCCAGCCCTCAGAAGATCTGTCTAAGGCTCTAGTGCCCCTCTCTTGCTGTGACCCCAAAATCATTTCTGATTTTCTTCTGTCAGTGACTGCTGCTTCTGATGTTACTGCTGCTGAAGACAATGTTGTGTCTACCTCTGAAGTTATATCTGCTGCTGAAGAAATTGTTTCTGATGAGCCCTTATCCCAGGATGTTTTGATGACAGAGGCTGTTGATTTTGAGCCTGCTGTAGAAGTTGTTGTTTCTGAAGCTGCTGCTGCTGCCCTCATTCCTGAAGTAATCTCTGTTGTAACATCTGCTGCTCCAGTACCTATAGTTACATCTGCTGCTGCTCTGTTGCTCCTCCTGCTTCTGTATCTTCTGCCCCATCAGCTGCTGTTAAACTGAAAGAAGATTTGATGAAGAAGATTGATGCCTTGTATGATGCACAAAGTTCTGAATCTGAGGATTATAACACTGCTTCTGATGACTCATCTGCCACAATTGCAAAGAAAAGAAAGGCAAGAAGTAAGGCCTTGAAGAGAGTTCCCCCTGCCAAAGTCAGAGATGACAATGATGTCCCCTTCTATATTCTGCACAATTGCCCAATCACTGAGCATTGGATGCAATTTTCTAAGAACCAGTTAAAGGCTATGAAGAAGAAGAGGAAACATGAGAAAGATTCTTCTCAGTTCAAACACCCTCATCCTCCTCCACCACCTCCACCTGATGCAGGTGCAGGTGGCAGCTCTGCAAGATCAGGCCCTGCTAGAAGCCAGGCTCCCTACCAACCTCATGCAAGAACATATCAAAGGGAAAGCCAGTCTAGGGGGTCTTACTCTAGAAGGGGAGGATATAGGGGAAACCAAAGAGAAACTCAGGTTTACTCCAAAGGACACTCCAGGCAGCATCCTTACTCTAGGGGAGGACATGTTTCTGCTGATACATCTTCTGATCCTTTCCCCTATAAGCTCAAAGATACTGTGACTGCCAGGACTCCTCAAGATACTTCTTCCAACAGGTATGAGCCACCTGTTCCATTTGAGGACCCTGAGAAAAATCCTATGGCTTGGACTGCAAGAATGAAAAAGCTGGCTGCTTTGGATCAGATAAAGAAAGCAAAAGAACAAGGGCTAGACACTTCCAATATCTCTACCATGTCAGAGCAAAGGCAAAAAGAGTTAGAAAGATATGCCTCCAGTAAGTTCTTTGATGCAGACAGATACATGGAGTTGCATCCAGCTGCAGTGGTTCCCAGGGCTTCAAAGCAAATTTATTTGGGTGCAGCTGATGATACCAGATCCAAACAACAAGCTTTAGATCCCAACAGAGAAATTAAAATGGTAAAAGGCAAAGAAAAGGAGTAACTCTGTAAGGTGACAACTTTTGGTTTTTCTGACTGCCTTCTGGATAACATACATATATATATCTCTGTGATGGTTTTGCTCTGTGTCTTGTTATTGTTGTTTTTATGTTTTTCTGACTGTATGATGTTGTTTGTTTTTTCAAAGTCTATAAATAGTTTTCCTAACCCAAATAGGGGGAGATTGTTGGAACACCCTATTACTAATTTGGGTCAGGATCACTATGTCTCTAGGAATTTATGCTTTGACCTTCTGTATAGATAATAGGTCAATTAGAATTGAGTCTAAGGGATCAGGAGTCTAGGTTTGGAAGCTGCCCTGAAGACCCAAGTTTTTCTGGAGACTAAGTCCAAATCGTCGAGCTCAGCACGACGTTTCGTCGAACTCCGGTCGACGATCGTCTAGCTCAACTATTGACAGATCGTCGAGCTCCATTCGACGATCGCTGAGCTCAGCCCTCATAATATCGTCGAGCTCTGGTCGACGATCGCTGAGCTCAACTTCTCAATATCGTCGAACTCCATTCGACGATCGCTGAGCTCAGGTCGACGATTTTGACTCTGCACTGGATCCTTATCTCTGAGCTCAGTTCGACGATCTTTGAGCTCAGATCGACGATTTCTTTGCTGCTTGCATTTTCCAGTTCGCTGAGCTCAGCTCGACGATAGCAGAGCTCAGTTCGACGAATCCAGTTATCTTTCAGATTCAAATTCAAATCAGATAGAAGTTATTCTGCATTTAATTCAGAAGATCTGCCAGCCATTTTCATTTACTTCTGGAGCAAGTTTCAAGGGATTTTTCAAGGAATAATTCAGTGGACTTTCCTTCAGAACATTTTATGCAATTAAGGCTGTAATTAATTCAGACCAACGGCTATCTTTGACAGAACAATTTTCTATTCAGACTCAGAGAATAAAAGATAGAATGTTTTTTGAATCAGACAAGAAGAAGATAGACAAGAACAAGAGAATAGAGATTGACAAGAACAGGACACAACTCAATACACAGAGACTCTCTCAATCTTCTGTCAACAAGAATTCAGAAGAACACTCATCAAAAAGAGATCAAGCTTTCAAACATTTTTCAGATCTCTTCAGCTCTCAAGTGTTCAAGGCCAACATCTCTCAAGACTCCAGACACTCAACATTTCAGCTTGCTGAAATCATCTTTTGCTGGAGATCTATCTTTGAAGGCCTATCACCCTCAGCAAAGCTCATCTTCCTGAAGATTTCAAGGACTCAGGGGAGCTTTGACAACATCACTGAATCCACATAGTCTTCTCAGTTGCTTGAGAAAGAGAAGACTGCCATCACTCTCTCACCCCCATTCTGTAAAGGGTTTTTCAAACTCCCTTCAAAAGTTTGAATCTGGTTTTTGAGCACCTTGTCAAAAGCTCATTGGTGGCAAGACACCTGATCAAAAAATCTGATTTGGTTTTTGAGCACCTTATCAAAAGCTCATTGGTGCCCAGGACACCTGATCAACTCATCCTGCAGTGGATTCCTACCTAGGGTGGTAGAAGAGTGGATGTACCCAAGTTGGGGAACCACTATATTTCCTTGTGTCATCTGGTTTTGCATGTTTTCTTTTTGTTTCTGGCCTAGATCTTCTTGTGCTTAGTTTCTGCATAGCTTAGTTTTGTGGTTTATTTTATTTCTGCTTCCCTGCTTACACTCATTACAACAATTATTGTAAAGCTTTGCAAAAGTTTTTCCTTATGTTTAAAAAACACCATATACTCTATTCACCCCCCCTCTAGAGTATATCAGATCTAGTTTCCCCTTTCAAAATTGTTCAAGAAATTGGAGAAGACTGTTATACAATTTTAGTGGATGAATCACGTGATGTATCTACAAAAGAGCAGATGTCTGTTGTTTTACGGTATGTTAATTCCAATGGCACGATCACAGAACGTCTTCTTGGGTTTGTTCATGTCGCAGATACTTCCGCGTTATCTCTTAAAAAAACTATAGATCATTTATTTATGAGACATGGTCTTAGTATTTCTAAATTGCGTGGGCAGGGATATGATGGTGCTAGCAATATGAAAGGAGAGTTCAGGGGGTTAAAAACTTTAATTTTGAATGAGAAAAGTTGCGCTTTCTATGTTCATTATTTTGCACATCAACTGCAATTGGTACTGGTAGCTGTTGCAGAAAAAAATTCTGATATTGCTAAGCTTTTCACACTTATTAACACAGTAATGAATGTTGTTGGTGGCTCTTGTAAACGCCGTGATTCTCTTAGAGCCTTGGAAGTTGATCGAGTTGCTACAGAGCTTGGATGCGTGGACTTGGGAAGTGGACGATGGTTGAATCAACCTTTAGAGCTCAAACGCGCTGGTGATACGAGATGTGGGTCACATTATGGCACAACTTTAAATTTTATTCGCATGTTCTCTTCTATTGTTGATGTGCTGGAGATTATCATAGTTGATGGGGCAGATGGAAATCAAAGAGAAATGACAAGCGTACTTGTCCAAGTTATGTTGACTTTCAAATTTGCATTTGTTATGCATTTAATGAAAAATATTTTGTCAAAAACAAATGAACTATCCTAAGCATTGCAGAGAAAAGATCAAGATATTATAAATGCAATGCATTTCGTAAAATTGTCAAAACTATTATTATTGAAGATGAGAAATGATGAAGCCGAGTGAGAAATATTTATGGCCGAATTCTCAACTTTCTGTAGAAAACATGACATAGAAGTTGTTAATATGGAAGAGAAGTTTGTTCAGCAAGGTAGATCAAGACGCAATGCACGTGAGATTACAAATAAACATTAATTCAGGATTGAAATTTTTAATGCAATGCTTGATTGGATGCTAAATGAGTTAAATGATCGTTTTGATGAAGTAAACACAGAATTACTCTTATGTGTTGCTTGTCTAGACCCAAAGGATCATTTTAATTCTTATGATAAACAAAAATTACTACATTTTGCTGCATTATATCCGTATGATTTTACGCCAATAGAGTTGCAGTTACTTGAAGGACAAGTTGACATATATATTTTTGATATTCGATCTACATCAACAGACACATTTTCTGATGTTAAAGGAATTAGTGACCTTCTGAAAAAAAATGCTTGAATTAAAAAAAGATAATCACTATCATTTAGTTTTTAGATTGTTAAAGTTGACTTGGCTCTTACCAGTTGCTACATCTACTGTTGAAAGAACATTTTCTGCAATGAAGATCATAAATAATCGGTTGCGAAATAGAATGAAGGATGAATGAATGAATGATTGCTTGATTGCTTACATTGAAAAAGAAGTTGCCGATACTATTACAACAAAAACTATTATTTCACGTTTTCAGAGCATGTGTCAACGGAAAGTATCTTGTTGAATTGTAAGTTTTTCAGATCTAAACATTTCTTTTGTAATATTGTGTTCAATTTTTGATTGTAATATTTTGTTCAATATTTTCCTTACATAAATATCTTTGCAAAAAAAAAATCGAGGGCGCTACCCCCGAATCCCCGCTCAAGAGGCGCTGCCCCCCGAACCCCCCAAATTGCCAGTATTTAGATTGTGCTCGTGCGACTTCAAAATCCCAGTTCCGCCACTGTCTGCACCCATCTTTGTTGGACGAGGCCTTTGAAGCTCGTCTCAGCTGGGCTAGGTCTTTTGTACTCGCCCTAATTGGGCGAGGTCCAGCCGAGCGAGATCTTCTGAATTGTTCTTAGATATTTTTGATCTCGATGAATGATGGTTTAACCCATACACTTACAACTCCCACCGCTGTGTCAAACGAAGCTTAAAGTTGTGTTTGGCGCTCGCTATGGAAATTGCCAGTTTTGATGAAGATAATGCTAGTAAAAATATCATATAATTTACTCAACCTTAATTACTCCTTCCAAAAATCTATAATAAAATAATTTCTATTACACATTCATGAGGAGTCATCAGAGTTCGATATTTTAAAGATAAGCATAAAAAAAAAATACAAAAAATTCTAACGTTGCATGGAGAAAATAATTAATGAAGACGTCTCAAGTCAAGTCATGGCGGGAAATCTTCGGGTCAAATTCGGTTTAGAAAGCAAGGAGGTCTTCAAGTCAAATTCGCATGAGAAAGTGCACATACCCCCCTCTGTATTTACATTTCAGTCCTGTGCGATTCCCGAAAAAATCCCCTGCAAAGTAGGGAAATAGGTCTATAAAATTACGACATTTATATTGGCACTGCAGTTTTGACTATTGACAGCCTGACAAAATAATAAAAAATACACATAATAATATGACCGCTAATAGCAGCAAAAAATGTGAAACACGCGGTTTTTTAAAAAAAGGTCTACTATATGATATTTTTAGAAAAAAAATGTTTAACATGAAAGTTGTAGATCTTGACGAGATTTACAACTTTTATGTTGAACACTTTTCCTAAAAATGTCTTTTAAAAGCTTAATTTTTGGGCAGTCAATATTCATCGGGCTGTTAATAGCAATTTTTTGGATTGCTATTATCTTTAGGCTGCCAATATAAATGCCCATATAGGTATTGTTTCAAATAGATCCTTTTAAATTTTATTTATCTCAAATGAGTCCTTTAATTTTGTACTTCATTTCAAATTAGTCCGAGAAGTAACACCGTTAACTTCATTTCAATTCACTCAAACACGGATGATCATTTTTTTAGGTGATTGTTAATCGCAACCCATTAATTTGCTAGCCGCACCTCAAAATCTAACAATTTTTCGCGTCTTTTCGAAATACGCCTTGTGCATGCAATATTAGGAAAAATGTTCAACACAAAAGCTGTATATATCGACGAGATCTACAACTTTCGTGTTGATCACTTTTCCTAAAAATGCATGTACAAGACGTACTTTGGAAATATGTGCAGGTTTTGCGCCTTTTCGAAATACGCCTTGTATATGCAATTTCAGGAAACGTGTTCAACACAAAAGTTGTAGATCTCGTCGATATCTACAACTTTAGTGTTGAACACTTTTCCTGAAATTGCATGTATAAGGCGTATTTCGAAAAGACGTGAAAAATTTAGAGATTTTGGGGTGCGACTAGCCAATTACGGGCTGCGATTAACAATCATCTTTTTTAATCTTTTGTGACTATTTTTGTATGACTACTATTTATGATTATTAAAAAAATGTGAATGATTTTCCTTGGTCAGAAATTCAAACTCGTTCAAATATGTATGAGGATGGAGGACGGGTTCGTCAATGGAGGAAGAAGAAGCGTGGCCGCTGCTCGGCATTGGAGGAAGAACAATGATCTCTAGGTTGCGGCTAGTAGGAAGGTTTGCGGCGAGGGAGAGGGTTTGCGGCGATGTCGAGGATTTGTAGTGATGGCCAAAGTCGTGATCGAGGGTTTGCGGCGAGGACGACGGTTTGCGGCGAGGGTGAGGGATTGTGGTGAGGGCAACGGTGGAGGGAGGGTTTTCGCCCAATAATAATGAGAAGTAATAATATGACTATTCCGTTAATATTTAACGAAAATCTTTAAAAAGGACTTATTTGAGATAGAAGTAAAAAAAAAAAGGGACGACTCATTTGAATCAAATTTAAGTTAAAGGATCAATATGAAATTTACCTAAAATTAAAGTACTGATTTGACTATTTTGCCAAAAAAAACATATATATTCCAAAAATATAAAATTTTATGCCAGGAATCTGCTTGTTTGAGGGGTGTGAGTGGGGAGGAATGTTTTCTTATAATAAAATTTCTCTCTTCTAATAACATAGTTGGAGCACTGTTGTGATCGGTGTACAAAAATTATTTTTGATGAAACATTAAAATTTGTCAAATATTGTCTTATTGTTTTAGATTTTGGCTCTCTTTCGGAGGATTTATTTTCATCGGTCAAGTCATAACTAAGATCTGGTTCATGCGGTCGTAACCGCTTGACCGGTGAAAATAAGTCCTCCCAAACAGAGCCTTTGTTTGGCATGGTGGTGGCGGTCATGGACATGAAGGTTAAATTGTCATTTGTTAACGTCTACCTAAGAAATTTCATTCACTTTTATGTTCAATGGGATGATGCTTGTTAGGTGATCCTTAACAAATGACGGTTTAAATCATGCATTTATGACCGCCACCACCGTGCTAAAGTGAGCCATAGGCTCCATTTGGGGGAACTTATTTTCACCGGTCAAGCGGTTACGACCGGTGAAAATAAATCCTCCCAAACGGAGCCTTAATCTTTTCACATAAAGTTCATTATAATTTATTTCAAAAAATAATATATAATATCCACTCAAATAATTATATTATATCCACAAATTAAAAATAATGATAGAAATCCATAAAATTGGGGGAAAATAGTACTACTCTTATACTAACTATGATAGTGTTGGAACCCGAGTCCGGGCGGTTAGCCGTTCTAGTCGCAGCGGCCTGTCTGGTCAGCGGTCTGTCGGTTTGGACCAGCGGCCTGTCTGGTCAGTGGTCTGGCGGTTTGGATTAGACTTGTCCCTTTGCCTTATATTCTTTCGCACGGTTTTCCCTATTCACGTGGCTTCGCTGTTGTTTGCCCTGTCCCACGACCCGCCCGCGCGCGAGCCCGCGCGCGACACCAGCTTAATTCAAACATTTATTGCGGAATGAGCAATATAAAATCTAAATAGAAGTTTTAACTGGCGGTGAGGGACTAAAAAATACCCATTTTTGCCAGGGATTAGGCTTCCGTGGCTAATACTAATAGTATTAGCCACGAAATAGGCAAACCATGACAAAACTTTTTTATTTGCCACGAATTAGCCATCCGTGGCTAATAGTAACTTATTAGCCAAGGAATAAGTACCGTGACTAATACTTCATTATTAGCCACGGTTTTCCCCCGTGGCAAAAAAAACCGTGGCTAAAGGTCTGTTTTCTAGTAGTGTACAGAACTTGTTTTAGTTTGTGCTGGAAGTAACTGACAAAAAACAGTTCTGCTTCTTCTTTCTTTCCTAGGCTGGGGATGTTCAGTTCTAACTTCTTCTTTACAACCTCTAGTAAATGGTCTTCTGTGTTATACTGCTGGATCTATAAAGAACCTGTTGGTGCAGATGGAGAAGGCCACCAGCTGACTTCCTTGCTCCTCTTTATAGATCTGCTTTGATCTTCTTGTAGTCGAAGATGAATACAAACAACTAACTTGTTGAGCCTTTAGGCCTTCAGTCTTTTTGCTCTTTGTTCTTCTCCTCACAACAATGACGATGAGGAAGAACTATCTCAATAACTCTTCTCAAAAGTATCTTCTTTTGTAAAGGCTTTTCCTTTTATCATTTATGTACCAACGACTCTTTGAGTAGTGGGCCCCACACATTTAATGTCAGCTACATCCTTGCTTTAACATCTAACTGCCGTACAGTAGTTCTGCGGCGCCTTTTGTCATGTATTATACCTTTGCCGCTAATAATTTGAATAAGGTTGACATGTTGACTTATTGACGTCAGCACCCGTGGACTTAGTCAAAATCGAGCATCAGTAGAATAAGTATTGAGTAAATGAGCTTCACTCAACTCCAAGGTACTTAGATAAAATTTTGTCTATCTAGGCGTTGACAGCGTTGAGTGAGTAAGTCTCACTCAACGCCTTTTGCCTTAACTTATTTTTTCAGCCTTTTCTGCATGCTTAGCGTTGAGAGCGTTGAGTGACCACGCCTCACTCATCGTTTTTTGCTTTAGCCACATTTTTTAAGTCATTGCGTTGAGAGCGTTGAGTGAACACGCCTCACTCAACGCTTTCTGCCTTAGTCAGATTTTTCTGCCCCTGGCGTTGAGTGTGTAAGCTCCACTCAATGTCAAACTAATTAACAAATTTTTCTTCTATTATCATGCGTTGAGTGAATAAGCTACACTCAACACATTTGGAATTAGCCAATTTTTTGTGCCTAAAAACAACACTGACTTTGAGAATTAGTCAACACATTATCACATGGTGTTGAGAGAGCTTCCCTCACTCAACGCATGTGGACTTAGTAAATATTCACAGTTTTTTGTGGCGTTGACTAATAGGGCAATATTCAACGAATATAGAGTATGACGTTGAGTGAGTGATACTCTCTCAACGCCTATGAACTTAACCATTTTTCTGCCCATTTCCTCTTAGACTTTTACTGCATTAGTCTGTCTCACAGACTTTTGTTGTATGACGTTGAGTGAGTTGTCTTCACTCAACGTCTGTGGACTTAACCACTTTCTCAGTTTGTCACTCCTTTGGCTTTGACTGTATAGGCTCCACTCAACGATATAAGTCATCTGACGTTGAGTGAGCAACCTTCACTCAACGCCTGTGGATTTGGACAGATTTCTGTCTATCCACATTATAGGTAAGTGTTTACATAACTTAGCCACTTAGGCTACCTGTCCCATCATTGTTGTTAGGACAGCCTGCAATCATTAAACTTGAGCACAAGTAGTTGTTCTAGGGCTATTGGTGTTAGTGGGCTTAACCCCCGCCGCAGCGTCCTGTATTTTGAACTCTTTACCTTGCGGGGTTTTCCCCCGGGGTGTATACAAAAAAAAACTTGAGCACAAGTTAGATCACCACATGTGTATACATTGTTTGCTAGACCTTCTTCAAATCCAGGACATTGAGATCAATTGACCCAACAGTGGACATTCGGGCCCCTTGTGTTTGCTTTTTTGAGCTTCCGTTGTAGTTTTTGAACTCCGAGTAATTTTAGTTTTCATGTTATCACTTAATAGCAATTTAGGTTTGTGGATGTCATATGTCATGGGGCCCCGACCAGACCCATGATATATTCTATTTGCAGGACGAGGATGTTACACCATCTTCGACATGATATTGCGTGACATCTTCTTTAATCAACTCTTGTAATTTTGCTTGTTTTAATAACATCTTCTTATTACTAAAGAGTACACAAGAGTAGATCCAATGAATTTTGACTACGGGTTTTTCAAACTTCGAGGAGGAACTTCCGTATATTCTTAATTAGGGGTGTTGGCGAATGATGACGACAATGAGGTCTGTTGAATATTTAAATACTGATGATAACATTTTACACTTTTATTGCAACTCATATACTTTATAGCAATAAGATCATCTTAAATATTTTCATTGCAACCAACAATTTTTTTGGATTTTTTTATTTCATCACACCAACATTTAACCTGAACAACAAACAAATTTAATTGGAATTGTCGAAACTCTTCACATTCCAACGTACCAAGAACGGGTCAGCATCATCTAACATTTCATTGGGTATGAAAGTTGATTAAAGATAGAGTCGAGATGTCTCTAAATAGATAAACTGTACCAAGAAAAAAATTCTTTGTTGAATCAAATCGTGACAACTTACATGTGCAATTTTTGGTATAGGCATTGATCATCGAAAAAAATTTCATCTTTTGATTGGGCCCCCTTAATCAAGCTTCTTGGATCCGCCCCTGTCAACAATACACTTAAAGGAAGGATACAATATGGTAGGAATCACAAAGAGAAGCTTATGTAAATGCAAGAGATAGACTATAGTGGAGGAGGGAGACAAACATCAAATTATCCTGGACATAAACCATTGGGTGAGAAAAAAAACTAGTTTTTTCCCACAATATTTGGCATCCACATGAGCCGTCGAGAAGAGGCGGAAGTCTTGGAGAGCCGTGAAGAGCAGTCAAGAGGTGTCGTCGCCCGTCGAGAAAGACCTATTTGCGTATGTCACCTGTCGTCTTTCGGGCTTTGCGAATGACAAGGGAATACACGAGAATATGATTTTTTTTAATAGGAATTATATAATATTGAAAACCAAATACTATTTACCCAAAAAAATGGGCGCTGCTATCCGCACCGCAGTTTTGGCTATTCGCACCGCACTTTCTTCTAGTTTTTCGTGCCTTTTGGAAATACGTCTTGTAGATGCATTTTTAGGAAAAGTGTTCAACAAGGAAGTTGTAGATCTCGATAAGATCTCCAACTTTCGTGTTGAACACTTTTGCTAAAAATGCATGTACAAGACGTATTTCCAAAAGGCACGAAATTTGGACGTATTTCCAAAGTACGCATTATATATGCATTTTTAAGAAAAGTGTGGAGATCTACAACTTTTGTGTTGAACATTTTTCCTAAAAATGTATGTACAAGACATTTTTCCAAAAGACGTGAAAAACTAGAAAAAAGTGTAGTGCGAATAACCAAATCTACAGTGCGGATAGCAGTGTCCAAAAAAATTGAGTGTCCCGCACTCGTCCCAAGATGAGTCTGCCCCTAACCTGAGAGCATGAACCTCGAGGGTAACCCATGTCAAAATGCTAATGTACATATATGCTTCATGTGCATTATTGACGGGAGGTATTATATTTAGGCCGCTGCTATTCGCACCTCACATATGACTATTCACACTCAAATTATGAAAGATTTAGGGCTTTTTTCCCGACCATACGCAAGCAGTTTCACGAACGCGATTTTTTCCGGTTCCCCACGCGATTTCTATTTCGCCTCCTCCGTTCCGCCGCGCCCTCTGCTTTAAGGGTTTGCGAACTGATAGGGATCAAAAGGGGGGTGACCGATTACCTACTGGAGGTTGAGTAGAGAAGCAACACTCGGAGTAGGGTGGACGGTGTCTTCCTATCGGAAGAGGACCAACGGAGGAATGAAAATACAGGGGATTCAAAACAGAGAACAGAGGATGGAACTTTGGTTAATATTTTTCATACTTGATTACAAAAAGGGCAGCCATATATATAGGCGCATAGTAGACAACATAGTTAATGCAACAATAAACACAACATTAATAATATTATGGGAAAGATAAGCCATGAAGGCAAAGATGCTTTGGAAGTGCTGCGGAGAGATGCTGCTTGGGGAAGTGCTGTGATGCTTTGGGTTCGTATCATTACCCCGTCCTGAACAACCTCCTTGGCCTCAAGGAGAAAAAGTGGGAAAGCGGCGACGAAGATCAAACAGGAATTCCCATGTGGCGTCTTCCGGTGGGGAGTGGCGCCATTGAATAAGTAATTGAGTGGCGGGCTTGCCGCGACGTTGCACGAGGCGGCGGTCCAGGACGGACTGAGGCTCAACCACGGGGTAGCCGTCAACCGTGACCGAGGGGAGCGTGGCAGAGGCGGTGGGAGCGTCGCCAACGTGTGCTTTGAGTTGGGAGACGTGGAAGGTATGGTGAAGGCGACAGCCGTCTGGAAGGAGGAGCTTGTAGGCGACCGGTCCGACGCGTTGAAGGATGCGAAAGGGACCAAAGTAGCGGGGAGCCAGCTTCTGATTGGCATGTGGACGAAGGCTCGTCTGGCGGTAAGGTTGAAGGCGGACATAGACCCATGAGCCAGTGTGGTATTCACGTTCCACGCGATGACGGTCAGCTTGCTGCTTCATCCGATTTTGAGCGTGCTGGAGCTGCTGCTTGAGGGACGCGAGAGTGCGTTCGCGGGCCGCGAGGGAGCGATCAACGGTGTCGACCATGGAAGAGGCCGCTAGATAAGGTAGATGTAGCGGAGGTGGCTGGCCGTAGAGAACTTCGTAGGGTGTGGTATTGATGGCACTATGAAACGTTGTATTATACCACCATTCGGCAAGAGGGAGCCAATTTGCCCAGTGCGCCGGATTGTCAAAAGTCATGCAACGGAGGTAGCCCTCAAGGCAGCGGTTGACCACCTCGGTCTGGCCGTCAGATTGGGGATGGTAGGCGGTGGAAGTGTGGAGCTCCACATGATGTAGTCGAAAGAATTCCCGCCAACAGGAGCTCAAAAATACGGGGTCGCGGTCGCTGACGATGGAAGAGGGCATGCCGTGAAGGCGGAAGATAGAATCCATAAAAGCTTGCGCGACTGTGAGGGCCGTATAGGGGTGGCGAAGAGCAATAAAATGCGCATACTTGCTGAGGCGGTCGACCACGACTAAAATGACGTCCTTGCCGTGGGAGAGGGGAAGGCCTTCAATAAAATCCATGGAAATGTCTTGCCACACGCGGTCCGGAATTGGTAAGGGTTGGAGCAGTCCGGCCGGAGGGGAACAAGCAGTCTTGCATTGTTGGCAAACGATGCAACGCTGAATATAGTCATGGACCGAGGATTTGAGGTTCTTCCAGTAAAATAATTGGCGGAGACGATGGACGGTTGGGCGAATGCCAGAGTGGCCGCCGGCGGGGCTGTCATGGTAGAGTTTGATGATGGTGTGGCGAGTAGCGGGGTCGGCCCCAACGACGAGTTTCCCTTTGCGGCGGAGGTGATTGTTGGTCCACGAATAGTGAGGATGAGTACTTGGATCAGCTGTAAGCTGTCGGATGAGCTGCTGAATGGTAAGGTCGGTATCCCAAGAGCGCCGAATTTGTTGGAGGAGATCGGATGAGAATGTTAGGATGGTATTGAGAGAACCGGTGGGGGGTTCCGGGAGGCGGGAGAGCGCATCCGCGGCAATGTTGGCCTTCCCACTCTTGTAGGTGATGGTGTAGTCGAAGCCCATGAGTTTGGCAAGATAGTGGTGTTGCGCGGGAGTGGACACACGTTGCTCCAGAAGATGCTTTAAGCTTTGATGATCAGTTTTGATGACGAAGTGCCGGCCGAGGAGATACGCACGCCATTTGGAGACCGCCCATACGATGGCGAGCATCTCCTTTTCATAAGCTGATAAGGCGAGATTCCGAGGGCCCAAAGCCTTGCTAAAGTAGGCGATTGGATGGGAATCCTGGGAGAGGACAGCACCCACACCGACATTGGAGGCATCAGTTTCAACAGTAAATTCCCTGGAAAAATCCGGTAAGGCAAGGACGGGCGCTGTGCTCAGAGCATGTTGGAGAGAGAGGAACGCGGCGTCGGCGTGGGAGGACCATTGGAAGGAGGGAAGCTTGAGGAGTTCGGTAAGAGGTTTGGCGAGAGAACCGTACCCTTGGATAAAGCGGCGGTAGTAGCCGGTTAGGCCAAGAAAGCCGCGTAAGGTCTTCATGGAGTGGGGACGGGGCCAAGACTGGATGTCCCGAACCTTGCCAGGGTCAACGGTCACGCCATGATGGGAGATGACGTGGCCAAGATAAGCCACCGACGTAGTGCCAAAGGAACACTTAGAGGATTTAAGGAAGAGGTGATGATGGCTGAGAAGCTGAAAGGTGAGACGGAGATGGCGGAGGTGGGCATCCCAAGAGGAGCTGTAGATCATAATATCATCAAAAAAAACAAGAACAAATTTACGGAGATGAGGGGCAAAGATGCGGTTCATGAGGCTCTGGAAGGTTGATGGGGCGTTGGTGAGGCCAAAGGGCATGACCAGAAATTCATAGTGGCCATGATGGGAGCGGAATGCTGTTTTGTGGATGTCGGCGGGAGCCATGCGGACTTGGTGATAGCCGGAACGAAGGTCGAGTTTGGAGAAAAAACGGGCACCATGGAGTTCATCAAGGAGCTCGTCCACCAGAGGAATGGGAAACTTATCCTTGATGGTATGTTTGTTAAGCTCCCGATAATCAACACAGAGGCGCCATGAACCATCTTTTTTTTTTGACCAGAACGATAGGAGAGGAATAGGGGCTGACACTGTGCCGGATGAGGCCATCACGAAGCATTTCAGCGATGAGACGCTCGATCTCGTTCTTTTGTAAAGCCGGGGAACGATAAGGGCGGATGGAGATAGGTGGCGTATTGGGTTGTAGTGGAATATGGTGATCGTGGGAGCGAGATGGAGGAAGGCCGGTGGGTGTCCCGAAGAGGTTAGCAAATTCGGTGAGAAGAGTTTGGAGCTCGGGCGGATGTTGGAGAGGTGCGGGAGGTGGCTTGTCGGGCTGATTTTGGAGAAGACAAATGCCAAGCATGGAGAGCTCGGCCGGGTGTTGAACCAGTTTGGCAAGCTGTCGGCGAGTAATGATGTCGGTTGGTGGGCGAGAGCCGCCCCGAAGAGAAACTTTATTGCCGGACATAGTGAACTCCATACGGAGTTTGTTGAAGTCCCACACAATTGGTCCTAGTGTGACAAGCCATTGGATACCAAGGACCATGTCGCAACCGCCCAAGTCGAGGGTGAGCATGTCCGCCGCAAAGTCACGTCCCTGCATCCGCCAAGGAAAATTGGAACATGAGTAGGCACTTGTAAGGCGGTTGCCGTCGGCGACCGCGACTGCAAATGGTGGAATGGCCTTGAGCGGCCAACCGAGCCGGCGAGCGGTACGTTCGTTGAGGAAGTTGTGAGTGCTGCCGGTGTCGATGAGAATGTGCAGGGCCTTGCCGTGGTGAGTACCAGTGACGCGCATGGTATTAAAGGTGGGCGTCCCTGTCATGGCATGCATGGAGAGAAGGGGCGGGGGGCCGGTAGGGACTTCCTCGGGTACCGGTAGCCCCTCGGAATCAGTGGTGGGGACATCTAGGTCGACATCCTCGCCCTCCAAGATATAGATTTGGCGGCGGTGGAGACAACGATGGCCAGGGAAATATTTTTCGTCGCACCACATGCAGAGCCCGCGGGCTTTCTTGTCGGCCAATTCAGCCGGTGAGAATGGCTGGCGGGGCCGGTGACTGGGTGGAGGAAGAAGGGCTGGTTGGCGGGGTTGCGGGGGGGGGGGGGGGGGGGGGGGCCCAGAAAGAAGCTGCTCCTGAAGTTTAGCCAAACGGATGGCATTAGGGAGGTCTTGGGGAGCAAACATGCGAACAGCTTTCTCGATGCGATGTTGAAGGCCGGTGATGAACAAGCTGACCGCATACTCGTCGGCCACCGTGAGGCGGTTGATAACTTCCTCAAATTGCTCCACATAAAGTTGGACGGAGCCGTGTTGGCGAAGGCGTTTGATTTCCGCCATGGGCTCGTCCACAATGTGGCCACCAAACCGAGCGCGAAGGGCCTGGAGGTACTCCTCCCAGGCGGGGGGTTGACAGGTGAGGCGGTTTTTGACATAGACCTGGTGCCATTGGAGCGCCTTGCCGTCGAGGTGGATGGAGGCGAGGCGAACCTTCAGATTTTCGGGGGTCTCTTCCACGTCAAAGTAGCGGTCGCAGCAGTAAATCCAGTCGAGGAAATTGTCGCCATTGAACCGGGGAAAGTCGATGCGGGGCAAACGGTGGGCGGGCTGGTGCCGAGCAAAGGCCGGCGGGGCGTCGTCAGCCGGGAGGTCGGCAGGAGGTGCGGGGTTGGGAGCGGCGGGGCGGGCGGCCACGAGAGCGGCAATTTGGGCGGTCAAGTCGTCGAGGCGCTGCTCCATGGTGGTTTTGAGGAGGTCGATGTCGCGGCGCATTTCAGTGGCGCGGGTGTCCATCAGGCGGGAGGCTCAAGGCTCTGATACCAGTGATAGGGATCAAAAGGGGGGTGACCGATTACCTACTGGAGGTTGAGTAGAGAAGCAACACTCGGAGTAGGGTGGACGGTGTCTTCCTATCGGAAGAGGACCAACGGAGGAATGAAAATACAGGGGATTCAAAACAGAGAACAGAGGATGGAACTTTGGTTAATATTTTTCATACTTGATTACAAAAAGGGCAGCCATATATATAGGCGCATAGTAGACAATATAGTTAATGCAACAATAAACACAACATTAATAATATTATGGGAAAGATAAGCCATGAAGGCAAAGATGCTTTGGAAGTGCTGCGGAGAGATGCTGCTTGGGGAAGTGCTGTGATGCTTTGGGTTCGTATCACGAACCGCCGGAGAAATCAAGCCGCGCCGCTCACCGAACTCCTTCCCGGCGGCGACCTCCTTCTTGTGCACTGTTCAGGTAATGTCCTCCTTCTGTCCCCATTTCGAGCTGCACAAACATCATTCCAGCCCATGTCGAAAACTTGCTTCTTCTTCCTCGCCTAACTCCGATTTCTTCTCCAGCAGGCGGCGACAACCTAGGGCAACGACTTCATTTTTTTCCCCAGATTTCTTCTTCCAGATCTGTTATATGCTTCTTCTTCCTTGCCTAACTTCAGTTTTTTTTCGCTCCAAATTGTGGAATGCTTTGGATTTCGGAAAATTGCTTTTGCTTCTTCTTTCTCCATATCAGATTTGAAGATATGATTTCCGAAGAGGCGTTAATTAAAGGTGATTGTTAACCGCAACCCGTAATTGGCTAGTCGCACCTCAAAATCTCTCATTTTTTCACACCTTTTCGAACTACGCCTTGTACGTGCAATTTCAGAAAAAGTGTTCAACACGAAAGTTGTAGATATCGAGATATCTACAACTTTCGTGTTGAACACTTTTCCTGAAATTGCACGTACAAGGCGTATTTTAGGAAATGCGCTCAAAATCTGGGCATATTTCCAAAGTACGTCTTGTACATGCATTTTTAGGAAAAGTGATCACCACGAAAGTTGTGGATCTCGTCGATATCTACAACTTTCGTGTTGAACACTTTTCCTTATATTGCATGTACAAGACGTATTTTAAAAAAACATGAAAAATTGAAAATTTTTGGGGTGCGAGAAGTAAAATTGCAGGTTGCGGTTAACAATCACCTAATTAAATCTTTAGTTGTAATCGTAGGCACACACTGTCGAAATATAGAGTTTTGGCAAAATGCTCTTCGAAAGTTTAAAATTGGCAAATGCACCCTCCAAAATGATTTTTTTTTCAATATGCATCCTGCAGTGAACATTTTGGTCATTTTATTTTGTGCCTATTGAGGGCGCACTTTGTCAAAAAAACTATTTTGAGGATGTGTTTTGCCAATTTTAAACTTTCACGATGCATTTTGCCAAAGTCAATATTTCAAGGGTACATTTTGCCAAAAAGCCCTCACATGTTCTTTATTTTTAATCTTATGTTCATATAGTTGATTTTTTTTGGTTTACTATGAAAATCCAAAATGCTCGGATGATGGAAAAGATAAAAAAATAAAAGTTGAATTGTGCAAGTATTTTAAAACGGATAGAGTTTTTTTTGTTCAAAGGAGTTAGTAGAATGAGCATTGGATTTTTAAAGGAAAATCATTTCATTTATTTGACTTCATTTATTTGACATTAAACTAATGCTCTCCAATACTGCATCTTGTTCCAACTTGGATGAGATTTCATGAAGCGACAGCAAAAGATTGAGAAAAATATTTCAAAGAACGTATTACAAATACACAACCTTCTTCCGGTGATCCCGTATTGCTGGAATTGGATGATGTTGCATAAAAAAGTGTGTACATATTTTTAATTTCACAATTGATATAAATTTTGTTAACATATCTATTTAATAATTTTATTTTACTTATGTAAGTATCACAATTGATATTTAACAAAGAAAAACAAAATTGAAGATATTTTTGCATATGATTTTGACTATGTTTAATATTTTGGATGTTTTTTTTACGTTTCATTTCTCATGTTTTGTTTTTTTATATAAAACTGTTTTCGGATAACCGATTTCCGGCAAGAATGCTTGCTAATATAAGATTGCTTGCGAATATCCAACCTCCAAAAACAGTGCTTGTGATTAGCAAAAAGTGCGAATAGCCAAAAACATCATGCTAATTGATGAGTTTCACCTTCATTTATAGGAGAGAGGCACCCCCTTGATCTCCTCCAAAAGTGGATCATGGGTGGCCCACCCCCTCCATGAACTCTCATGAGGAGGAGATCATGGGGAGGTGGGGCCCGCCACTCACCCCATGGAGGAGAACCTGCCGCCGGCGACCGGCCTCCCGCCGGCCTCGTCGGGAGGGCGGCCGCGGCCGGCCGCCATGGCCGCCTGCGGCCCGGCCACGGCAGGCCGCCGGCCACGCCGCCGGCCTAGCCACGACGGGCCACCGGCCTTGCCACGGCCGGCCTTCGGCAGGCAGCCGCAGCCGACCACCAGGCCGACCGCTCCCGCGGGCGGCCGCCGGACGGCCGCCGCGGCCTGCCCGCCGGGGCCGCCGGCCTCGCCACGACCGGCCCTCAGCCGGCCGCCGCAGCCGGCCCCCGGGCCGGCCGCCCGGCCTGCCACCGCCGCCGCTGTGGCGGCCCATCACCGTGGACGACCTCCCCGCCGTCCGATCAGGGGGAAGCTCTCCTCACCGTCCGATCAAGAGGGTAACCACCCACCACTTTAGTGGTGGGGCCTGCCATGATCCTCTCCTGGAGGCTATAAAAGGACCCCAGGGGGCCATTTTTCACCTTTTGGATGCCCGGAGCTTTCTTCTTCTTCAGGTGAGAGCTCTCCTGCCTCCTCCCCCGCATCGGCCTCGAGTCACCGTGAACCTACAGCAGCCGCCCACGGCTACCAGCGCTTCACCACCGCGTAGCCAGCAGGAAAACGCAAGAGCCAAAGGAGGAAGGCGACCACAGCCAACAAGTGAACACAACCAGAAGAGCCAGAGCACCGAGACCGTCCCACGCATTCCAGCATCTAAGCTACTCCCGCAGCGCAGCCTGTTGCCCACCGGGAGTCGTAGTCTCTCTCTCTCTCTCCCCAAGCTGTAACGGGAGCGGTCTGTCGCCCTGATTCTCCAATACACTGTAAACACCAAAATCTAGTGAAATTTGATCGGCACAGACCCGATCACGTGGTTTTTTACACATTTAAGAGGTTTTTCCACGTCATCACATCTTGTGTCAACTTTCTACTTTCATTGACTGTGTGCGCCCTGGACCTCCTCGTGAGCTAAGACAGTTCGAACAAATCCAGCCCGACCGGGACATCGAGTTAGTCCGCAACACTAATATCAGCGCCCTAAATTTATTTAACATTTTAAATTCAATATACTATTATTCATTAGAAGTTTAGAACCAGTCCATTTCTTACTGCCACCGTTATTCCTCACAGAAAAACCCAAACGGACTCCGTTAAATCCCCTGCCCCCATTTCCCTCCCTTCACCCTCCCATTAAATACCTTCTTTCCAGTTCTTCTCGTCCCACAGCATCAATTCATCTACCTCTCTTCTACCTCCTTCCTCACATGGCCTTCATCCCTTCTCAATGCATCAGACCTTTCTCCTCCAAGTCCGGCGGCAGCGCTCGCCGTCAGCGCCGCACCTCCCCGTCTTCCTCCGCCGATCCCTCGTCCCCGAAGGTCGGCTGCATGGGGCAGGTCCGCCGCTGCAAGTCCACGACCACCGTGGCGCTGCCGCAACATCCGAAGCATCACGGCGGCCGCGGCTTATACTTTCTCGTGGCCTCCGCCGCCTTCCTGTTCGTCTCTCCGATTAACCGCAGCAGGCGCGCGAAGGCGAAAAAGTCGCCGAGGGTGGCGGTGAAGGGTAGCCGGGTGGCGTCGGTGGAGGACATAGACCCGCCTTTGCCGGTGGTGGCGGTGGAAGAGCTAGACCCTCCGTTGCCGGTGGCGGTGGCGGCGAGGAAGGAGAGGGCGGCGAGAGGCGCCGATCAGGTGAGCTTGTGGAAGAGGAGGTGCAGGTCAAGAAAGCTTGACGAGCTCTTCTTCTGCAAGCCGGAGAGGCTGCCGGCGGTCATCGTCGAGTTAGTTGTATAGGGGGGCGTGTTGAAACATAAAACAAAATTTTTGTAGGATCCAAAAAATAGCTCTAGCTAGCAACAAAAGAAAGGGCTTCTAATTTCATGCATTTGAGTGTTTGAAATTTGTGAGAAGTGCTTACATTTACCTCTCTTGTATTTGGTAAATTACTTGCTACAAGAATTTTGAGTGTCTATAGATATAATATATACATAAATATGTATGAGCTTTGAGACTTTGAGTGTGTATATAAATATATAGGAATAATTACCAAAATTTCTTTGAAAGTTGGCATAATTACAGAGTGCACCCTTCTTATTATTGAAATTACAAAAATTTCTTCTGAATGTTGCACAATTACAAATCTCTTCTAATTTCAAAGTTAGACGGGAGGTCCCGGTAAATGCCGACTCCTCTTCCTTGCGCGCTCTCGCACACACTCCTCTTCCTTGCGCGCTCTCGCACACACACCTATTCCATGCGCGCTCCTGTGCAAGTCTCTTACTTGCGCGCTCCCACCTGCGTCTTTTCATTGTGCGCTTTCGCCCGCGCACTCCTCTTCCTTGCGCGCTCCCGCGCGCATTTCTCTTCCTTGCGCGCTCTCACGCACACTCCTCTTCCTTGTGTGCTCCCGCACACGCCTCTACCTTGCACGCTCTCGCACAAGCTTCTTCCTTGCGCGCCTCTTCTTTGCGAGCTCCCGCACATGACTCCTCCTTGTGCGTTCTAGCACACGCCACTTCTCTGCACGCCTCGCGCGCTTTCCACCAGTAAGCACTCTGTGCGCTCTCCTCCTGCAAGCACTTCACGCGCTCTCTACCAGCAAGCGCTCTGGGCGCTCTCCCCCCGCAAGCGCTCTACGCGCTTTCCACCAACAAGCGCTCTGCGCGGTCTTGTCAAGCAAGCGCTCCACGCGCTCTCCACCAGCAAGCGCTCTACGCGCTCTCCACCAGCAAGCGCTCCACACGCTCTCCACCAGCAAGCGCTACATGCGCTCTCCTTCAGCAAGCGCTTCCCGCGCTCTCCACCAGAAAGCGCTCTGGGAGCTCTCCTCCAGCAAGCGCTCTGTGCGCTCTCCACTAGCAAGCGTTCTACGCGCTCTCCTCCAGCAAGTGCTCCACACGCTCTCCTCCAGCAAGCACTCTGCGAGCTCTCCACCAGCAAGCGCTACATGCGCTCTCCTTCAGTAAACATTTCGCGCGCTCTCCACCAGAAAGCGCTCCGGGCGCTCTCCTCCAGCAAGCGCTCTGTGCGCTCTCTACCAGCAAACGATCCACGCGCTCTCCTCAAGTGTTCTAGCGTCTCACGGACACAGACTTGAATCTACTAATCTTCTAAATCTGGTTACATCCCCCAAACAATTTGACTCATAGAGTATACTACAACACACGAGAAAGGTAGTGCGCCTCTATCAAACATGAGAGAAGATCTATATCATGCCTACACAACATTTTCTATCTAATGCTACTCTGTTTGTGAACATTTGTGTATGATTGAGGCGATTAATGCTACTCTACTTATTAATTAGGCATATTCAGGGTTTAGTCAGCAAGTGTAAGGCGACGTGAACTTGGAGGTGCAGTTGGTCGTGGTGGTCCAGCTGACTCGATTCTTATGAATGGGCAAGTCTTGGGCATTTTGAGCTTCAAATGTGAAAATTGACGTCAATTTCTTTGGTGATGGTGATGATGATGTTAGAGCGCTCGAAGTATCCGCGTGACCATCTAGTTTGGAATTGGCCTACTCGTTGCCCCCAGCAGGGTATTTATAGACGAAACCCTAAATCCCCAACTACGGGTTTGGATGCCTATCAGATCCTAACCGACCCGTTAATAAGCCCATTAACACAAATATAAATATATCTCAACAATCTCCTCCTATATTGTATATAAGTGTTAGCATAAGAAAAATGGCTACTTATCCAATAGTTAATAATGACCAAACAAAAAGTTTTTCCAGAAATATAAATATGAGTTTTAGATAACAAAATACTAAACTCAAACCAAATGTTCCAAACATAAAATAAAGCAATAAACTGGAAAGCTCAAACCGATAATTGATCTAAGCGAAAAGCAGATCATCATCATCTGGGTCAAAATCAACTGTCTCTCCTCCAATCTCCACTTTTCCTGCAAACAATTACAACAAGAATGTCATGAGACAAATCTCTATGAATTCGAACATTTGCAGAAATAAAGTGATTAGTTCTAACGGCGGGTGAACTTAATATTTTAACTGAGAGGAAAGAATCCCAAAACAGCATCTCTATCTAATTTACGCAAAATTAGATTAATTGATTTCATAGAATCAAACCATGTTCCTTCGATTATTAAGATTATTATTAACGTTCCACAATTATCTTATATCATCAAGTTTGGAATGATACAACAAGCTGTGACTATTATATCATCAAGTTTGGAATGATATAACTAATAATCATAATATCAGGACACATATTAGCAACCTCAGTACTCCTTTTTGGAATGATACCCAATTCAGCCTTTGGCAAAGAATAGTTGTGTAAGTCATCAAGTTTGGAATGACTGACAATTATCTCACCTCTAGCTTTCATCAGATAACATCTGAAATACTTTAGTGTGCTCAACGTAGATGCTTGAATGTAAGCAGACAACGGTTCTTAAATTTAAAACATAAGCTAGGTATTAAGTCCTCCTAAATGGACGTTAATCTCATCTCCCCCGATGTTTTAGATGTGAGAACCTTACATAAGCCCTTAGTAAGGACATCTGCTACATTATCTTTTGATCTCACGTCCAATAGGGAGATTATCCCCTGACTGGTGAGATAGGTCAACCAGACATGTTTCATCCTAAGTTGTCTTCGCTTGCCATTGAACAACGTATTTGTAGCAATGGTGTTTGTGGCTTGATTGTCACAATAAATCGAAATAGAGTTCATTTTTAGACTCGTCATTGGAATGCCCAATATCAGATCTCTTATCCACTCTGCTTCTTCTTCAGCTGAAGCGAGAGCATAGAGTTCTGATTCCATAGAGGATAGTGCAATGCACGTTTGCCTCTTAGACTTCCAAGCTACTGCAACTCTTCCTAGTGTAAACACAAAACCACTAGTGGATCGACAATCAGCTATTTCCGAGAACCAAGATACGTCGGAGTACCCTTCAAGCACTGGAGGATGCCCACTGTAACATAAAGCATACTTCTCAGTATACTTTAAGTATCTCATTAGCCTGTCTAAGGTGTCCCAGTGGTCCTTCCCAGGGTTACTGGTGAATCTACTCAACATGCCAACCGTAAAGGCTATGTCAGGTTTAGTGCAGGTAGTAGCGTACATGAGACTTCCTATGAGTTTGGAATAATCCAACTGTCTGATAGCTGAACCTTCATTCGATTTCAGTCTACTGTTATAATCGTATGGAGTCTCAGCCTTTTTGCTCTTATCGTAACCCTACTTTTCCAGTAGATTCCTAATGTAGTGACTCTGATTCAGGGTAATACCTTTTTTTTGTGAAGTTCACTTCCATTCCTAGGATGGTTTTCACCTCACCTAGGTCTTTCATGCTAAATTGTGCCGTCAAGGCAACTTTCACGTCTTTCACCTCAGACTGATCAGTGCCCAGAATTAGCATGTCATCATTTGCACTTGTTCTAACGTACAGACATTTATCTGACAGACTGGATTTGAAACTCAAGCCTTTTACACAGGTGTCAAATTTTTCATGCTACATTTTAGGTGTTTGTTTCAATCCGTATAGTGACTTAATCAACTTACAGACCTTATTTTCTAGACCTTCTATGACGAACCCTTCAGGCTGGTGCATGTAGATCTCCTCAGTCAGATCTCCATTCAGGAATGCAGTCTTGACATCCATCTGATGAACAGTATAGTGTTCAATAGATGCTAGTGCGAGAAGAATCCTAATTGTCGCATAGTGACATACATGTGAGTATATATCAAAGTAGTCTACACCACTCACTTGAGTGAAGCCTTTGGCAACTAGACGTGTTTTGTATTTTGCGATACTCCCATCAGGATTAAGCTTCTTCCTCAGAACCCACTTATTGCCAATGGTTTTGGCCCCTTTGGGCAAATCGACCAAAGCCCATGTGTTGTTCTGCATGAGAGAGTTCATCTCTTCGTCTATGACTTCTTTACATAATAGAGAGTCTCTAGATCGCATCGCTTCCTTATAAGTGGATGGATCAGCTTCAACGTGTTAAGTCACGAAATCTGTACCGAAGATTTTAGACATTTTCTCTCTACTAGATAACCTTCTGGTATCTAAACCACTCGTGTCTACAGGCTCAGTGTCAGAGTTACGTTGTCCTGGCTCAACTAAAGACTCAGTACTAGTGGCTGACAGACCTGACATTGTCAAGTTCTTGTCCTTAAGGAACTTATCCTCAAAGAAGACAGCGTCTCTTGATTCTATTACAGTATTAGTTGAGAGATCCAGAAACCTGTCTGCAGCACTATCATCTGCACATCCTAGGTAGACACATGTATTAGTCCTGGGTCCAATCTTAGCTCTTCTAGAGTCTGGTATCCTAACATAAGCGATACAGCCCCAGGTCTTAAGATTGTCAAATCTCGTAGACCTCTTAAACCAAAGCTCGTAGGGTGTCTTAGTCAACTTTGTATGGGGAACTTTATTAAGAATGTGATTTGACGTGAGGACGGCTTCACCCCAATAGGCCGCAGGCATGCCAGCAGTCAACAACATGGAGTTCAACATTTCTGTTAAAGTCCTATTTTTCCGCTCAGCAATACCGTTGGATTGTGGTGAATACGGAACAGTCGTTTCAGGAATTATGTCATTGCTGACAAGAAAATCTCTGAACTCCCCCGAGACGTATTCGCCTCCTCTGTCACTTCTTAGCCTTTTTATTTTCATGTCAAGTTGATTTTCAACCCTATTTTTGAAAATACAGAATTTTTCAAATGCTTCATCTTTGGTTTTAAGAAGGTAAATATGACTGAATCTAGAGTAATCGTCGATAAATATTATCAGATACTTCCGACCGCCTCGAGTGACAAAACTTTTGTAGTCACAAATATCGGAATGTATTAACTCTAGCAATTGTGTGCTCCTAGAAACCTAACTAAAAGGTGTTCTAGTTATCTTAGTTTGAGCACAAATTTCACATTTTTCAAATTTGGTTTTTGTGTCGAGGGGTATGTTGTGAGTTGTAGGTAGCAGGAGAAGTTTTCTATAATTGACGTGTCCTAGTCTTGCATGTAGAGTCTTAGGATCTATTAGATTAGAATTAATGTGATTTACTACCTCGTGTGCTAGACTCAGCCTATACATCCCGTTAACGACATATGCGCAGCCAAAGTAATGTGAGTGAACCATAAGGGTTACCCGACCACCACTAATGTTAAAAGACATACCTGTATCGCACAACATGCTAATAGAAATTAAATTAGCAGCTAATGTCGGTATAAATTTAATATTTTTCAAAATTAGAGTCTTACCTGAGGAGAGAGTAAAGATAGCGTTGCCGACCTTCAGCACGTCAGCTACAACTCCATTTGCAACAGTGACAGTCTCTTCCACCTCTTTTGCATCCTCCAGAAGTTTTGGATTGTGGCACACGTGGCAGGTAGCACCTGAATCGAGCCACCACTCTGAACTGGCCGTCCCGTTACCAACCATGGCAACAAAGTCGGTAGGCGCAGTCTGATAAACCATGTTGACTTGATTATAAGTCCTTGGTGTGCTGGATTCGCCCCGTTTGGGCTGACGGCACTCGGAAGCGCAGTGACCCCACTTATTGCAGTTGTAGCACTTGCCTTTGAATTTCTTCTTTATTTGTTTGCTAGTGGCAGCAACTGCGGGTGCACTAGTCGGTGGGCGAGTCTTGCCAGGCTTAGGCTTCCGCTTAGGATGCGTGATCATGTTATCAGTAGAGGACTGCTTACTGATCGTCTCTATAGCGTGCCTAGTCTAGTTCTCATCCTCAATGCAGATGAAGCGCTTGAGGTATTTAAGACTCACTTGCGTCTTCTTCTGGTACATCTCAGTCTTGAAGGAATCCCAGGCCGAGGGCAATTTGAAAATGATTGCCCCTGCAACAAATCCATCTAGCAGAGGGATGTTCTCACTGTTGAGCTTGTCCACCAGATTTTCGAACTCAGCAACCTGTGGCAGGATTTCCCTTTCCTCAGTGAAGGTGAATGCCATAAACTTGTCCACCAGATGCGTCTTGGACATGTTCTCCTCCTCCTTAAACTGCTCCTCTAAGGCTTCCCAGATCTCTTTGGCCCTTTGCATCTTGTCGTACGTCTCTGCAAGCCTGTTGGAGAGGCAATTCAGGATGTAGTCTCTGCAAAAGTTCTCGTCGTTGACCCATTGATCTTCAACATCACTCCCTTTGAATTCTTCAAAGACAGTCTGCACTATATAGAAGATGTTCAGGTACTTCATGTCGAACTGTGTGTTGCGCTTCCAGGCACTGAACTCGGCGTTGGAGAATTTCTCCAGCTTGATCATCAGCACGGGAGAGGAGTGATTGATTGCTTTCGACATTGCGTGTTCCTTTCCAAACGATAGTATTCTATTAGCAATCTAAATTACAAGCAGAAAATACTACACAGAGATCACCTGAGCAAGACGATGACGAATTCTTCGGATCCAATCCAAGTAAATTTTGATTTTGTTGCTCCTCTTCGGCTGAACACAGTCACCAAAAGCAAGAAGAATTGGAATCGGCCACCAGCTTTCTCTATGAATAGAGATGCAAGGTCTGGGATCCAACTGATATTGTTGTAGAGAATCCGCTAACAATTGATCGGCGATGAAAAGAGGACAAACGTAGCTGCTAGGACATTCCTTCTCCAACAAGCACTGTTACTTCTCTACTGGATCTGGAAAAAGCCCAGTGCTAAATAGGACACAGCAAGATCTCGGGTTGAGCGGCAAACCCTACGGAAAAAGGTGCGGCAGTCGCTGGATCGGCAAGGCGGGAGGAAGATGATCTCCAGGAAAGATGATCTTCTCCTTCGATCCGATCCCTGGATCGATTAACACCGGCAACTCCTTTGACGGCGACAAGAGATCGATGCAGAAGAGGTCCACCAGAGGAAACTTCCTATTCCGGATCTGGATCCGGCGACACACCGTGAAGAAACGGCGACACCTCGCGAAGAACAGGAGCGACGGAAGCAGCGCACGGGACCCGATCCTTTCTCTTACGCGATCTTAGCGGCAGCGCAGCCCATGAGCGAAATGCCGGTGATGAAGGAATCGCAAGATGCAGGATTTCTTCTTCGACCTGATCTCGATCCCGATCGACAACTACTCCAGGCGTTAGTATGCGAGAACGAAACGTGTGCGCCTCCTTCGCGATCGGCTAGGGCAGACGCAGCGAAAATCGCGAACGGGTGCAGCGGCGGCCACGATCCAGCAAAATCGCGACAGGGAAAAAAATCGGCTGCGGGAGCGAGAGATCGTCACGGGAGACGGAGTGGGGCCAGGGCAATATTCGAGAATGTTAGAGCGCTCGAAGCATCCGCGTGACCATCTAGTTTGGAATTGGCCTACCCGTTGCCCCCAGCAGGGTATTTATAGACGAAACCCTAAATCCCCGACTACGGGTTTGGATGCATATCGGATCCTAACCGACCCGTTAAGAAGCCCATTAACACAACTATAAATATACCTCAACAGACGATTGGTTGTCTGATGATGATGACGAAGAAGATATTATTTTTTTAGCATAAAAATTTGAGTAAAAAAATCATTTTGCCCTTTGTTATTTTTCTTTACTCATATTTTTCAAGTTTATGATTATGATTGCTATGATTAACAATATTTGTTTTTAAATATAGTCATTTGCTAATTATTGATCAGCCCTAATTAGCAAAACAATGATTTTTTTTTCAAATTATTGATATTCGTATTTAGATTATTCAAATAGTGCAATGCATTACAAATGATATTTTCTCCATAGATATGAGACAATTCAAGAGGAGCCAACTTTATGATAGCTATAATATGATTTAAGAGAAGCACATTAAAATGAAGCAAAGATCACATTACTCATATATTCTCTATCGAAGTGTTGAAAGTGGGTCCGTCCCATTCATGTGAGTATCCATGGGTGGTACAAATTCGGTCCGCACACTCTAAACTCTCTTCGAAAACAGATCCACAACCCCATCTATGTGGATGTTTTCGGGCGCACCACAATGTTAACAGTGGGTTGTTGAGGTCAGGCATCGAACCACCTACCTCCTTTATAAGAGACTATTAACGCTACCTCTTATATCCATGAGTGTGTCGGGCCCACTTTCAACACAAAGCTCTATGAAAAACATGATCTGATATTTTGGGCCATTATAAAACCCCTAGTATGTTTGGTTATCGATATTTTGTAATATTTATTGATGACTTCTCACGATTAACTTGGTTGTACTTACTTCGGGATCATACTGAACTTATACATTTCGTGCCTTCCTAACTGAAATCCGTACACAGTTCGCCTCTCCTCTAAAAGTTATTCGTACGGATAACGCTAAGGAATACACTAGCCGTACATTTGAGAACTTGTGCACGGAGTTCAGAATCATACATCAAACCTCTTGTGCGTACACGCCTCAACAAAATGGTGTGGCCGAGCGGAAAAATCGTCATCTTCTTGATGTGGTGCGATTTCTAATGCATGGGTCGGCCCGCATCTCCCTCTCAATTCTCCTGTCGAGCAAAACTTCTAGCAGTGGCAAGTCCTTCTCCGGTGAAACACCACGATATTTCTCTCGAGCATCTTCTCTGGCGATGTTATCACCACTCTTCTCTGGGTGGTCGAAGGTGTGACTTTACATTTTTTGTTTTAACCCCCATTCTCTAAGGTTCATGCGGAACATATTTATTTTGCGATTTCTTAGTTTATTTGCTGGTTATGTCAAAATGTTTTTTTATCCATTTAAGTGTATTTTAGATTTTTGTTTTTTCTAAGGTTTATGAAATGTTTTGGGGGGATTTGCAATTTATAATTTATGCTGATAATGAAGGTTTACGTGTGTATGTAATGCGTGTACGGATGAATGTGCATATTTTGTATTTGTTTGTGTGGATAAATATCTGTGTGTGTGTATAAGGGTGTAGGTGTGCATGTGAGGCTGAAAGTGTGTTTGGATGAAATGTGCATGTGTGTGCTGGTGCTTGAATGAAATTGTGTTTCTATGTGTGTGTGTTTGTGTGTGGATGAATATGTGTAGGAGTGTATGTGTATGTGTTTGTGTGCTTAGATGAAATTGTGTTTAATTATGTGTGTGTGCTTTGATGAAATTGTGTTTATATGTGTGTAGGAGTGTATGTGTGCTTAGATGAAATTATGTTTGTAAGTGTAAACGAATGTATGGGTTCATATGTGTCGGTATGTGTGTCTGTGTGCGCGCTTGCATTAAAATTGTTTCGTGTTGAAATCAAAACTTGTTTCAAGAATAGTTCAGACTTAAGGGGTGTAGCTTGTACCTACTTCTCCCGAACGTGCACGCCTGACCGGGCACTAGAAACTAAGGAACAGGCCGTAGGATGCAGCCGGAGGTCTCATCACATACTCGAAAGATCTTAAAGCGTTTTCCCTCCCAAGCCAAAAGCTGAGCTAGACATCTTAGAGAACACTCGAAGCCAACCAAGAACAACCTGAAGAGGAAGAAAACCAGAGAACTCAATCCCCTCCAAAGGTGTCCATATGGTCTATTTATAATTTTCCAAACCTGGTCTGCCAATAGCGGAATCTCGCATTTAGGTTCTATTATACGCAACCCAAAGTTGGTCTGCCAACAACAAAACTCCGCTGTTTGGAGAGACTATTAACAGACCAACATGAACATCCTCGTAAAAATACTATTGGGCAAGTGACTCCTGTTGCTACCACTCGCTCGAGACCTCGAGCCCCATCACCTCCGGCATTAGACTTATTGTTTGAAAATTGACTTTTGACCGTATATTAAAATTTTAAATTCATAAATTCTCATAAAAAGGTAACACTTTTCAAAAAGGTTCATTCCGGTCATCAACGCCTTAACTTACATTTTCCCTATTTTCATGCTTTATTTAATTAAATCACACTTCATCGTCTATTTACTTAACTTTTGTGTTGACATTATTAATTACACATATCCTAATATATGCAAATACTTGATTACTACAGTGCCCTTGTTACACAAAACGCGTTCGTTATATTGGGCATCCCGATTTTACTCGTGCAACTTTACATAAATTCCGGCTGCATCTCTCCAAAATCTCGATAGGAAATTTTGGCCCCCCCCCCAGCGCGCCATCACAGTTCACACACGCCGCCTCTGGCAGAGTCGCTGACGGCCTTCCCGGCCCCCCACCCCCGGTGGTTGAAGCCAAAATTGACCTCTGTGGAGTTCGGGGTCCCTGAAAGGGGTGACCTCACACCTACTACACTTGAAGAACGTCACAGACCGGAGACTTAGGAGACTATGAACAACCCTCGCTCTAGCACGGAGGTCCCACCTCACACCCGGAAGGCTTCCTGAGCTCTTCCCCTCCCTTACCAAAGGGCTAGGCTGGGCGCCTTGGAGAGCTCTCTCTCACCTACCAAGAAGAAGCTAAGGGAGGAGGAAGCTAAAAAAAGGATCCTCTCCAAGGCGCCCAAGGGGGTCTATTTATATTTTTTCCAAGTCCTGGGGGGTAAAAAGACCGAAATACCCTTACACCCAAAAACCTCGGGCCAATAGAAAACAGCCACGCCGGGGTAAAGAGGGAATTCCCCCCGAGGGCAAGAAGGTAAAACTGCAGGGGGGGCAAGGGCGAGACCGCGGCCCCCGGCCTGTCTCGCCCCGCCAGGCCCGCCAAGCTAGAAGGAGCAGGGGCGAGACCCCGGCCCCCGCCGGTCTCGCCCCACCAGGCCGCCAGGCTAGAAGGAGCAGGGGCGAGACCCCGGCCCCCGGCCGGTCTCGCCCCACCAGGCCGCCAGGCTAGAAGGAGCAGGGGCGAGACCCCGGCCCCCGGCCGGTCTCGCCCCACCAGGCCGCCAGGCTAGAAGGAGCAGGGGCGAGACCCCGGCCCCCGGCCGGTCTCGCCCCACCAGGCCGCCAGGCTAGAAGGGGAAGGGGCGAGACCCCGGCCCCCGGCCGGTCTCGCCCCACCAGGCCGCCAGGCTAGAAGGAGCAGGGGCGAGACCCCGGCCCCCGGCCGGTCTCGCCCCACCAGGCCGCCAGGCTAGAAGGAGCAGGGGCGAGACCCCGGCCCCCGGCCGGTCTCGCCCCACCAGGCCGCCAGGCTAGAAGGAGCAGGGGCGAGACCCCGCCCCCGGCCGGTCTCGCCCCACCCAGGCCGCCAGGCTAGAAGGAGCAGGGGCGAGACCCCGGCCCCCGGCCGGTCTCGCCCCACCAGGCCGCCAGGCACCTATCGGGACGGGGGCTGGTGCTAGCCAACTTGCCGTACCCGCCCCCCAAAAGAGGGCCACTGGGGGGAGGTAGATTTTTCCTCCCCCTACTAGTATGTTTCCGAGCTAGAGCCAAAATTGGCCACCGAGAGTGCAAAATCTCCCAAAAGCTTAAAACTATACCGGGGCGAATATGAGGTTGTACACAATCTCCGCTCTTTTCGAGGTTGGCACAAACTCGGAAAGAAATGTCCAACCAACGTATTCGCCGAGTGCAATTTCCTTGCACGCCTCTCAAGGGAGTCAACCTGCCACGCCAGCTATGGGAGCCTAGTGGCGAGAGCTTCTCTGGGTAACAAACTTGGTTACCACGAGAGATCAACCTGCCCTGTCAGCTAGGTGAGAGCCTGACAGCGGAATCCATCTCGGAGCTAAGGACTTGGCATCCTCGAGAGATCAACCTGCCCTGCCAGCTAGGTGAGAGCCTGGCAGCGGAATCTATCCCGAGGTGAGATCTTCCCACCCTCCGAGAGATCAACCTGCCCTGCCAGCTAGGTGAGAGCCTGGCAGCGGAATCCATCCCGAGGTGAGACCTTCCCACCCTCCGAGAGATCAACCTGCCCTGCCAGCTAGGTGAGAGCCTGGCAGCGGAATCCATCTCGAGGTGAGACCTTCCCACCCTCCGAGAGATCAACCTGCCCTGCCAGCTAGGTGAGAGCCTGACAGCGGAATCCATCTCGAGGTGAGACCTACCCACCCTCCGAGAGATCAACCTGCCCTGCCAGCCAGGTGGGAGCCTGGCAGCGGAATCCATCCCGAGGTGAGACCTTCCCACCCTCCGAGAGATCAACCTGCCCTGCCAGCTAGGTGAGAGCCTGGCAGCGAATCCATCTCGAGGTGAGACCTTCCCACCCTCCGAGAGATCAACCCTCCCTGCCAGCTAGGTGAGAGCCTGGCAGCGGAATCCATCTCGAGGTGAGACCTACCCACCCTCCGAGAGATCAACCTGCCCTGCCAGCTAGGTGGGAGCCTGGCAGCGGAATCCATCCCGAGGTGAGATCTTCCCACCCTCCGAGAGATCAACCTGCCCTGCCAGCTAGGTGAGAGCCTGCAGCGGAATCCATCCCGAGGTGAGACCTTCCCACCCTCCGAGAGATCAACCTGCCCTGCCAGCTAGGTGGGAGCCTGGCAGCGGAATCCATCTCGAGGTGAGACTTACCCCACCCTCCGAGAGATCAACCTGCCCTGCCAGCTAGGTGGGAGCCTGGCAGCGGAATCCATCCCGAGGTGAGACCTTCCCACCCTCCGAGAGATCAACCTGCCCTGCCAGCTAGGTGAGAGCCTGACAGCGGAATCCATCTCGAGGTGAAACCTACCCTCCCTCCGAGAGATCAACCTGCCCTGCCAGCTAGGTGGGAGCCTGGCAGCGGAATCCATCCCGAGGTGAGACTTAACCCACCCTCCGAGAGATCAACCTGCCCTGCCAGCTAGGTGGGAGCCTGACAGCGGAATCCATCCCGAGGTGAGACCTTCCCACCCTCCGAGAGATCAACCTGCCCTGCCAGCTAGGTGAGAGCCTGGCAGCGGAATCCATCTCGAGGTGAAACCTACCCTCCCTCCGAGAGATCAACCTGCCCTGCCAGCTAGGTGGGAGCCTGGCAGCGGAATCCATCCCGAGGTGAGACCTTCCCACCCTCCGAGAGATCAACCTGCCCTGCCAGCTAGGTGGGAGCCTGGCAGCGGAATCCATCCCGAGGTGAGACTACTAGGCATCAACGAGAGGTACCACCGGCCCTGCCCAGCTAGTGAGAGCCTGGGCAGCGGGACCATCTCGGAGCAAAAGAACTAAGCATCTCAATCAGTCCTTAGCAAATCTTACATCCTCAAATGGGGAAAAGATGGGTTACATGACCCCCCCCCCCCCCCCCCCCCCGACTCAGCTGGTCGGGGCTGGACTCAATACAACATAAGAAAAATACAGGACTCTACCGGACGAGGCTTCTTCAGGGGGTCTGGGCCTGGTGGTCGCCATCCGCTTCCTGCTCACCGGACATTTCCATCCTGCTTAGGCTCTCCATGATCTTCTCCATCTCCTCTGCCTTGGCCAACCAAGAGATGGTGTTGACAGCCGTGACATAACACTGTCTTGCCATCCTGGAGTCTCCTTGACTCTGACCTGGATCCCTCCGGAGCTGAACTTGATGCATTGGTGGAAGGAAGATGGCACGCAACGGAAGGCGCTGATGAGGGGCCTTCCGAAGATGGCGTGTAGCTGCTCGGAGCGTCAACAATGACGAACCGGCAGTTTCTTGAGACCTCTCCCAACTTAACTTGGAGTCCCACTCCACCCTCAACCTCCTTCCTCTCCCCTGAAAATCCGAACAGGGGTCCGTCCGAGGCCAACACCCTCCTTGGCTCTACCTTCATCTCATCAAACGCCTTCCTGAAAATGACGTTGACAGAGCTCCCGTTGTCCACCAAGATTCGGGAGACGCTGTATCCCGCGATGGCCGTCTGGATGACCACGCATCGCAAAACAGATCCTCATGATCCGGCAGTCCTTCACCGAGAAGGTGACCTTCTCCTCCTGGGGCGGTGTCTGGGAGGTTGAGGCGACGCTCCTTCGTACATGACATGGAGGCTTGCCTTCCGAGTGGCCTCAATCCCCACCCCACCATGGATCACCGCTATACCGCCTCGGGGTCCGACATCGACCCGGTCCTCACAAACATCATCACCCCCTCCTTGGGCAGAACCTCTTCAACCCGCACCGGTGCTGCGGCTGGGCAGGACCTCTCGCCCCCCTCACTTCCAGGAACTCGGGGCAGGTAGCCGTGGCGTGCCCCTCCACCTGATGGAAGTCACAGTAGGGTAACTCTACCCTGACCCTTCTCCTTCCCTGGCGGTTCCTCCTCTCCCTTCGACCAATCTCCATCGCTTGCTGGGTGGGGGCAGGAGCTGCCTAGGGCTTGCCTCTGGAAGTTGAACCTTCCTTGGCCCCCATGGAAGTTTCCCCCATCGTGGGCGTAACCTCTTCCCGGGCCCTGAGCGGGTCCTCCCTGCTGCCTCCAACCTGGTTCTGGACCCTCCTGAGCTCTCCGCTCCTCTCTCCCTTCTTCCCTCCTGGGGCCTCGAGCCACCTTGCTCCTTTGCCTCTGTCTCTGTCAGCTTCGCCAACTTCTTGACAAACACCGGGTTGGCCGCTTCCATGGCTATCCTCTGCCGCCCTTTCCATCAGCTCCTCGAAGGAAAGGGGGGCCTTTCGGGTCAAGCTCATCTTGAAGAAGCCCTCCTTCAGCCCAACGGTGAAGGCCATCTGGAGAGCATACCCTGGCATCTCTTGGACCTCCAGGATCTCCTCTGGAAACGGTCAACGTAGCGGGCCAACGACTCCTCGGCCCCCTGCCTTATCAGGAATATGGACTCAGGACTCCTCTTCCGCTTCTTGGAGGTGGAGAAGCGGAGCTGGAAGCTTCGGCTCAAGTCCTCGAACCCATAGATCGACCTCGGAGGGAGTTGATGGAACCAGTCCCTTGCCTTCTCCTTCAACGTGATCGCAAAGAGGCGACACTTGAAGGCATCCGTCATCGGCCTGATGGAGACGGCGTCCTCGAACCACTGCAGATGCTGAACGGGGTCATCCTTCCCGGTGTAGTAAGCCATGTCTGGCTCTCTGAATCCCTCGGGAACGGGAGCTGAGATGATCAGCTCGCTGAAAGGTGACCCCCTAAGGGGTGGTCTCGCCACCTCCACTCGCGCAACCTGCTCGCCTGAGAGGTTGCACTCGCCTCGGGCTAGAGAACAACTCCCGGCCAGTGAGGTCTCGCTCGACCCATCTCCCATCCTCTCCTTCCCGGGCCTTCTTCCTGGTGCACTTCCTTCTCCCCCCGCTGGGGTCATCTCACCTAGACCCCTGGGAGTCGACTCGTCGAGGGGGGAGCTAGCTCCTGGGGGGTCGGGGTGGAGCTGCCACCCTGAGGAGCAATACTTCGCAACATCTCCATGATACCCTGGATGGAGGCCATGAACTCTTGCCTCCCCACAAAGGGTCCTGAGCTAGGGAGCTCGCCGAGATCATCACTACCTCCCTGACCTCCCGTCATGACACTCTCCTGAGATCTTCTGTGCTGGTCACTCTCCACGCTCACCGCACCAAAAGTGTTGAAGCCAAAATTGACCTCTGTGGAGTTCGGGGTCCCTGAAAGGGGTGACCTCACACCTACTACACTCGAGAACGTCACAGACCGGAGACTTAGGAGACTATGAACAGACCCTCGGCTCTAGCACGGAGGTCCCACCTCACACCCGGAAGGCTACCTGAGCTCTTCCCCTCCTTACCAAAGGGCTAGGCTAGGCGCCTTGGAGAGCTCTCTCTACTCTACCAAGAAGAAGCTAAGGGAGGAGGAAACTAAAAAAAGGATCCTCTCCAAGGCGCCCAAGGGGGTCTATTTATAGTTTTTCCAAGTCCTGGGGGTAAAAAGACCGAAATACCCTTACACCCAAAAAACCTCGGCCAATAGAAAACAGCCACGCCGGGGGTAAAGAGGGAATTCCCCCCGAGGGCAAGAAGGTAAAACTGCAGGGGGGGCAAGGGCGAGACCGCAGCCTCTGACCGGTCTCGCCCCGCCAGGCCGCCAAGCTAGAAGGAGCAGGGGCGAGACCCGGCCCCCGGCCGGTCTCGCCCCACCAGGCCGCCAGGCTAGAAGGAGGCAGGGGCGAGACCCCGGCCCCCGGCCGGTCTCGCCCCACCAGGCCGCCAGGCTAGAAGGAGCAGGGGCGAGACCCCGCCCCCCGGCCGGTCTCGCCCCACCAGGCCGCCAGGCTAGAAGGAGCAGGGGCGAGACCCCGGCCCCCGCCGTCTCGCCCCACCAGGCCGCCAGGCTAGAAGGAGCAGGGGCGAGACCCCGGCCCCCGGCCGGTCTCGCCCCCACCAGGCCGCCAGGCTAGAAGGAGCAGGGGCGAGACCCCGGCCCCCGGCCGGTCTCGCCCCACCAGGCCGCCAGGCTAGAAGGAGCAGGGGCGAGACCCGGCGCCCCGGCCGGTCTCGCCCCACCAGGCGCCAGGCTAGAAGGAGCAGGGGCGAGACCCCGCCCCCGCCGGTCTCGCCCCACCAGGCCGCCAGGCTAGAAGGAGCAGGGGCGAGACCCCGGCCCCCGGCCGGTCTCGCCCCACCAGGCCGCCAGGCTAGAAGGAGCAGGGGCGAGACCCCGGCCCCCGGCCGTCTCGCCCCACCAGGCCGCCAGGCTAGAAGGAGCAGGGGCGAGACCCCCGGCCCCCGGCCGGTCTCGCCCCACCAGGCCGCCAGGCTAGAAGGAGCAGGGGCGAGACCCCGGCCCCCGGCCGGTCTCGCCCCACCAGGCCGCCAGGCTAGAAGGAGCAGGGGCGAGACCCCGCCCCCGCCGGTCTCGCCCCACCAGGCCGCCAGGCTAGAAGAGCAGGGGCGAGACCCCGGCCCCCGGCCGGTCTCGCCCCACCAGCCGCCAGGCTAGAAGGAGCAGGGGCAGACCCCGGCCCCGGCCGGTCTCGCCCCACCAGGCCGCCAGGCTAGAAGGGGCAGGGGCGAGACCCCGGCCCCCGCCGGTCTCGCCCCACCAGCCGCCAGGCTAGAAGGAGCAGGGGCGAGACCCCGGCCCCCGCCGGTCTCACCCCCACCAGGCCGCCAGCTAGAAGGAGCAGGGGCGAGACCCCGGCCCCCGGCCGGTCTCGCCCCACCAGGCCACCAGGCTAGAAGGAGCAGGGGCGAGACCCCGCCCCCGCCGGTCTCGCCCCACCAGGCCGCCAGGCACCTATCGGGACGGGGGCTGGTGCTAGCCAACTTGCCGTACCCGCCGCCCCAAAAGAGGGCACTGGGGGGAGGTAGATTTTCCTCCCCTACTAGTATGTTTCCGAGCTAGAGCCAAAATTGGCCACCGAGAGTGCAAATCTCCCCAAACCTTAAAACTATACCGGGGCGAATACGAGGTTGTACAGGCGGGTTCGCCGGCCTTTGGCGAACTCGTTATTCGCCCGACACACGTTTTTTTTGCCCGGAAGCGCGTTTTTTGCTGGGTCGCGCGTTTTCGCCCGACGGGCATTTTTCGCCCGGCGCACGTTTTTCGCCCGGCGGGCGTTTTTTACCCACGAGCGTCTTGCGGCCGGGCGTGTAACGCCCCTAGCCGATACAACGTGTCAATGTCACGGTTCCGCTCTAGGCGACGCTACCGGGTTGCAGCCCAAGCACCCCAACCCCTCTCTGCCCACTTGCGGGTTGTTGGTGGCCACAGCCTCCCTTTGATGAGCGAAACTCGATAGTCAAACGCGCACCACGGGGACTTCCCAGGAGGTCACCCATCCCATCCCAGTACTACTCCAGCCTGAACACGCTTAACTACGGAGTTCCTTCACTTCTCATCATCAATATCAATTGGTGATGAGAAGTGAATGAACTCTGTAGTGAAGCGTGCTTGGGCGAGAGTAGTACTGGGATGGGTGACCGCCTGAGAAGTCCTCGTACGGCCCAACTTAACTGTCGAGTTCGCTCATCAATGGAGGCGCTGACCACCAACAACCTGCCAGTGGCTGGAGAGGGGTTGGGGTGCTTGGGCTGCAGCCCGGTAGCGTCGCCTAGAGCGGAGCCGTGACATTGTCATGATGGATCGGCTAGGGGCGTTACAGGGCGGGTGTCTTGCGACAGGGCGCTCGTCTTTCACTCGACGCGGGTTTTTTCGCCCTGGCAGGCTTTTTTCGCCGGGGCGCACGCTTTTTTGCCCGGGCGCGCGTTTTGCGCCCGGTCCAGCGTTTTTTCCCCGGGACGCGCGTTTTTCGCCCGACGCACGTTTTTCGCCATGACGCGTGTTTGTCGCCCCGACACTCATTTTTGTGCCCGAGCACGTTTTTTTCCCGGCACACTTTTGTACCCGGTGTTGAAGCCAAAATTGACCTCTGTGGAGTTCGGGGTCCCTGAAAAGGGGTGACCTCACACCTACTACACTCGAGAGAACGTCACGGACCGGAGACTTAGGAGACTATGAACAGACCCTCGGCTCTAGCGCGGAGGTCCCACCTCACACCCGGAAGGCTACCTGAGCTCTTCCCCTCCCTCACCAAAAGGGCTAGGCTAGGTGCCTTGGAGAGCTCTCTCTACTCAACCAAGAAGAAGCTAAGGAGGAGGAAGCTAAGAAAAGGGATCCTCTCCAAGGCACCCAAGGGGGTCTATTTATAGTTTTCCAAATCACATGGGCCACAAATGACCAAAATACCCCCACGGCAAAAAGGCCTCGGGCCAATAGGAAACCGCCACGCCGGGGGGTAGAGAAGGAAAAACGCGTCACCCAAAGCTAAAAGGGGACCCACCCGGCGGGACGGGGCGAGACCCGGCCTGGGGGCCGGTCTCGCCCGGCCTACCCGCCGGGCTGGGCGAGACCCGGCCTGGGGCCGGTCTCGCCCGGCTGCCCTCGGGCTGGGCGAGGACCCTGCCTGGGGCCGGGTCTCCGCCCGGCCTACTCGCCGGCTGGGCGAGACCCGGCCTGGGGGCCGGTCTCGGCCCGCTGCCCGCGGGGCTGGGCGAGACCCGGCCTGGGGACGGTCTCGCCCGGCCTACCCGCCGGGCTCGGGGCCGGTCCCGCCGGCCTGAGGGAAAAAATGGGGAGGGGGAGGGCCTGCTGATCCCGCCTCCACACCCAAATGGCCCGGGCGGGTGCCTACCAACCTGCCGCTTTCACACTCCAACTATGGGGCCGCTGGGGGAGGCCGATTTCTCCTCCCCCTACTAGTATGTTTCCCAAGCTAGAGCCAAAATTGGCCACCGAGAGTTCAAAATACTCAAAAAGCTTAAAACCTAAGCACGCCTCATCTGGGGCCCACTATTCGCGAATACGGGGTTGTACACAATCCCCGCTCTTTTCGAGGTTGGCACAAGCTCGGAAAGAAACATCCAACTCAACGTATTCGCGGAGTGTAACTTCCCCGCGGGTCAACCTGCCATCCAGCTATGGGAGCCTTGGTGGCGAGAGCTTCTCTGGGTAACAAACTTGGTTCCCATGGGAGATCAACCAGCCCTGTCAGCTAGTGAGAGCCTGACAGCGGAATCCATCTCAGAGCAAAGGACTTGGCTTCCACGAGAGATCAACCTGCCCTGCCAGCTAGATGAGAGCTTGCCAGCGAATCCATCTCGGAGCTAAGGACTTGGCATCCACGAGAGATCAACCTGCCCTGCCAGCTAGATGAGAGCCTGGCAGCGGAATCCATCCCGAGGTGAGACCTTCCCACCCTCCGAGAGATCAACCTGCCCTGCCAGCTAGGTGAGAGCCTGGTAGCGGAATCCATCCCGAGGTGAGACCTTCCCACCCTCCGAGAGATCAACCTGCCCTGCCAGCTAGGTGAGAGCCTGACAACGGAATCCATCTCGAGGTGAGACCTTCCCACCCTCCGAGAGATCAACCTGCCCTGCCAGCTAGGTGAGAGCCTGGCAGCGGAATCCATCTCGAGGTGAGACCTTCCCACCCTCCGAGAGATCAACCTGCCCTGCCAGCTAGGTGAGAGCCTGGCAGCGGAATCCATCCCGATGTGAGACCTTCCCACCCTCTGAGAGATCAACCTGCGCTGCCAGCTAGGTGAGAGCCTGGCAGCGGAATCCATCCCGAGGTGAGACCTTCCCACCCTCCGAGAGATCAACCTGCCCTGCCAGCTAGGTGAGAGCCTGGCAGCGAAATCCATCCCGAGGTGAGACCTTCCCACCTCCGAGAGATCAACCTGCCCTGCCAGCTAGGTGAGAGCCTGACAGCGGAATCCATCCCGAGGTGAGACCTTCCCACCCTCCGAGAGATCAACCTGCCCTGCCAGCTAGATGAGAGCCTGACGGCGGAATCCATCCCGAGGTGAGACCTTCCCACCCTCCGAGAGATCAACCTGCCCTGCCAGCTAGGTGAGAGCCTGACCGCGAAATCCATCCCAAGGTGAGACCTTCCCACCCTCCGAGAGATCAACCTGCCCTGCCAGCTAGGTGAGAGCCTGGCAGCGGAATCCATCCCAAGGTGAGACCTTCCTACCCTCCGAGAGATCAACCTGCCCTGCCAGCTAGGTGAGAGCCTGACAGCGGAATCCATCCAAGGTGAGACCTTCCCACCCTCCGAGAGATCAACCTGCCCTGCCAGCTAGGTGAGAGCCTGACAGCGGAAACCATCTCGAGGTGAGACCTTTCCACCCTCCGAGAGATCAACCTGCCCTGCCAGCTAGGTGAGAGCCTGGCAGCGGAATCCATCTCGAGGTGAGACCTTCCCACCCTCCGAGAGATCAACCTGCCCTGCCAGCTAGGTGAGAGCCCTGACAGCGGAATCCATCTCGAGGTGAGACCTTCCCACCCTCTCCGAGAGATCAACCTGCCCTGCTAGCTAGGTGAGAGCCTGACAGCGGAATCCATCCCGAAGTGAGACCTTCCCACCCTCCGAGAGATCAACCTGCCCTGCCAGCTAGGTGGGAGCCTGGCAGCGGAATCCATCCCGAGGTGAGACCTTCCCACCCTCCGAGAGATCAACCTGCCCTGCCAGCTAGGTGAGAGCCTGACAGCGGAATCCATCCCGAGGTGAGACCTTCCCACCCTCCGAGAGATCAACCTGCCCTGCCAGCTAGGTGAGAGCCTGGCAGCGGAATCCATCCCGAGGTGAGACCTTCCCACCCTCCCGAGAGATCAACCTGCCTTGCCAGCTAGGTGAGAGCCTGGCAGCGGAATCCATCTCGAGGTGAAGACTACTAGGCATCAACGAGAGGTACCACCGGCCCTGCCCAGCTATTGAGAGCCTGGGCAGCGGGACCGTCTCGGAGCAAAAGAACTAAGCATCTCACTCAGTCCTTAGCAAATCTTACATCCTCAAATGGGGAAAAAGATGGTTACATGACCCCCCGACTCAGCTGGTCGGGGGCTGGACTCAATACAACATAAGAAAAATACAGGACTCTACCGGGACGAGGCTTCTTCAGGGGGTCTGGGCCTGGTGGTCGCCATCCGCTTCCTGCTCGCCGGACACTTCCATCCAGCTTAGGCTCTCCATGATCTTCTCCATCTCCTCTGCCTTAGCCAACCAAGAGATGTGTTGACGGCCGTGACATAACACTGTCTTGCCATCCTGGAGTCTCCCTTGACTCTGACCTGGATCCCTCCGGAGCTGAACTTGATGCATTGGTGGAAGGAAGATGGTACGCAACGGAAGGCGCTGATGAGGGGCCTTCCGAAGATGGCGTTATAGCTGCTTGGAGCATCCACAATGACGAACCGGCAGTTCCTTGAGACTCCCCCCAATTTAACTTGGAGTCCCACTCCACCCTCAACCTCCTTTCTCTTTCTCTCCCCTGAAAAATCCGAACAGGGGTCCGTCCGAGGCCAACACCCTCCTTGGCTCTACCTTCATCTCATCAAACGCCTTCCTGAAAACGACGTTGACAGAGCTCCCGTTGTCCACCAAGATTCGGGAGACGCTGTAGCCCTCGATGGCCGTCTGGATGACCAGCGCATCACAGAACGGATCCTCATGATCCGGTAGGTCTTCCTTCATCGAGAAGGTGATCTTCTCCTCCTGGGGCGGGGTCTGGGAGGTTGAGGCGACGCTCCTTCGGTACATAACATGGAGGCTTGCCTTCCGAGTGGCCTCAATCCCCACTCCACCATGGATCACCTCTATACCGCCTCGGGGTCCTACATCGACCCGGTCCTCACAAACATCATCACCCCCTCCTTGGGGCAGAACCTCTTCAACCCGCACCGGTGGCTGCGGTTGGGCAGGACCTCTCGCCCCCTCACTTCCAGGAACTCGGGGCAGGTAGCCGTGGCGTGCCCCTCCACCTGATGGAAATCACAATAGGGTAACTCTACCCTGACCCTTCTCCTTCCCTGGCGGTTCCTCCTCTCCCTTCGACCAATCTCCATCGCTTGCTGTGGTGGGGGGAGGAGCTGCCTAGGGGCTTGCCTCTGGAAGTTGAACCTTCCTTGGCCCCCATGGAAGTTTCCCCCATCATGGGCGTAACCTCTTCCCGGGCCCTGAACGGGTCCTCCCTGCTGCCTCCAACCTGGTTCCGGACCCTCTTGAGCTCTTCGCTCCTCTCTCCTTCTTCCTTCCTGAGGTCTCGAGCCTCCTTGCTCCTTCGACTCTGCCTCTGTCAGCTTTGCCAACTTCTTGACAAATGCCGGGTTGGCCGCCTCCATGGCAATCTCCTCTGCCGCCCTTTCCATCAGCTCCTCGAAGGAAAGGGGGGCCTTCCGGGTCAAGCTCATCTTGAAGAAGCCCTCCTTCAGCCCAACGGTGAAGGCCATCTGGAGAGCATACCCTGGCATCTCCTGGACCTCCAGGATCTCCTCTTGGAACCTGTCAACGTAACGGGCCAGCGACTCCTCGGCCCCTTGCCTTATCAGGAAGATGGACTCAGGACTCCTCTTCCGCTTCTTGGAGGTGGAGAAGCGAAGCTGGAAGCTCCGGCTCAAGTCCTCGAACCCATAGATTGACCTCGGAGGGAGTTGATGGAACCAGTCCCTTGCCTTCTCCTTCAACGTGATCGCAAAGAGGCGACACTTGAAGGCATCCGTCATCGGCCTGATGGAGACGGCGTCCTCGAACCACTGCAGGTGCTGAACGGGGTCATCCTTCCCGGTATAGTAAGCCATGTCTGGCTCTCTGAATCCTTCGGGAACGGGCGCTGAGATGATCAGCTCGCTAAAAGGTGACCCCCTAAGGGGTGGTCTCGCCACCTCCACTCGCGCAACCTGCTCGCCTGAGAGGTTGGCACTCGCCGGGCTAGAGAACAACTCCCGGCCAGTGAGGTCTCGCTCGACCCCATCTCTCATCTCTCCTCTCCTTCCCGGGCCTTCTTCCTGGTGCGCTTCCTTCTCCCCCCGCTGGGGTCACCTCGCCTAGACCCCTGGTAGTCGACTCGTCGAGGGGGGGAGCTAGCTCCTGGGGGGTCGGGGTGGAGCTGCCACCCTGGGGAGCAATGCTTCGCAGCATCTCCATGATACCCTGGATGGAGGCCATGAACTCTTGCCTCCCCACAAAGGGTCCTGAGCTAGGGAGCTCGCCGAGATCATCACTATCTCCCTGACCTCCCGTCATGATACACTCTCTCGGGATCTTCTGTGCTGGTCACTCTCCACGCTCACCACGCACCAAAGTGTTGAAGCCAAAATTGACCTCTGTGGAGTTCGGGTCCCTGAAAAGGGTGACCTCACACCTACTACACTCGAGAGAACGTCACGGACCGAGACTTAGGAGACTATGTACAGACCCTCGGCTCTAGCGCGGAGGTCCCACCTCACACCCGGGAGGCTACCTGAGCTCTTCCCCTCCCTCACCAAAAGGGCTAGGCTAGGTGCCTTGGAGAGCTCTCTCTACTCAACCAAGAAGAAGCTAAGGGAGGAGGAAGCTAAGAAAAGGGATCCTCTCCAAGGCACCCAAGGGGGTCTATTTATAGTTTTCCAAATCACATGGGCCACAAATGACCAAAATACCCCCACGATAAAAAGGCCTCGGGCCAATAGGAAACCGCCACGCCGGGGGGTAGAGAAGGAAAAACGCGTCACCCAAAGATAAAAGGGGACCCACCCTGCGGGACGGGGCGAGACCCGGCCTGGGGGCCGGTCTCGCCCGGCCTACCCGCCGGGCTGGGCGAGACTCGGCCTGGGCCGGTCTCGCCCGGCTGCCCGCGGGGCTGGGCGAGACCCGGCCTGGGGCCGGTCTCGCCCGGCCTACTCGCCGGGCTGGGCGAGACCCGCCTGTGGCCGGTCTCGCCCGCTGCCCGCGGGGGCTGGGCGAGACCCGGCCTGGGGCCGGTCTCGCCCGGCCTACTCGCCGGGCTGGGCGAGACCCGGCCTGGGGCCGGTCTCGCCCGGCTGCCCGCGGGGCTGGGCGAGACCCGGCCTGGGGCCGTCTCGCCCGGCCTACCCGCCGGGCTCGGGGTCGGTCTCGCCGGCCTGAGGGAAAAAATGGGGAGGGGGAGGGCCTGCTGATCCCGCCTCCACACCCAAATGGCCCGGGCGGGTGCCTACCAACCTGCCGCTTTCACACTCCAACTATGGGGCCGCTGGGGGAGGCCGATTTCTCCTCCCCCTACTAGTATGTTTCCAAGCTAGAGCCAAAATTGGCCACCGAGAGTTCAAAATACTCAAAAATCTTAAAAACTAAGCACGGCTCATCTGGGGCCCACTATTCGCGAATACGGGGTTGTACACCCGGGTGCGCATTTTCTGCCTGAATGCACATTTTTTATAATATATGTGAAAAAAATATTACCTTCTTCGTAATATTTTCATTGAATTTTATTTAACAAACGAACAAAAAAATTGATCGATTCCACAATATTCACTAATATTGTTTATTAGGCGAATGCTGGAATTGGAATTAGTCACTAATATTCAATTACAGAATATTCACCAATATTCAATTTCAATATCGAATTTCAATTCCGTCCAAACGAATGGTCCTTAAAGGAACCCTTCTTCATCTGCTCTAGAAATATTTTCCCCCTTGCCCAACCGTAAGTAAAAAAATCACTCAGGGGTTGTTTGTTACGATATGCCGCCTATTTAGCCCTTGTCATTAGGGCCCAGCCGGAGCGGAAAATGGAAACAAATATCACCTAGTGTATCTTTTTATTTTTATTTTTTGGAAACCTTCCAATCCACCATTGATGGAGGAGCACAAATGGAAGGGAATTGATTTCCTACTTGATTGGATACTGCCACCCCCCCTCATACCAATGATGTCTAGGGTTTCTCTCATGCCTATATATGTTGGTACTGTGATCCGTTGTAGTGAAAATCGAAGGGAGTGATCGCTCGCCGACTTCTCTCTTGTCGTCTGGTTTCTTCTTGTTATACCATACCCGGCCTTTGGTCGTCAGCTTCTCTCTTGCCGCCAGGTTTCCTCTTGTTGTAGCATGCTCGGCCTTCGGCCATCGGCCTCTCCCTTGCAATTAGTTCTCGCTTGCTGCATCATGTACGGCCCAATCTTGAAGGAGCGAGATTCAACACAAACTCTCGTTTATCTTTTCTCTTCTCTATAGCCGTGTTGTATGTTTGAGAAAGAAAATCAAAAGTTTTACCATCACAGTGGACGTACTCAAAATTTGGGAAATCACTTTAAATTTGATGTGCTCTTTGATTGTGATTTTTTTCTTTTTTTTCTCGTTTGTGCCTTGCTCAAATCGTTCTTCATAACTACACTAATTTTTGTCATTAGATTATTAATTGGATCTGGAATTATTTGTTTGGACTATTTTCATAATAAGTGGTATGAAAACCAGGATTGATGACAGGTGACTAATTGGACGCTCCGGGTTGAGTTGGGTCAACGGTAAGTAATGACATTGGTCCGCTCTCTATCTTCCCAATCTTGATTCGTGAATTAATTGGGTTGCCTCAAGTTTCAGTTTCAGTGCAGATTTTTCAGGTTGATTTCTATGACATCGTCTACACCTAATGCAAAGTTTGAAGTGATAAAGTTCGATGAGAAGCAAAATTTTGGCATGTGGCGGGTCAAGGTCAAAACATTACTGATCAAGGAAGGTTTACACAGTGTCTTATTGGGGAAGGCTCAAAAGCATGTTGAGGTTTCCAATCACACGTGGGAGGATATGAATTTCAAGGCCCTATCTACAATATAACTTTGCTTACATGATGATGTGCTGTATAAAGTTCTTTTAGATACGACTGTCTCCGGTGTTTGGGCAAAGCTGGAGAGTACTAATATGGTGAAATCTCTCCCCAACCACATCTACCTCAAACAGTAGTTGTATAAGTTTAACATGAAAGGAGGTTCCTCTCTACATGACCACCCGAACTGTCTCAATAAACTGTTGTCTGAATGTCTCAGCATGAGTATCAAGGTGCATGAAGAGGACAAGACAATATTATTCTAAACTCTCTTACAAAGTCCTTTAAAAGAATGATCACTACCCTCACCTACACCAAGGATATTTTGGATATGGAAGAGGTCTCTGCAGCCTTACTCTCAAATGACATCTGTAAGAAGTCATGAGACTCAGGTACTGCTGAAAGTTCAGCATTATACTCTCGGGGTCAGTTCAGCCAGAGGAAGCAAGTCAAAGTCTAAGGGCAGTTCAGACATCTACTGCAAAAAATGGTCATGGAATTAAGGATTGTTGGAAGCTCCAGAACGAGGAGAAAGGGTATCCCTCTGGTGATAAAAAAGAAAAATTTGTTGCATCCATATGCCTTGAGGATGCAGTAGAGGACATCCTATAGTGTATCCTCATCTCTCTCTCTCCTGTCTTTTTCTTTTTTGGCTTCTCACATATATGTCCTTTTTTGTTTTCCATGATTATCATTCCTTCATTTATTTATTTCTACTTCTCCTCTATTCTGTCATGTTATTTTTGTATTCTCTATTTGTGTTATTATAACTCTTATTTTTGAATTATTTTTTTTGCCCAAGAATTTTGTTTTGTGAATACAGTTTGGTTACCCACTATTATCTAAGCTATTTCCTTGTTACTCCTCCATCCTACATGAGCTTAGAGTATGTCTAATCAATCTTTGATTAGTTCTTATAGGGATTCATTCTATCATGCTGAGCTCAGTTTGTTTGCATTCATTGTTGATGCATCTGCATTTGACATTCTCTCTCCAGCGCACACATCACATGCCAGAAGTTTTGACATTAATTTGCTATGGGAGACCACCGCTGGAGGTGCAATAGTTGAAATTTAGCTTTCAGGTGAAGCATTTCTGAGACAATCACGTAAGTCCAGTTTGTGTGCTACTCGGGATTGAAGGAGATTTTTTCTGTTTCGTTCTTGGCAGAAGTTCATTCAGTTGGTTCTTTTGGCATTGGTTCTTGGTGACCGTTGTGACATCTTGGAGTTATCTCAGCAAGGTGGAGCATGTCATAGAAGACACGTAGATGTGGCGATTGTTGTGATATGCCGCATATTCTGCCTCCGCTATTAGCACCTGATCGGAGCCGATAAAGGAAACAAATATCACTGACAGTATTTGTGACGACCCGGGAGGACCACAACATCGCACGGCCCACCAGCAGCCCAAGGTTGAGGGTCAGAGGCCCACTGCGTAACAGTGCAGCATGTCCGCCCCAAGGCGCCACGGTGGTACAACCGAAATCTACAAAGCCTGCAGGCCGTACACCCCAACCCATCTCTGTGTCTGTTTCTCACCACAGAAGGTTGTTGCTGGGGATCGAACCCGCAACCTTGATAACACACTCTTCCAACAGTGGCTATCATCAACTGTGCTGCACTTTTATGTAACGACTCGGGAGGACCACGACATCGCCCGGCCCACCAGCAACCCAAGGTTGAGGGTCAGAGGCCCATTGCGCAACAGTGCAGCATGCCCGCCCCAAGGCACCACGGTGGTACAACCGGAATCTACAAGGCCTGCAGGTCGTACACCCCAACCCATCTCCGTGACTATTTCTCACTACGGAAGGTTGTTGCTGGGGATCGAACCCGCAACCTTGATAACACACTCTTCCAACAGTGGCTATCACCAACTGAGCTGCAGCTCAGTTGGTGATAGTCACTGTTGGAAGAGTGTGTTATCAAGGTTGGTGGTTCGATCCCAGCAACAACCTTCCGTGGTGAGAAACAGTCACGGAGATGGGTTGGGGTGTACGGCCTGCAGGCCTTGTAGATTTCGGTTGTACCACCGCGGCGCCTTGGGGTAGGCATGCTGCAATGTTACGCAGTGGACCTCTGACCCTCAACCTTGGGCTGTGCTGGTGGGTCGGGCGATGTCATGGTCCTCCCGGGTCGTTACAGTATCTTTTTTTTTGTTTTTTGGAAACCTTTCAATCCATCGTTGACGGAGGAGCACAAATGGAAGGGAATTGATTTCCGCCTTGATTGGATACCGCTGACCCCCTCATACCCATTGTTGTCTAGGGTTTCTCTCATGCCTATATATTGTTGGTACCCAGATCCATTGTAGTGAGGACTGAAGGGAGTGATCGGCCGCCGACTTCTCTCTTATTGCCGAGTTTCCTCTTGCTGCAGCGTGCTCGGCCTTCGGCTGCCGGCTTCTCCCTTGTTGTCGGGTTTCCTTTTGTTGCAGTGTGCTTGGTCTTCGACATTCGGCTTCTCCCTTGCCATTGGTTTCTCTCTTGCTGTAGCATGTACTGCTGGATTTTGGAGGAGCGAGATTCGGTACAAACACTAATTTATTTTTCCCCTCCTTCATAACAGTGTTGTATGTTTGAGAAAGAAAATCAAAAGTTTTACTTGCGTAGTGGACGTACTCAAAATTCGAAAAACCACTTTAAATTTTACGCGTTATTTCATTGTGATTTTACCTCCTTTTTCTTGTTTGTGTCTTGCTCAAATTGCTCTCGTAACCGCACTATTTTTTACAGTTAGATTATTAATTGGATCTGACATTATGTGTCTGGACTGTTTTCATAACAGTTGTTTTCTACAAGTCATCATCAGCTATATGAAAAATAAATTCGGGGTAGATCCATGACTCAACCATTGCATTTTTACTGTATTCACTCTGTGCATGGCCGCACATCATCGATGTTGATGATAGTACAATTTTCTCGTGTATTGTAGAAAAAAACCTTTCCGTATCATTCGTGATTCCAAATTTGCAGTATAGTGTGATTAGTGTGGTTGTTAGATCTAGCAGGATGCTTGAAAGTGAAGTTATCAGGTTATTTTCCTTCTTCACATCTTCCGCGGAGGTGGTTGCGGTGTGGATCTTGCGAAGAGGTGGCGGTGAGATTGGATTTAGGCTCCGTTTGGGAGAACTTATTTTCCTCCCGGTCC